>CM069147.1:47438778-47961278 GCA_035221665.1 Okamejei kenojei
GGTGTCTGCCTCTCGTCTGTCTTGTCTCTGTCTCTGTCTGTTCTGGTCTCTGTCTGTCGTTCTCTGTCGTTGTCTCGGTTCTGGTCTGTCTCGTCCTGTCTGTCTCTGTCTGTCTGTCTCTGTCTGTCTGTCTCTGTCTGTCTGTCTCTGTCTGTCTGTCTCTGTCTGTCTGTCTCTGTCTGTCTGTCTCTGTCTGTCTGTCTCTCTCTTCCTCTCTCTGTCTGTCTCTTCTCTCTCTCTCTCTGGTCCTCTCTCTTCTTCTCTCGCTCTCTGTCTCTCTCTCTCTCTTGTCTCTGGTTCTCTGTCTCTCTCTCTCTTCTCCTTCTGCTCTCTCTCTCTGTCCTCTTGTCTCCCTCTCTCTGTCTGTTCCCTCTCTCTGTCTGTCTCCCTCTCTCTGTCTGTCTCCCCTCGCTCTGTCTGTTCTCCTTCTCGGTCTGTCTCCCTCTCTCGTCTGGGTCTCCCTCCTCTGTCTGTCTCCCTCTACTTGTTGTCTCCCTCTCCTCTGTCTCTGTCTCTCTCTCTCTCTGTCTCTCTCTCTCTCTCTGTTTCTCTCTCTCTGTCGGTCTCCCTCTTCTGTCTTGTCTCCCGCCTCTCCCCCCTCCCTCCTCCCTCCTCTCTTGTCTGTCTCCTCTCTCCGGTCTGTTCTCCCTCCAGTCTCTGTCTGTCTCCCTTCTCTCTCTGTCTGTCTCCCTCGCGCGGTTGTCTCCCTCTCTTGTCGGTCTCCCGCTCTCTGTTCTGTCAACCTCTTCTCTCTGTCTGTCTCCCTCTCTCTGGCTGTCTCCCCTCTCTCTGTCTGTGCCCGCTCTTGGTCTGTCTCCCTCTCTCTGGCTGGGGTCGCCCTCGTCTGCTGTTGACTCCCTGCTATCTGTCTGCCTCCCTCTCTCTGTCTGCTCCCTCTCTCTGTCGGCTCTCCCCTCCGCCCCGCTCTCTGGCTGCCTCCCTCTCTCTTGTCTGCTCCCTCTCTCTGTCTGGCCCCTCTCTTCTGTCTGCCTCCCTCTTCTCTGTCTGCCTCCACTCGGTCGGTCTGCTCCCTCTCTCTGTCTGCATCCCGCTCTGTGTGTGCACTGCCGTCCCTCTCTCTGTCTGCCGCCCTCGCGTCTGGCGGCCTATGCCTCGCATAGGGCATCGCTCTGTTCTCGGTCGCTGTCCGCTGTGCGTCGGGCTCTGTCTCGGGCTCTGGATCAGGCTCGGTCTCGGGCTCTGGCGGCGGTCTCGGGCGCGGTCGCTGTCGCTGGCGCGGGCTCTGGCGGTCGAGGGGTGCGCGCGCTCTCGGTCGCTGGGGCGCAGCAGCTCGCGGGCGCGGGGGAGGGCGCGCGGGCGCGAGGGCACGCGAGAGGGCGGGAGAGCGCGCGGGCGCGGCGCGCGGGCAGCGCGGGGGCGCGGCGCGCGCGCGGAGGGGCCTCGGCTCTCCGCGCGCGGAGGCGCGCGCGCGCGCGCGCGCAGAGCTGCGCGCGCGCGCGAGAGAGAGCGAGCGCGCGAGAGCGAGCGAGCGCGCGCGGCCGGCGCGCCCGCGAGCGGATGCGAGACGACACGCGCGCCGGCCCGCGCGCGCGCGCCCGCGCCGACCCGCTCGCGCGACCCCCCCGCAGAAACGCCAGCCACCTCGAAGCGCCGAGACAAGCCCGCCGCGCCCGCCCCGCCGCCGACCAGGCACGGCCCGCGCCCGCGAAGAACGCGCACAGCCGCGCGCCTCCCGCTCCCTCCCTCTCCACTCTCTGCCGCCCTCCCCTTCTCCTCCTGACCTCCTCTCTCGTCTCTCTCTCTTCCCCTCTCTCTCTCTCTCCTCTCTCTTCTCTCTCTCCTCTCTCCTCTCTCTCTCTCTCTCTCTCTCTCTCTCTCTCTCTCTCTCTCTCTCTCTCTCTCTCCCCCTCTCTTCTCTCTCTCTCTCTCTTCTCTCTCTCTCTCTCTCCTCTCTCTCTCTTCTCTCTCTCTCTCTCTCTCTCTCTCTCTCTCTCTCTCTCTCTCTCTTCTCTCTCTCTTCTTCTCTCTCTCTCTCTTCTCTCTCTCTCTCTCTCTCTCTCTCTCTCTCTCTCTCGCTTTCTCTCTCTCTCTCTCTCTCTCTCTCTCTCTCTCTCTCTCTCTCTCTTCTCTCTCTCTCTCTCTCTCTCGCTCATCTCGCTCTCTCTCTCTCTCTCTCTCTCTCTCTCTCGCTCTCTCTCTAGCCCTCTCTTCTCGCTCTCTCTCTCTCGCTATCTCTCTTCTCTCTCTCTCCTTCTCTTCCCCCTCCCCTCCCCCTTTCCCCCTACCCCCTCCACCCCCTCCCCCTATCCATCCGTCACCGATTCACACACCCCCTGACCCTATTGTGATTCATGGTCTTCAGAGCGAACATTGACTATGTTTTCATAACGCAATGCCTTTAGACATTTCCTTGCAACCCTGTATGTTTTGTTATGGATAAATTATGTGGGGAAGCCAGAGTGGTGTTTTCAGTACCACCTTAGCCAATAACGACCCATGCTATGGCCATGTCATGGTTATTTTTCAGTCCTTCACAGAAAAACATGCTTGCATCAATCTGTAGTGTGCATGGGCCAGGATTTATTGACACAGGTTGATCATTTGTTGAATAATCCAACTACATTTTTAATTTGGAAGTGGAAAGAACTAATAGAAATTGCATTCATTGCAATGTGCAAAAAAGAGTTGAGATATTGTATTACAATTTTGCTGCATGTCATTGTGGTATATTATCATGTCTTGATTGGTGAATATGTTTATGTTTGTGAGTTATTTGAAGCAGAAATAATATGTTAATGTAGACAAAAGTACTGGAGAAACTCCAGCGGGTGCGGCCGGCAGCATCTATGGAGCGAAGGAAATAGGCAACGTTTTGTGCCGAAACTCTTCTTCAGACTGAAGGTTGGGTTTCAGCTGAAACGTTGCCTATTCCCTTCGCTTCATAGATGCTGCTGCACCCTCTGAGTTTCTCCAGCACTTTTGTCCTACCTTTGATTTCCAAGCATCCTTCTTGAACATTAATATGTGAATGCTTCATTGAGCATAATTCTGACTGGTAACTACGCACTTTGTCCGAGCACATATATCGCACTCGTCATGCAACCGTCTTTTAAATGATTACCTAAACTGTCATTTGGCAACCTAAAAAGCTGTCAATGTTGCCCGGGCATTTGGCAACACGGAAAAAAGGTTTAAGCGAGAGCCCCTGTAGTATGAGATGATTACTGCGGGTGGCCCATTCATCATCTTCCCATTCTCCGATGTCCATTTTTCTCTTCTTCCCGATATATGTCGTCAATACAGGTGTGTTCCTAGCGATCCGCCCGCTCTTTCGGTATTTAACAGGAAAATCCCGGTTGTACCAGTCCAATGAAGCAAGTCCCGCTCCAATTTCCTGGCAACACCGAATATGCCTTTGTCTGCATATCCATAACAGTCCTTCATGGGCCGGTCCACTAGAGGTAACATTGTCCCATATATCTAGCAACACCGGGATTCCTTGATAAGGGTTGTTCCCGGTGCAGTTTCATAGTCCAGTTGATTCCATTCCATCAGTCTTCATCCAGATAGTGCAGTTTCTTCCATCTTTCTTAGTTGGATACCATTTAGGCTCCTCTGGCCACCACACTCGGGACTGATTCGGCCACTGGGTGATGACGCGCTGGCAGGGGCTGCTGCCTGCTAGGACGGCATCCCTTGCCCAGGGCCTAGCGATACACTAAGTCCCAACCGGAGTGTCTGTCAGGACCCATCCTGGGGACCTCGGTCTCCTACAACTGTCAGGTTCCACTTCATCAGGTCCCATACTTCAACGATGGATCCTCTCCATGACCAACGTGAGCTCATCAGTGGTCCGCCACAGACCCAACAGTCAGTCACATTCAGGGTTCCAGCTATCCGGAGGGCCAAGTCCACAAACGGGTTTTTTCCTACTTCGGGGATCTCAATCTGCCTCTTTATTTCTTCATACATTGTTTGGTGCAGTTGGGGCTGAGTAGGTGGGGGAGGGGGAGGCTTGGTGATTACCGCTTTTGTTAACCTCTTTATTACTTCTTCCTTAATTTTGTCTAATGTTTCTCTTAAGGCATGGGAAGGGATACCTAACTGTCCTGTCCTGGTCATGCAGACCCATTTCTCCCCTTTTGGGCAGGTAACGTACCCAAAACTTCCTACATATCCCTTATTCTCTACCACATAATACTCCTTTACCCTGTTCTTACAAACAGTTCTAGTCCTTAGGTTATAGCAAGCATCGTTCACATGGGAATGATAGGTAAATGATCTGGTTGTCCGCCCTCCATATCTGATAAGATGGCAGCATTTATCACAGTTATTAACGCTTTTTACAACGATTACATGCAGAGTAAGCAATTCCACGACTGCTCCTTTCATACTGTTAGTCATACATTTATTTCTTACTAAATGTTAACGCTAGGGGCTTATACCCTGACTTCACCATCCACTGTTCCTCTTTATCAGGAGCGGGTGGGTCAACGGGCCCTTTAACTCAGGTCGCGTGCGTCCACCCTTTTTCTTTTGTTCGTACTGCTGTTTCGGTTGTCAGTAGTACTAGGTATGGGCCGGTCCACCGGGGCTGGAGTTTCTCCTCCTTCCAAGTCTTGACCAGTACCCAGTCACCGGCCTTTACAGCATGTATCGGGAAGTCGAGTGGTGACTTTGAGCCAATAGTCCTTTAGCTTTTAATTCAGTAAGGGACCGAGACACTGCCAGTAAATAGTTCCTCAAGAATACATCACTGCGCTCTATGGTGGGTATTCCTTCTATCTTTCCCAAATAAGGTAACCCAAACAACATTTCATAGGGGGATACTGCTAACTTTGCATGGTGTCTCCGTTGCTTTTCTCAACACCTTTCTGTTTCCCTACTGCTCCAAACATGTGCCAGACTCCATGTACATATGCTGCTCTTAAAGCCTTCATTTCTGCCAACTGAGCTAAGCAAGATTGCAGGCAAGCTTCCAATTTGATTACCTTAAAGTCTAATTCATCCTGATGCATCACTTCAAACCGTGCATACTTGCTATTATGATCCCTTTAACAAGAAACATCCTCAAGCAAAACCTTTTTGTCCCCTTCATTCAAAGGGTTTAACTGTAAAACATTTATCAGACTTGTGTGTCCTTCTTCCTTCATTATTTTCCTTAATGGCATCACAATTTCAACATACTTTCCAATCTAGTCTGAACTATATCCTGCCATTCCCAAGATCATCATCATCTGTTCTACTGTCTGAGGTTTGGGAACTTCAATTATCGCTTCAATTTGATCCTGCTCTATAGTTTTTACTTCTTTATATATTACTCGTCAAAAATATTCTACCTGCTGCTGACAAAACAACAACTTCTTCCTTGATACTATATGACCTCCAATGCCATCTTTTCCAGATAATTACAATGTCTCTCTCACATTGCTTCTCACTTGTGGAATAAACCAACAAATCATCCACATACTATATCAACACCTTCCAAATCTGCCTTTAACATCTGATTAAAAACATGGGGCTAGTATTTAAAACCCTGCTGCATCCTAGCCTAGGTGTCTTTAAAACCCTGCTACCTCTTCTTAATGTTCTTACCATAGCTATGTTCACCACTATCTTAATATAATAATAATAATTTCCTGATTACCATACCTGTTCACATCCCCAACACACCTTATCCATTACGTGTCTCCTTGCTAGCCTTTCTTGACCTCTTCCTTGAGATCCCTCCCTCCCTTGGAGACCCCAGTCCTGTCTGGGGTTATATCCAGATTTATTTCACTCCTGATAGGGCATTTGAGGAAATACTCTCCCAAATACATTTATTATTGGCATGGAATTCTCTGGCCCCTGTTTGGCTCTGTCATAGGACTCACTGTGTGTCGGTGCATCACTTATTTCAGACTTTTCAACCAGGTCTGTTGTTACTGACAACATTGTCTTTCCTTTCTCAAGCTCTTTCTTTTTGAGCTCTTCAAGTTACATTTGCATCATTTTTCTCTGCACCTCTTCCTGCTGGTCTGCAAGTTTTTTTCCTATCTTTGCGATATTTCTCAACCTCATTGACCAAATGATCACTGAATCAGGGGTGGGAAATAGATGACAATCCCATCACCTCCTCCAATCTAGACTTGACTTTAGGAGGAATAACATCCACCACAGTGCTTCAGAATATAGTGTTCATTAGCTGGTTGCCTTCTATTTCTTGTTCAGTTTCCAGTCTCCACCTTTTCAGCTTGTTCTCCAGATAGGCTGCTGGATGATTGTCTGAGGGCCTGCCATACCCTCTGCCTGCCAGTGTCAAGCAGCGTGCCATTGTTTATTGCATTGTTCACAGCATTTTTATACCAGCCATCTTCAGGAGTTCTGTCAGTTTAGTGGTTTCTATCACTTTCACCAACAGTGCCTTCAAATCTCCCATAGCCAATAATCGTCCCATGTTCTCCTCCTCCAAAGCCATAATCCATTTCCTGCCCCATCAGGAATATTGGGTAAGGTATTTTTTAGCCCTCTCAGTTTATGGGTGCCCCAAACGATAATCTGTGTCTGACCTGCTCTTATCTTTTTAAAGCAGCCTCATCAATTTATCCCTCTGCTTCCCACTAATCCTTTCTGAAATGGCTTCTTTCTCATTCTAAACTCAATTTCTTACTTCTCAGATAGTTTATCCTCCTTTGCAAATGTATTCACCTTTCTTTTAAAATCTTCCACTGACTCCTCCTGATTTATTACGTTCACACCTGTCGTTTCCTACTTCTGTTACCTCCTCATTGCCTCTCTCTCCTTTCTCTCTAAACTGCCTAAGTACATCTAATTCCTTTCCTCTCCCCTTTTCCCACCTTTTCACCTTATCTGTGACATATAATTCGTAATTAACACTTCCATCATATCACACATTTATCTTGAAAGTGCCTTCCTTGGGCCACTTCCTCACAACTGTTTCTGAAAATCTCAGCAAACAATCATTACCCTTCTCCAACCAGAATGTTTATCTAAACAGATCACAAAAGCTGGTCATGTTTCAGCAATTAACTTGTTTCTAATTATTTCAATCCATTCTCACCACTATTTAGTACTAGTAACAATTTTCCAAATTCACTTTACTGAAAATATATCTATAGAAACATCAGCAAAACCAAGCAAGCTACATTTTCCAACTTTCCCCTTTTAAATTGCGATGATACAAAGCGTTGTTCGTTACCTTACAGCTGTTTGTAACATCCCCCATTGCTTACAATTTCGTAAAGTAACACACACACACACACACACACCTACCCTTACAGCATGTGGCCTACAACAAACAAACTTATCACATATATGAACTTCCTCATTCATTCAAAACCGGTTTTTACACACAAATCACATTTGTTCCATTCTTACTTAAATGAAATTATGCAATTTCCTACACAGATTAAAGTTTCAAAATTAACATTTATATAATTCTTATTGTTACTCTACTTTCTGCTATTCTACAATAACATCTACATTTTCTACAATCTGTAGAATCAATATTCTACATTTGCACTAACTCCTCATGTACCTGACCAATCTGTATATGAGTTTCTTCTATAGATTGTGTGAAACAACTCAATATTTCTTTCATGTGCTTAAGATGAGTTTCTTCAATTTCCTGAAATTTCTTTGAGGTTTCTGTCAATTTTTGTTCAAAATCTGCTTTTCCACATATAATTTATAGGTTTCTGTAGCTTTTTTTTTTAGATTTGACAGTTGCCTTTTCTATTTCTTTCTGTGTTGCTCCTTCCTTTTTTAACTTTTCGTACTCAAAACATTTGGCACTGTGATTTTCCTTAGATTTTTGCGATGTTTGAGCGATACTCTGAATATTCTGTACAGCATCCAAAGTGCCCAATCCTCATCGGAGCCCAGTCATGGCCACCAGACTGAACTCCCCCTTATTGGTTCCTTTGGTTAATCAAAATAACAGAACTTAATCATAGTCTCCTTATCTTTACCCCCGGGGCTTCCTTCTCCCCAAGATTGCCACATTTGCCTCAACGGACTATCAGGCGGAATGTGCGGCTTTTCATCATTGAGCCTTTTTTTCCCCCCCGGACTCGTACTTTTCCCGTTACGGTTATCCATTGTCTTATTGGACTATTCCCGTGCGACAGACCCTCGGTCGCCCGGGCAATACTGAATAGTCAGTTTTCTTACCCGGGTCCTGTGCACAAGAATCACTCGACCGTCCATTTTTTCCAGACACTCCCTCTTGTTTCCCGAGTCTCTTGCCCGGATATCTTGAACGGCTGCAGAACATTCTGGAGGGGGAGGGTGAACAGCCAGTTGTCGTGGTGCATGTTGGCACCAACGATATAGGTAAAAAAAGGGATGAGGTCCTACAAGGTGAATTTAGGGAGCTAGGAGATAAACTTAAAAGTAGGACCTCAAAGGTAGTAATCTCCGGATTACTACCAGTACCACGGGCCAGTCAGAGTAGAAATAGGAGGATAATGCAAATGAATACGTGGCTTGAAAAGTGGTGCAAGGGGGAGGGATTCAAAATTTTAGGGCAGTGGGACCAGTTCTGGGGGGAGGTGGGACTGGTACAAACAGGACGGTTTGCACCTGGAATGGAATGGAACCAATGTTCTTGGGGGAGTGTTTTGCTAGTGCTGTCGGGGAGGATTTAAACTAATGTGGCAGGGGGATGGGTACAAGAGCAGAGAGGCAGGAGGGTGTAAAAATGAGGGTAGAAGCATTAGGTAGCAAGGTGAAAGGTAAAAAGTGGCAGGCAGACAAAACCAGGGCTAAAATCAAAAAAGGGCCACTTTTCAGCAAAATTGTATAAGGGGTAAATGCGTTTGTAAAGACAAGCCTGAAGGCTTTGTGTCTCAATGCAAGGAGTATTCGTAATAAGGTGGACGAGTTTGAACGTGCAGATAGATATTAATGATTATGATATAGTTGGGATCACGGAGACATGGCTCCAGGGTGACGTAGGCTGGGAGCTGAACATCCAGGGATATTCAATATTCAGGAGGGATAGAGAGAAAGGAAAAGGAGGTGGCGTAGCGTTGCTGGTTAGAGAGGAGATTAAAGCAATGGAAAGGAAGGACATTAGCTTGGAGGATGTGGAATCGGTATGGGTAGAGCTACAAAACACTAAGGGGCAGAAAACGCTGGCGGGTGTTGTGTACAGGCCACCTAACAGTAGCAGAGAAGTTGGGGATGGTATCAAACAGGAAATTAGAAATGCGTGCGACAAAGGCAAAACAGTTATAATGGGTGACTTCAATCTACATATAGATTGGGTTAATCAAATTGGCAGGGGTGCTGAGGAAGAGGATTTTTTGGAATGTATGCGGGATAGTTATCTAAATCAACATGTAGAGGAACCAACGAGAGAGCAGGCTATTTTAGACTGGGTTTTGAGTAATGAGGAAGGGGTAGTTAGCCATCTTGTTGTACGTGCCCCCTTGGGCAAGAGTGACCATAATATGGTTGAGTTCTTCATTAGGATGGAGAGTGACATTGTTAATTCAGAAACAATGGTTCTGAACTTAAAGAAAGGTAACTTTGAGGGTATGAGACGTGAATTGGCCAAGATTGACTGGCAATTAATTCTAAAAGGGTTGACGGTGGATATACAATGGAAGACATTTAAAGACTGCATGGATGAACTACAAAAATTGTTCATCCCAGTTTGGCAAAAGAATAAATCGGGGAAGGTAGTGCATCCGTGGATAACATGGGAAATCAGGGATAGTATCAAAGCAAAGGATGATGCGTACAAAGTAGCCAGAAAAAGCAGCATACCAGAGGACTGGGAGGAATTCAGAGACCAGCATGAGGAGGACAAAGGGCTTAATTAGGAAAGGAAAAAAATAGATTATGAAAAGAAAACTGGCAGGGTACATAAAAACTGACTGCAAAAGTTTTTATAGATATGTGAAGAGAAAGAGGTTATTTAAAACAAATGTAGGTCCCTTGCAGTCAGAAACAGGTGAGTTGATCATGGGGAACAAGGATATGGCGGACCAATTGAATAACTACTTTGGTTCCGTCTTCACTAAGGAAGATATAAATAATCTGCCTGAAATAGCAGGGGACTGTGGGTCAAAGGAGGAATTGAGTGAAATCCAGGTCAGTCGGGAAGTGGTGTTGGGTAAATTGAATAGATTAAAGGCCGATAAAATCCCCAGGGCCAGATAGGCTGCATCCCAGAGTACTTAAGGAAGTAGCTCAGGAAATAGTGGATGCATTAGTGATAATCTTTCAAAACTCTTTAGATTCTGGAGTAGTTCCTGAGGATTGGCGGGTAGCAAATGTAACCCCTCTTTTTAAGAAGGGAGGGAGAGAGAAAACGGGGAATTACAGACCATTTAGTCTAACATCGGTAGTGGGGAAAACTGCTAGAGTCAGTTATTAAAGATGGGATAGCAGCACATTTGGAAAGTGGTGAAATCATTGGACAAAGTCAGCATGGATTTACAAAAGGTAAATCATGTCTGACGAATCTTGTGGAATTTTTCGAGGATGTAACTAGTAGCGTGGATAAGGGAGAACCAGTGGATGTGGTATATCTGGACTTCCAGAAGGCTTTCGACAAGGTCCCACATAAGAGATTAGTATACAAACTTAAAGCATACGGTATTAGGGGTTCAGTATTGATGTGGATAGAGAACTGGCTGGCAAACAGGAAGCAAAGAGTAGGAGTAAACGGGTCCTTTTCACAATGGCAGGCAGTAACTAGTGGGGTACCGCAGGGCTCAGTGCTGGGACCCCAGCTATTTACAATATATATTAATGATCTGGATGAGGGAATTGAAGGCAATATCTCCAAGTTTGCGGATGACACTAAGCTGGGGGGCAGTGTTCGCTGTGAGGAGGATGCTAGGAGACTGCAAGGTGACTTGGATAGGCTGGGTGAGTGGGCAAATGTTTGGCAGATGCAGTATAATGTGGATAAATGTGAGGTTATCCACTTTGGTGGCAAAAACAGGAAAGCAGACTATTATTTAAATGGTGGCCGATTAGGAAAAGGGGAGATGCAGCGAGACCTGGGTGTCATGGTACACCAGTCATTGAAAGTAGGCATGCAGGTGCAGCAGGCAGTGAAAAAAGCGAATGGTATGTTAGCTTTCATAGCAAAAGGATTTGAGTACAGGAGCAGGGAGGTTCTACTTCAGTTGTACAGGGTCTTGGTGAGACCACACCTGGAGTATTGCGTACAGTTTTGGTCTCCAAATCTGAGGAAGGACATTATTGCCATAGAGGGAGTGCAGAGAAGGTTCACCAGACTGATTCCTGGGATGTCAGGACTGTCTTATGAAGAAAGACTGGATAGACTCGGTTTATACTCTCTGGAATTTAGGAGATTAAGAGGGGATCTTATAGAAACTTACAAAAATTCTTAAGGGGTTGGACAGGCTAGATGCAGGAAGATTGTTCCCGATGTTGGGGAAGTCCAGGACAAGGGGTCACAGCTTAAGGATAAGGGGGAAATCCTTTAAGACCGAGATGAGAAAGACTTTCTTCACACAGAGAGTGGTGAGTCTCTGGAACTCTCTGCCACAGAGGGTAGTTGAGGCCAGTTCATTGGCTATATTTAAGAGTGAGTTGGATGTGGCCCTTGTGGCTAAGGGGATCAGAGGGTATGGAGAGAAGGCAGGTACGGGATACTGAGTTGGATGATCAGCCATGATCATATTGAATGGCGGTGCAGGCTCGAAGGGCTGAATGGCCTACTCCTGCACCTAATTTCTATGTTTCTATGTTTCTATATCACTCGCTCAAACCACTGATGGCAAGCAAGGAGATCAGAGACTGCTGAAATCAGCAGGGTGCACCTTCCCTTCCTTCCATGCCTCCGCTGAGCGGCCGAAGTGGCGATCGCGGACGAGCCCCCAGCTTGTGAGATATAGTTTGTGCTCACAATCACTACTCGGAGACTAAATCGTGGAAACAAGAAATGCTTTATTTGCGAGTCTGCAGAATCGGGTGCCTCCAAGTTGAGACACACCGAAGTCAGGAAAGTAAAGCTCCTTTATATACACAATTCTGCAGTCTTAACCTCCCCTTCCGGCTCTTCCCAATCAGAGCACTGAGGTGCACAGTCTACAGCTACGTCCCCCCAGTACCTCCCACATCATACATCGCATGTTCATGGTAATGAGCAGTTTCTCGACCAGGGGCGTGTAAGTAATATTCATTTATTTCATTAAGCATGCTTAGTTGCTGTTGACCTGGCCTAGTTACTTGTGTTTTAATTGCAAAGCTAGTCTCTGGTGATTATGGCCGCATCCGTCATCCCTGTCTGCCGCTATACAATGCTATCAGTGGTGCTCAAGGACGATGCTGTTACCTCATTCACAACAATGTTAGAATCCTCGCCCGGACCTTCACAACAGTGGGGGTTTAATCACTTTATCCCTCACATTTCTATGTCAGGTTGTTGCTTGTTCCTTGGTAAGCTGCATGGATATTATGTTTATGTCATTCAGCTTTATTTAGTTAACTATTTGTTTTTGCTTCATGAACTTCCGAGACACTTATAATAAATATTATGATATAAATTTACAAGATGCCATTAGAGTTTGAGGGAAGTATGGCAAGCATTTACTTTAATTTAAGATTGTGTATGATGTGTACATGTCATTGAGTAAATCTGATTTTCTTCCTTCAGGATTTTGGTTAAAAGTAAACACCTATGAAGAGCAGCCAAATGTCAGATTCCAGTACCAAGTTTTAATGATAGCTGCAACCAGCACAAGTGGTGACTTTGTGGCATGGAGTACATATGAAAATTTTAATAATCTACAAGGGGACCATCTTCGAGTTCCATTAGTGACAGTAAGTCATTCAATGTGATATTTGGATAATTAATCCAAGCAAACTATTTTAATAGTTTTTAAAAAGGCTTTCTCATGGATTAGATTAATTGATAAACATCAGCAAGCTTTTTGATAATGTATAATTCAGAAAAAAATTGAAAGCATTTATGTGGCGCAGTTATTTCAGAATAATTTTTTAGGAAGACATGTTTAATTTTAACTAATACACGACGTGTTGCTATTGGAAAGGTCAGTATATATTTCATACTTCTCTTGAGATGGCAGTGAGGCACCTTCTTGAACAACTATAGTACAAGTTGTGAAGGAACTCTTGATAGGTGTGGATTTACACGATTTTAATCTATTCACAAAGACATCTCCATACATTTCCAAGTCAGGATGCCATGTAACTTGGACAAGAGCTAAATATTGATATTACCATGCATCTGTTCTTTCCCACCTGGATGATAGAAGTTAGAGGCTTGGAAAGTGTTGAAGAGGCTTGGGTGTATTATGGCAGTGCCTCTTCGAGATGATGAAAACTTCAGTCACAATGTGACAGTGGTGTAGGGACTGTATGATTTAAGGGGTAGATGAGTTGCAAACTACTGTCTTTCTTGAAGCAGCACTTATCTAGGTGATAAGTTTGAATTTGTTTTTCAAGGCAGGTGATTAGACCTCCTCTTTCCCGTTCTGATCATTGGATGATAAATGATGGGGTGTTATTTGCTACATCAATTAAGGCATGGATTTTGCCCGGCTGCTGTTGCCTGTTGACATGGATAGCTGTATGAGATAACAATAGACAATTGCAGGAGTAGGCCATTCGGCCCTTCGAGCCAGCACCGCCATACAATGTGATCATGGCTGATCATCCCCAATCAGTACCCCGTTCCTGCCTTCTCCCCATATCCCCTGACTCCGCTATTTTTAAGAGCCCTATCTAGCTCTCTCTTGAAAGAATCCAGAGAACCTGCCTCCATTGCCCTCTGGGGCAAAGAATTCCACAGACTCACCATTCTCTGTGAGAAAAAGTTCTAAATGGCTTACTCCTTATTCTTAAACTATGGCCCCTGGTTCTGGACTTGCCCAACATCGGGAACATGTTTCCTGCCTCTAGTGTGTCCAAGCCCTTAACAATCTTATATGTTTCAATGAGATCCCCCTCATCCTTCTAAACTCCAGAGTGTACAAGCCTAGCTACTCCATTCTCTCAGCATATGACAGTCCCGCCATCCCGGAAATTAACCTTGTAAACCTACGCTGCACTCCCTCAATAGCAAGAATGTCCTCCCTCAAATTAGGGGACCAAAACTGCACACAATACTCCAGGTGTGGTCTCAGTAGGGCTCTGTACAACTGCAGAAGGACTTCTTTGCTCCTATATTTGATTCCTCTTGTTATAAAGGCCAACATGCCATTCGCTTTCTTCAGTGCCTGCTGTACCTGCATGCTTACTTTCATAGACTGATGTACATGGAGCCCCCAGATCCCGTTGTACTTCCCCTTTTCCCAACTTGACGCCACTTAGATAGAAATCTGCCTTCCTGTTTTTGCTACCAAAATGGATAACCTCACATTTATCCACATTAAACTTAATCTGCCATGCATCTGCCCACTCCCCCAACTTGTACAAGTCACCCTGCATTCTTATAGCATCCTCCTCACAGTTCACACTGCCAACCAGCTTTGTGTCATCTGCAAATTTGCTAATGTTACTTTGAGTCCCTTCATCCAAATCATTGATGTATAGTGTAAATAGCTGCAGTCCCAGCACCGAGCCTTGCGGTACCCCACTAGTCACAGCCTGTCATTCTGAAAGGGACCCGTTAATCCCTACTCTTTGTTTCCTGTCTGCCAACCACCTCTCTATCCATGTCAGCAGTCTACCCCCAATACTTCCGCAATCAGTATGACCTCTGCACTCACCGGAAATTCCGCAATCAGCAAGACCTGTCCACTAAGCGGAAGTCACAAAATGAGTGGGACTTTTGGACTAAACACAGTCGGACCTAATAAAGCATTTATTCCTTCCAAACACAGTCGGACCTAATAAAGCCTTTATTCCTTCCAAACACAGTCGGACCTAATAAAGCATTTATTCCTTCCAAACACAGTCGGACCTAATAAAGCATTGCAGTTTCAAGCACAGGCAGGGCAGCAGACCAAACAACTCATGGCATTGTCATTTCATTTCATTTCCAATTAAACATTGCACTTTCAAGTACAGGCTGGGCAGCAGGCCAAACAACTCATAGCAGTGTCATTAATTGCTAACAAATCATTTATTGCAAGTACATTGCAGACTCACAGTTCAGTTGATTCACAGCTTAGAATGACAGTCGTGGCCTGCCCCTCGCGATCGTGCATAGTGACTGACTCGTGTCCCGGCATCCGGGGTTTTATGGTCCTTACCCCACGGAGGGGGCGTTACCTTCATCGCAGTGATCATGCGAGAGGACCAATCAACTGATCTTTTATAAACACTCATAACTTTTTTTATTTTTCATCGATGGGAAAAATCCTCGGGGCTGCCTCAGCAGAGGAGGACTGTGAGTAAGATGGCCAAAAATCTCAGCGATACAGGGTAGTGGTTTTTTTTTTTCTAAAATCAATTTGCAGCGCAGACCGGAAGTGGTCAAGATGAGACTTTTAATTATATAGATATATACACATACAAATACACATATATAGATCATATACACACCCACACATATGTACACACAATAAAACAATAATAGTGCAATAATAACAATCATAATCTGTGTAGTTCAGAACTTATTTGAGATTGTAGTGTTTAATAGAATGGCTGTAGGGAAGATGCTGTTTCTGAACCTGGACGTTACAGTTTTCAAGCTCCTGTACCCTTTTCCAGATGGCAGGGGTGAAATGTAGTGTTTGTTAGTATTAGCTTGTATTAGTCTTGTATTAGTTTGTTTACTGAGATTTACTGAGATAACATGTAATACTATTACATGATATGTTATTTGTAGACTAATGTTTTTACATGCTTCTGCATTCTCAAAATGTGATAGGAAATGTTAAATTGTTTAACATGATACATTTATCTTTTTATAGGCAATGGAGGAAGACAAAAATCAAGATGGAAAAATGGATCGTCTGAATTTTCGTCTAGAGCTTCCACTCCAACCATCTGAGCATGTATATAGTGTGCAATTTCTTCTGACTTTTTCATATCAGCTTTTTGTAAGTATTTGGTATTGTTCCCCTTTCTCTTACATTGAAATGTGCTTTATTGCGGGTACTTTATTTATTACATTAGTATTATTACAATAATATTATTCTGTGATAACAAACCATTCTTTTTATCCAATCTAAAATTACGTGCATATTTTTTAGGAATACTATTATTAGATCTTCTGATGCAAAATACTTTAAGTGAATAATGGTGCGTTTGGTAAATAGATTAACTTTGAATTCTGGAAAGATAACTTTGGTTGTTGTAGTTCTGGATATTCTACTTTACAAATCGATTTGGATGAAACAACCTTTCACAAATTTATCTCATTCTCATAAGTACACCACTCATCATGCCCTTATTGTTTATCAGTTCTTATGCTTTGGACTTCTCCGACCTTTTGAAAATCTTTTATATAAAGTATAAACAATAGTATGTTGAAAGAAATACTTCCTGATATTTATCTTAAACTTGACCTTGATATCTTTAATTCTTTACAAGTCCACCTCTTACACAAGCCACATTTTTTAACTGTCTTGGGAACACATTACAAATGTAAGCTGTCATTTTATATTAAACTAAAGCACAGCATGCCTCCATCCTGAGCCGCTAAGGCAGCATAAAATAGGACATTTAATTGGTCCACAGATTATAGTTGAACATCGAATTGGAAGTGAAGGCTCCGAAATATTTTCATTCTCAATGTTAGTTCCAACAACAAGGGGCACTTTGGATTCTTCCAAAGCTCACTGCCATCATTGTAAAATCGACGAATAACTCCATGTGCAATAAAGAAATAGCTGTGAACACTGGATACAGCTATGACTGAGACCAACAATATCCCAGTGAGCACTGACGACATGCTCCAGAACTAGTTGCATCTCAGTGCCCTCCATAATGTTTGGGACAAAGATCCATCATTTATTTATTTGCCTCTGTACTCCACAATTTGAAATTTGTAATAGAAAAAAAAATCACATTGGTTAAAGTGCACATTGTCAGATTGTATTAAAGGGTATTTTTATACATTTTAGTTTCAGCATGTATAAATTACAGCAGTGTTTATACATAGTCCCCCCATTTCAGGGCTCCATAATGTTTGGGACACATGGCTTCACAGGTGTTTGTAATTGCTCAGGTGTGTTTAATCGCCTCTATAATGCAGGTATAAGAGAGCTCTCAGCACCTAATGTTTCCTCCAGCCTTTCCATCACCTTTAGAAACATTTATTGCTGTTTATCAACATGAGGAACAAAGTTGTGCCAATGAAAGTCAAATAAGCCATTGTGAGACTGAGAAACAAGAATAAAACTGTTCTGGGACATCAGCCAAACCTTAGGCTTACCAAAATCAACAGTTAGGAACATCATTAAGAAAGAGAGCACTGGTAAGCTTACTAATCGCAAAGGGACTGGCAGGCCAAGGAAGACCTCCATAGCTGATGACAGAAGAATTCTCTCTACAATAAAGAAAAATGCCCAACCACCTGCCAACAGATCATTCAGGTGTGGATTTGGCAATGACTACTGTCCGCAGAAGACTTCATGAACAGAAATACAGAGGCTACACTGGTTAGCCGCATAAATTTTGCAAGTCTTGTTGCAAGTAGTCGTATTATTTCATTTCTATGACTTGGTTCTGGAGACGTAGAATCATGGAGTCTCATTAATACGTTTTTTTAGGTCTTGGCTCATAGCCTCATGGGCCTGTCCGACAGGAGATTTTTCAGCGGACTGCCGGTCACACACGGACACATTTTTTGCCCCAATATAACTAAATAAATAATATGCTAACCCGTTTGACCACCTGTGTGGTGTTTGGTTGCTCCCAGGGCTTATCACCCACTCGCCCGTTCCCAGTCCCCAGACTTGCCTGTTCCTGCAGCAGACCCTCCCAACCAAAGCACCAAAATCCAATCTGCACATCCCTGAATTGCAGCAATGACCCCAGCAATATATTTTGCAGCATGATTTAATAATGTAATTTAAAACCTAACAAAAAATAAGTGCCTAAGCTGTTATTTTGCCCCTGAAATTAATATTAAAAACAAAACTTTTTTTGCTGCAATTATTTGAAACTGACCCTACAATTTATAGCTCAGAACTAATGCATTGACATAGGTAGACAAAAATGCTGGAGAAACTCAGCGGGTGAGGCAGCATCTATGGAGCGAAGGAAATAGGCAATGTTTTGGGCCGAAACCCTTCTTCAGATGGCCTGAAATGTTGCCTATTTCCTTCGCTCCATGGATGCTGACTCACCCGCTGAGTTTCTCCAGCATTTTTGTCTACCTTTGATTTTCCAGCATCTGCAGTTCCTTCTTAAACATAATGCATTGACATGGTTAAATAATGGCTCCACTGCTTGGAATGCTACGCAGGCACCATACAGTGCACAACAGATATGGTGTTTGAAATTGTGGATGTTGTTGAGTGTTCCACAATCTGATTATCATGCTAACCCAGTCCTTTTTACCAGATGTGGTCGGGAGAAGGCAATATACCAAGCCCTTCTGGTCAGCAATCTGTGACCAATTTTGTGGACTACAGTTTCATTGAACACTTTACTTCATAAATTCCACATTACCTTCTGTTTCCAATTATTATAGCATCTATTTGAAACATGGACAAAATCAAAAGCCAAAACATCATTCCAAACCCTTTTTAAAAATCAAATCATGTGTATGCCTATGCTCACATTCTTTTGGGTAACAAAAATCTTAGACTTAAAATTAACCTAATGTTAAGTGCTTTTTGCTGAGGAATTCTATTTTTTTACCATTCTATACATATATGAGTACTTTAAAAAAAAAAAAAAGATAATCTCTAACCCAGTGTTGCAGATATTAAGGACAGCATTACATTATATTTGTTTTCTACACATGACCATAGAATTTAAGTGACTTCGACCAAGAGTACCTGGTTATTTTCTGTACTTTGCGTTTCCTGTTGCTCAACCAAACTCTTCAGTTCCACGAGCTTTGACTTTAGTCAGTAATCTCTTATGAAGGATTTTTGTAAAATACCTTCAAAAAATGCGTAAATACCAAGTCCCCCCGGCTGTTACTTGAGTCACCTTTCAAAACAAAAAAAACAAATGTCATAGCAAGGCCTATAATCTTTAAATCAACCCTGTCTCTCTCAGATTAAATGAAACTTGAGGCATTCAGTCACTCTAACTTTTATTACATACACTAATCCCCCCCCCTCCCCCCCCCCCCCCTCCCCCCCCCCCCCCCCCCCCCCCCCCCTCCCCCCCCCCCTCCCCCTCCCCCACCTATGTGTCACCTATCCGTGTTCTCCAGATGACCTGACCCACTGAATTACTCCAGCTCTTTGTGCCCTTTTGGTGGGTGAAGAAGGACTCGCTGGTGCACCTTGCGAGTCAGGAGCGGGGTCGGAAGTTGGGGCTTTAAACAGCCGAGGAGTCGGTGGGAGCTGGGGATGGGTCGGCAGGTCATTCTATTCACATTCAGTTCACATTTTATATTTATTTTATTTAAGTTTCTGGCACACCATGTTGTTTTAGAGACACGGGAGGGTTGTCATTAGCGAGCCAAGGATGTATTCTCATATCATTATCATGTGAGCTCAGTTGGTCCGGAGAAACGATAATCCAGAAAGGCTCTGCAACTGAGGATGCTGGAAAATCGGTGTTCAATTTGTAGTTTAATGACTGATCGTAGTAGCTTAAATCTTTTAAAATGTTGGTTTCAGAGGATGTCGACATTCATTATGCAGAGTATGGCATATGTCCACTTCTCATCTCCCATTTCTGGATCTCAGCTTACTGTGATTGGTGACTTAAAGTTACATCAGCAAGAGCCGCTTAAACACAGAGGACTTGATACACGCTACAATGTAAGTCTCTTTTTGTGCAAACAATTGGCCATAAGGGTTGTGTGCTGCCTATAATGGTGCTTTAACAAAATGTGGTGTAATAAGAAAACAAATGTTTTGTTTGACAACCTGAAAAATTCTGAAGTGCCCAAAGCCAAAAAGATTGTGTACTGTTTAAGAAGGAACTGCAGATGCTGGAAAATCGAAGGTAGACAAAAGTGCTGGAGAAACTCAGTGGGTGCATCTATGGAGCGAAGGAAATAGACAAAGTTTCGGGACAAAACCCTTCTTCAGACTCAGACTTCAGACAGTCTGAAGAAGGGTTTCGGCCCGAAACGTTGCCTATTTCCTTCGCTCCATAGATGCTGCTGCACCTGCTAAGTTTCTCCAAGATTGTGTACTGAATGGATTGTGGGTGCAGTGGGGTTAGGGCTGACATATCTGTATTTGGAAATGTATTTTTAGTCGGATTCGGATTAATTTATTGTCATGTACTCCAGGATGCAATAAAATTCCATGTTTGCATGAAGCTTGCATGGTAATGATATTTCCAACAATAAACATTTTACATGGTAATGATATTTCCAACAATAAATAGAACAAGGAATACATCAGGGGTCGGCAAACTTGTTCTGCATAGGGGCCAGGACGCATGTCTGTGAGCGGATGGCGGGGCCACATCTATCACGTGTTCACATGGATCCCACCCCGGATGGCAGGCATCAAATCAGTGGGTGAGGCAGCAATGTCTCACCCACTGAGTTTCTCCAGCATTTTTGTCTACCTTCGATTTTTCCAGCATCTTCTTAAGTTCTTTCTTAAACTTGTTCACTGAAGGTGTGTGGCCGTGCCGGCGGCTTTTCACAGGATGCAGTACAGCCAGAGCTGATGATTACGGGGAAAAAAATCCACCTGCGAGTCGGATGATTTCGGGTGATGGGCCGCATTCGGCCCGGGGCCGTAGGTTGCCCACCCCTGAAATACACTAATAAGGTGAAAGAGCTTATAGCACAGTTAGAAATTGGTAGGTATGACGTTGTGGGCATCAGAGTCATGGTTGAAAGAGGACCAGACATGGGAGCTGAACCTTCAAGGATACACATTCTATTTGCAAGGCAGGCAGGTGAGCAGAGGATGTGGCTCTGTTGGTAAGGAATGAAATCCAATCCTTAGCAAGAAATGACGTGGGATCAGAAGATGTAGAATCCTTGTGGGTAGAGTTAAGAAGCTGCAAGGGTAACAAGACCCCGATGGCAGTTATATACACAGGCCTCCAAATAGTAGCCAGGATGTAGGAGACAGAACAGGCATTTAAGAAAGGCAATGTTACAGTGGTCGTAAGGGATTTCAATGTGCAGGGAGTGGGAAAACTTTGTTAGTAATGGATCCCAACGGCATTAATTTGTGGAAATGCCTAAAAGATGACTCGTGGTCGAGTCCACTAGCGAAAAGGTATTTCTGGATTTAGAGTTGTGCAATGAACCAGATGTCATTAGGGAGCCTAAGATGAAAGAACCCCTAGGAGGTGGTTATTATAATATGATTTAATTTAACCTGCAGTTTGTGAAGGAGAACCAGAAATTGTATGTATCGGTTTTATTGTTGAGGAAAGGTAACTATAAGCTTGAGAGAGGAGCTAGCAAAAGTTGATTGGAAGGGAACCCTCGCAGGAATGATGGTGGAGCAGCAATCGTAGGAGTTTCTGGGAGTGATTTGGAAGATGCAATAAGGTGAGAAAAGATGAAATATGAAGGCAAGCCAGCTAGTAATACTAAAGTGAATACCAAATGTATTTTTCAGATATACAAAGAGTAAAAGGGAGACAAGAGTAGAAATTGGACCACTGGAAAATGACGCTAGAAAAGTAGTAATGGGGTACAAGGAAACGGCAGACTTACTGAATATGTTTTTTTGTGTCATTCTTCCCAGTGGAATACACCACCAACAAGTTCTTGGGGCAAAACCATCTTTTGATGGTATTAGACAGCAACTTACTAAAGTTGAAGAGAGACACAAAATGCTGGAGTAACATCAACGGGACAGGCAGCATCTCTGGAGAGAAGGAATGGGTGACGTTTTGGGTTGAGACCCTTCTTCAGACTGGGCCTCGACCCGAAACGTCACCCATTCTTTTAAATCCAATTGTCTTTCCTTGCTCTTTGCTGTGCTCGTGTCTATCCTGTTTGAGTGGTACTCATGAATCAACCAAAATCTGGTAAGTGGCATCCAGATGCGCATTACTTCTGGAAGCCATTGAGCATGCCCTGGCTGCTCCTTGCATTAATGCATCAAATGTGAGGAAGGCACATAATGAAAGTCACAGCCATTTCTGGTACCACGGCAAGATAGATAGAATGGAAAGTGAGACTAAGTGAATATGTTTTCAAAACAACACGTATATGGACTGAAAAGATTGGCCTGCACTTACTGGATGGAGTAAGGAGTAATTCTGAGAGAGATTGATAGAGTAGATTATTTATTTAGCTGGAGATTGGGTGCATGATCTCAGTTTAAGCAGAAAACCATTTCGAACTGAGGTGAAGAGTTATAAATCTTTGGAATTCTTGATGTAGTTCTAAATGTACATTCTGAGGTGTATTCAAGGCTGAGATTAATAGATATTTGGACACTAAATGAATTGGAGGATATGATATAGGTGACCCCCCCCCATTATGGGTGTCCAGATAATGAAAGTTCATCCCTGCGGAATTCGCAAATCTCTATCCAGCAAATTGAAATACGGAATAAAGTACACTCTCCCTGAGGGGGGAAAAAGTAAATAAATCAACAAAACCTTTTTTTCCCCCAATTTTTTTTTTTTAAAACGTATAGCTTTGAGAGAAATAAAATCACGATGCAGCCTGCTTTCTCGGGAAGCGACCATCCAGGCCCCTTCCTGTAACATGGGAGTCGTCTGTATGGCATAGCAAAGTAGGTGGCAAAGGATCAACCATGATGTTACCAAATGGCAGAACCTGTTTAATGTGCTATACAGGGTACACAAAAGGCTGGAGAAACTCAGCGGGTGCAGCAGCATCTAAGGAGCGAAGGAGATAGGCGACGTTTCGGGTCGAGACCCTTCTTCAGACTGGTCAGGGATCAGGGAAACATATAATGTGCTATACAGACAACTTGTTTCCATTTTTCTTGCATTAGCAATATAAAATGTTTTTCTATTATTATATCAATATGCATAACTTCAAAATTTCCCTACATACTCTGTCATCACTCAGATAACATCTATATCTTAGTATCCTTGTAGCTCACTTTCCAACCATGCGTTCAGTGTCAATAAATTGGTTATTTGTATTCTACTTAATAGTTTTACTCCTACCTTCAAAATCATAAGGTAAAAGTCTCAAGGGCTAAATCTGAAAATTAAAATAATTAAGTAAATAACTCTGAAGTTTGGAGATTGTAGAGTTGACAAAATGAACCAGTGACCAAACTAGTGTTATTGTATATGGAAGGAAAAAACAAATTTAAAGTTGGATTACATGTAATCATTTTACTTCATAGACTTCAGTGGTTAACGATGACAGCCCATTTGCAAGTTCCTATGACCTGGCCGATATCACTGCTTCATATCAAGAAAGAAATGGTAGGATTCCTATTAGTGGCATTTTTGAATTATTAATGCAAAATGATCATCTTAGCACTGCATTTTTACCCTTGAATCTAATTTTTTTCCATCTCTTTTGTTTTTAGTAACAACCGTTTTTGCCAATCAATATACGGTTTGGACACCAATCCGAGCTGCCAATGCCCCATTTATTATTAAGGCAGTCATCAAATACCCCCTGGAAATCATCACATATCCTTTTTTTTAAATGCAAAGAAATGTTATCTAACACTGAAAATTGATGTTCAGTAGATTAAATGTGAATTCTGTTAAAGACACAAACCATAATATAACGATGGCAATATTTTTCCCCCTGTGGAATTATATTGTATGTCATTTTCTCAGGGTTATTAGCACTCGAATTATAAACACACAAAAGTGAAGGGTAGGAAAAAAACAGGTGTTTCATCATGCTTGCTCCACATCCGTCATGGCTTGAAATACATTAGTAGAAACCCACCTATCCTCTCTCTACCATCGGATGTCTTTATGTAGTAGCTTGGGAAAGGCAAAAACAAAAGATGACAAAATTGTCACTATATTTACAACTGATAGTGATTACTGAGTAACAACTGATTACTGAGTCGGAGGTGGTGGCAGTTTGACCAAAAGTGATGCAGATCACTGTTTTCAGTTTAGCCACCGCACTTCAGGAAGGACGTATTAACACTGAGGGGGACATAACACTGGTTTTCCAGAATGATTTTGGGACTTAAATGCATAGTTTATGTACTCTTCATTGTGAAGGATTCTTAGGGGAATCTGTTAAATTCATGAATGTTTAATTTTAAAACATTTTTTCCAGTTTGTGGTAATATTTAAATATCAAGGTTAGACTATTTGCTGGGAAAAAAACAGGAAGCACTTTTTTTGTACAAATATTGCACAGTATTAAGCAACAGGACTAATCTATGTCAGTGACTAGAAACAAGTGTAGAAGTTTGGTATTCTCTCTTTAAAAAGCTTAAGGACACTGGGATAAGAATTATATTAATAGATTTCTACAGAGTGTATCAAACAATATGTACTTAAAAGGTGAAGAATAATTCCATCAGGAATAATTAAATGAAACAGGAATGGGGTTAAATTGTCAACTGCTGTTAATCCTTTATGAGAGTGTTGCCATAACAAATATTTTTTATTCTGCTGATACCTCATTTGCAGACAACCTGTGCAAGCACAAGTTCATTGGTCAGTGAAACCATGTAATGATTTACCTTGATGCTTACAGACAGAACACAATCCATCTTTTAACTACTTGAATTGCAGTTGTTTTCTGGAATGCCATTTCTTTTCCTACCAAAATCAGAAAGAGCCATCTGTCAAAGACTGGAAGGAAGGAAAAGTTGTTAAAGCATAGAGTCCCTTTATCAAAGTAAACTAACCAGACTTATCCACCTTATACATAACATTCATTCAGCTTTGCATGTCAGGCATCCATATGTGTCTTTTTACAAAACTGCACACAATAATTTGTCAAAGGGGATCAAAGTTCAAATTTCTTCAAAAAAGTTGACAAGCACTTTATTGGGTTGATGACTAACATAGTATCAACAAACAATACAAGAAGAGACACAGCATATTGATGGTAAGTTTCCGAAAAAAGCATCAGAATACACAAATACATTTTGTGTGACGGTTGTCACGTGGTGACCACCAGTGACCTGGTTGGCACAGGAAGTGCACGTATTCCTTAATCCTTTCTATGCTTATGAATATCACATGAACAATAAAATTGCAAACACCGTTTCCACTTCATTCACCTGTTCATGTAGTAGAACGCAACTGCAACGCGCGTTACACATCATACACACAAAAGTATGTTGTGATGGACACTCAAAGGTTTGGTGTCCCAGTAAACGAACATTATATTATTAGTGAAAAACAAACATTTTCACCAATGTTATCTAAATGGTACATCACCTTATGGTTTGAGCTATATCGATGACAGATGATTCGTCAGAAGGTTTGATTTGGGATGATTTTTTTGTAAGTAAAATGTTGTCAAACTGAAGATTGGCTCCATTTCTTAGTTGTGTTGACCAACTTGCGCCCAAAACATTTTTATTGATTTAAAAAAGTCGGAAAATATATCGTAAACAGTCATTGCGTTTTTGACACCACGATGTATTTGATACATTAAATTGGAAAATAAGAAAAAATAATTAACTAAAAATCGCTACTACAATAGGATACCTCGTTGGGTTTTTGAAAAGCATTAGAGGTTTGAAGCCTCCGTGGTTTAACTTACGGAGGTACTGACCCCGATAACGGTCGTTGTGACAATGGACACCAAGCACAACGACCGTTACGGGATCCTTGTTAGGTGGAATACCAGACATGTTACTGTATTTTTCTCCTGGTAATGATGAAGATATTTCCCTAAATCATTATCAAAACATATATGTATGAGAGGCTATATAAAGTTTATTTATGAATTAAATATTTATGACTAAATGTGGCAGCATTTTTAATGTCACATTTTTGGTGAACAAAATGGTGGTAAAACGATGAAAATTTGTCTCTTCATGAAAAAAGTTTTTGACTTTTGGTCTTGAAGTTATCTAGTTTATATCTGTTATTTGTAAGGTTTCACATGATGGGTAGATTTTTGCTATGAACAGTGTCATGGTGTAGGAACCTGAATAATAATCTTGTTTGTCAAAATCTCTCCAGTATTGTAAAAAGACTCATATATAAAAATAAGCATATGATAGACTTTGTATGCCAGTGATACAAATAATAGCGGGGAAAAACATGTTTTGATTACAATTTCCAACAAGTTAAAAACAAGTCTTTTTTGGATCTTATGAACTTTGACTATATTGCTGATTTGGAGTCATGCATTGCACCCATATTTTTCCCCAGGTTTGTTAAGTTAAACTAATTCTAATTATTGTCAATTATGTCTACGGCATTCATGCTAAATATGCACATTATCATGTAGAATAATTAATTCTTTATTGTCAGTAAGGTAACTTTAAGTCGTAGTGCAGTACTGAAACAGGCAATTCAGCCCAACTCATCCATGTTGATTAACTGAGCTATTCCCACTTGCCTGTATCTGGCTCACATCCCTCCAAAGCTTTCCTGACCATATACCTGTCCAAGCATCTTTTAAAAATCACAATTGCATTTTCTTCTACCATGTCTTCTGGCAGCTTGTTCCACATATGCACCACCCTCTAAAAATGTTGCCCCTCAGGTCCCTTTTAAAACATTGCCCTCTCACCTTAAAAAAAATCTTGGTACATGTGACAATAATAAATCTGAACCTAAACCTTTTTGATTTCCCTTACCTGGAAAATATACTGTGGCTGTTCACTTTATCTCTGCCCCTCATGATTTTATACATCCCTCATTCTTCTACACTCAAAGGAAAAAACCTTAGCCAATCCAGCCATTCCTTACAACTCAAACCCTCCAGTTCTGGTAATATTCTCGCAAATCTTGTTTGCACCATTTCCAGTTTAATAACATCCCCCCTACCGCAGGGCAACTACAATAATTTCTCTGTACTGTGTACTCAAATGTAGCCTTACTAACATGCAGTTATAGAATCACAGAAGATAGACACAAAATGCTAGAGTAACTCAGCGGGACAGGCAGCATCTCTGGAGAGATGGAATGGGTGATGTTTTAGGTCGAGACCCTTCTTCAGACTTAGAGTCAGAGGAGAGAGAAACTAGAATCTCATACAACATGGAAACAGGCCCTTCAGCCCAGCTGGCCCATGCCGACCAAGATGCTCCATCGAAGCTAGTCCCATCTGCCCACATTGGCCCATATCTCTCCAAACCTTTCCTATTCATGCACCTGTCCAAGTTTATTTTAAATGTTGCTATTGTACCTGAATAATTTAGACTGTAACATGATGCCCAATTTCTGTACTCAGTACTCTGACCAATGAATGTAAGCGTTCATGTAATTTACATCTACCACAATGTCCATATTTGTTGCCACCTTCGTGGAACTTTGTACCTTCATCCCTAGGTCTCTCTATTTTACGACACTGCCAATGGCTCTACTATTTGCTGTTGACATCCTGCCTTGATTTGTCTTAAGAAAATGCAGCATCTTGTCTTTATCTGAATTAAACTCTATCTGCTGTTCCCTGGCCCATTGACCCAATTGATCAAAATCCCATGGTAATTAAAAAAAATCTTCTTCAGTGACAACTACGCAACTAATTTTACTGTCTTGCGCAAGTTTACTAACCATGCCACCTACATGTTATTGTTAATAACAAATAACAGTAGACCCAGCACTGATCCCTGTGGTACCCAAGTTGTAGGCCTCCAGTCTGGAAAAAAAAACTCCATCTCACCCTCTGTCTCCTACCTTCAAGCCATTTTTTTAATCCCATTGGCTAACTTGCTCTGGGTCCCATGTGATCAAACCTTCCAAAGCATGGTTGATGTTTTGTCAAAGGCCTTAGCAATGTCCTTTATTACCATTATAGACAATTTTGCCACATCTTCAAAAAACTCGAATCAAATTCAGTAGCCACAATTGCCCATGCACAAAGCAATGCTGACTATTCCTAATCAATCCTTCCTTTTCCAAATGTGTATAGGTCCCATCTCTCAGAAACCCCTCTAGTAACCTACCCACAGTGACGTAAGGCTCACTTAAATAAAGGACTATCATTTGCATCCTTTAGTCCTCCAGCATCTCACCCGTGGCTCTCAATAATGCAACTATCACTGCCAACGATCCTGCATTTATTCCTTCATGTCGTAGGATACACTTGATTCGGTCCTGGGGATTTATGTACCTTTTGTGTTTTAAGACCTCCAGAACCTCTCTTTTGTAATATGGATTCTCTTCAAGACATCACTGATTACTTCCCCGTGTTCCCTTGCATCCATGGCACATGCAGACAAGAATTATTCATTAGGACCGTGCCCAACTATTGTGGTTCGACGCATAGATTACCTTTTTGATGATCTTTAAGGGGCACAATTTGCTCCTTAGTTACTCTTGCTTTTGCTCCTCAAGTGTTTCAGCTTGATTGCAGCTGCCTGCATCTGACATTTGCAGCTTCTTTTTTCTTGACCAGAGCTTCAATATCTTGTCTTCCAGGGTGTCCTACTCTTGCCAGGCTTGCTCTTCACTCTAACATGCCTGAGCTCCCTATCTCACTTTGAAAAGCCTCCCATTTGACAGACATCTATTTACTTTCAAACAGATTTCCCAATCAACTTATTGCAAGTTCCAGTCTCACACTATCAAAGGTAGCCTTCCCCAATTTTAGACTTGAACTTGTGGACCAGTCCTATCCTTTTAACATGGCTATAAAATAGAAAACACCTGCCCCACCTTATTTCCCAAGAGGAGGTTTAGTTTTTCCCTTCTTTAGTAAAGCTATTGACATATTGATTGAGAAAAATATCTTGAACGCATTGATTAAACAGCATTGTATACAAGCCCTTAGCACCGTCACAGTTAATATTTGGAATGTTTGAAATTCCCTGCTCTTACAACTATATTATTCATGCAGCTACCTGTGCTCTCCCTACATATCCTGACCTCTAAGTTCTGCTGATTATTGAGGGGCTTATAGCACAATACCATCAAAATGATTATCCCCTTATTATATCTCATTCCACCCACAGAGCCTATATTCCACCCATATTCAACCAGGAATGACCTATCAAAGTATTTTCGTGATATACTCCCTAATCCAAAATGCAACTCCCTTCCTCTCCTACCTCCACCTCTATCCCTCTGGAACCCAGAACATTGAGCTGCCAATCCAGTCCCTCCCTCAGCAATGTTTCTGTTAAAGCTATAATATCCCAAAGCCATGTACCTATCTATCTGTGCAGGAAGGAACTGCAGATGCTGGTTTAAACTGAAGATAGACATAAAAAGCTGAAGTAATTCCAACTTCTTCAGAAGGGTCTTGACCCAAAACGTTACCCACTCCTCCCCAAAGATGCTGCCTGTCCTGCTGAGTTACTCCAGCTTTTTTGTGTCTACCTATCCATCTGCCTTGCCTGTCATGCTTACTCCTTGGTGTTATTAAATCTTTGATTTAAAAAATATAGTAAACTTTGGACCTTTGTAATCCAGCCAGGTAAACTTTTTTTCTGATCAATATCAGTAACAAATAATTTTGGACCTTCCATTTATGTGTTTAATTTTTCCCTAAGTATTAATTATCTTCTTGCTGACTATTGTTCCTTAATTGTGTTTTTTAACATATCGACCTGGTTTCTGGGAAATGATAAAGACTGCTTGGATTCAATATGTCAGCATTCTTCTTATCTTCTTGTGGGTCTTTGAAAAGATCAAGATATTTGTCTTTGAAAATCATGTATTAACTGCAACAATGATACTACCGTATAAGCAGCACCTGCCTTAACCCATTAAAAAAAAAAGGCCAGCTGGCGAGGAGTTCTAAATATAATTACAAAGAAACAATGGCAATCAATAATCAACGTCTTGCATCACCATTTGATTCTTAAGATTGATGTACTATTATCTGTTGACTTAAGTGTCGACTTTACTTTGTTTTACCTGTATGAACTAAAGGGTAATTACATCAATAGGAAAGGTACTGCGTCAATCATCAATCATGTTCCCTCAACAAACATATTGGTGATAATGTTCCGCATGAGGCTAAGGAAGTTATTTTATTACACGTTGTCAACATGTTTTATAAAGTATTTCTCCAATTTCTCTTTATTGCATCAATGCTTGAAATGTATTTGCACCCTACACGGAACGAGAATGGTGAAGAACACTAACAAATAATTTGGTTTGCACAGTTGTGGTTCCAGTAGTTCCCACAATAATGCTCCACAATTATGATTTCCTCTTGGTGTCTAAATGAAATTGCATGCCATTCTTGGGTTATGACAGGGTTCTGTACTTTGAACAGTTGAAAGATCAGAAATGTGGCCAGAAGCAGAGTTTCCTCATGGCAGAAAATTCTTGCAGAGGTTGGTTGTCCCATAGGAATATATAATGTGGGGAAGCCTTTCTAATCTTGTTTTGCATTTCTTAATAGATAAGCTGACATTTACAAATTTAACCTTATCTCAAGCTAATGATATTCTTTTGAAAGATGTTAATGCAGACGAGGCTTGAATTGTTATTGACATTTAAAAACAAACTTGCTGATCCAGACAGTATGTCTCAAGAAAAGATTCACTAATTAGAATGTATTCATTCTAGAATTGATGTGGCATTATTCTAACAAGTGTCAAGAATTGTCACCGGCAGCCCTGCAACAGACATCAAATTCATCCCGCTGGTTTCCCAAACGATCCTTTGTATATATTGGCTGGGCATAAGCCTGGCGCTCATTAACTGGGCACAAGCTGTATTGGGCGTACTATTTAAATGCAAGTACGAAAGTTAAGGCTGACGCTCACTCTTAGGATAATGTGCTGCCTTTCAAATGTAAGGCCAAGCATCAAAGATTCCTTGGTGCTATTTTGGAGCAAGCAGGGACCAACATTAATCTGTCAATTAACATATCTAGAGAATCAGTGATCACATTGCTGCACAAACATCTTGCGTACAATACAATACAATACAATAATACTTTATTAGCCAAGTATGTTTTGGAACAAACGAGGAATTTCAGTTTCCAAGTCAGTCATTCAAAGAAAAAGCGCAGAACACACATTATATATTTTAACATAAACATCCACCACATAGACTCCTCCACATTTCTCACTGTGATGGAAGGCAAAAAACAAAGTTCAATCTCTTCCCTTCTTTGTTCTCCCGCCGTTGGGGGCCTCAAGCCTTCCGTTGACAAGACAATCTTACCCCCGTAGCCGGCGGTCGAGCCCTCCGCATTAGGGCGATCAAGCTCCTGCATCGGGGGGAGGGGGGATCTCAGCTCATCTACGCCCACGATCGGACCCAGGGTCGGGGCTGGTCGAACCTCAGTGTCGTTGGAGCTCCCTGACCCTGTCTCTCCCGAAACTGCGAGCCCTTGATGGTAAAATCCACAAGCCACGGTTGGACTGATCCCAGGCAAGTGATCGGCGCCGATGGTAAGTCCACGCCCTGTGGTGGGGCTCAAAGTCAGTTCCGAGGTGGCCTCCAGCTCCGGAGGGACGACCCAAAAACCAATCGCATCTCCGGCAAGGTAAGAGACTGGAATAAAAAGTTTCCTTGACCCCCTTCCCCACCCCCCCCATGTAAAACAAACCAGAGAACATTTACACAAACTTTTAAAACACACTAAAATAACAAAAAAAAGACGGAAAATAAGACAGATCGAGGCTGCCAATTGTACTGGTGGACAAGTTGTTTCCCATATTAGAACAGTAGCCATTGTTGAAACCTTCTTCAATGGCTCTGATAACCTTTGAGGTCTCCTTAGACCACAAAATGCAAATCATATTTTCTTTTCCATAATGAAGTTTAGAGAGATTATTAAAAAACTTCAAAACTTTCAATACAGGCTCTGGTTTAGGCTGGACCTTGCATTTAATGTTGCTACAACTTTTAGTGTATTATTACCCGAATTAGAGCTTACAATGACTGCTGATGTAATTTCAGAAATGTTTGTGTTATAACCATTTTAGGAGGAGAATGTGCAGTTTCACACCATGTTCAAAGCTTCTGGTCCTTTTGTACAATAAATTGAGTGTGTTTGCAGATGTATGATTAAAGAATGATCTAATGCTGTTACATGATCAGAATTGGTTTTGATTATAAAAATAGGATAATATAAAAGAGATTATTGATATTTTGTATGTGTAATTCTTTATGTAGGTGAATATGTGTTTTTCCTTTATGCTTTGATTTTATCTATTGGGTTTTAAAGCAAAGGTGCACAGAAATGTTCCACATTGCAGAGATGTTGAGAGTAGGGGAGTCAAAATGTATAAACAAGGAGCTGCAGAATAATACACAAAAGGACGCAAGATGCTGGAGTAACCCAGCGGGTCAGGCAGCATCTCTGGAGAACATAGATGGGTAATCGGCAATGTATTCTACAAATGAGTTAAAAGTAAGAAAGAAGGTTAAAATTGCAAAAAATGATAAAGGTATTATAGGCATGTCGCAAAGGTAATGCTACAGTTATGGGAGATTTCAACATGCAGGTAGACTGGGAAAAGCAGGCTGGAATTGGACCCCAAGAAAGGAAGTTTGTGTAGTGCCTCCGTGATGGATTCTTAGAGCAGCTTGTACTGGAGCCTACCAGGGAGATGGCAATTCTGGATTTAGTGTTGTGCAATGAACCGGATTTGATAAGGGAACTCGAGGTAAAGGAGCCACTAGGAGGTAGTGACCATAATATGAAATGTTTTAATCTACAATTTGAGAGGGAGAAGGGTAAACCCGAGATGACGGTATTACAGTTGAGCAAAGGGGACTATGGAGTCATGAGGGAGGAGTTGGCCAAAGTTGACTGGAAAGATACCCTAGAAGGGATGACAATGGAACAACAATGGCAGGTATCTCTGGGAATAATACAGAAGGTGCAGGATCGGTTCATTCCAAAGAGGAAGAAAGATTCCAAGGGAGGTAAGGGGTGACCGTGGCTGACAAGGGAAGTCAGGGACAGTATAAAAATAAAAGAGAAGAAATATAACATAGCAAAGATGAGCGGGAAGCCAGAGGATTGGGTAACTTTTAAAGAGCAACAGAAGATAACTAAAAAGGCAAGAAAGGGGAGAAATGATGAGGTACGAAGGTAAGCTAGCGAAGAATATAAAGGAGGATAGTAAAAACTTATTTAGGTATGTGAAGAGGAAAAAAACTAGTTAAGGCCAAAGTTGGACCCTTGAAGACTGAAAAGGGTGAATTTATTATGGGGAACAAGGAAATGGCAGATGAGTTGAACAGGTACTTTGGATCCGTTTTCACTAAGGAGGACAAAAACAATCTCCCTGATGTACTGGTGGCCAGAAGATCTAGGGTGGCGGAGGAACTGAAGGAGATTCACATTAGAAATGAAATGATGTTGGGTAGACTGATGGGACCGAAGGCTGATAAATCACCAGGGCCGGATGGTTGGCATCCCAGGGTACTTAAGGTAGTGGCTCTAGAAATCGTGGATGCATTGGTGATCATTATCCAATGTTCTATAGATTCAGGATCAGTTCCTGTGGATTGGAGGGTAGCTAATGTTATCCCACTCTTTAACAGGGAATTATAGACCATTTAGCCTGGGGAAGATGCTGGAGTCAATAATAAAAGATGAAATAGCAGCAACAGGATCGGTCCGAGTCAGCATGGATTTACTAGGGGGAAATCATGCTTGACTAATCTGGAATTTTTTGAGAATGTAACCAGGATAAAGGACAAGGAAGAGCCCGTGGATAACCAGGATAAAGGACAAGGAAGTATCTGGACTTTCAGAAAGCATTTGATAAGGTCCCACATAGGAGCTGATCAGCCATGATCACATTGAATGGCGGAGCTGGCTCGAAGGGCTGAATGGCCTACTCTGCACCTATTGTCTATTGTCTATTATTGTAAGAAATGAAAGTGCAACTAAGGAAATGCACTCCGTCTTAATGCATCAATATTTTTAGTGATTTACTTTCTCTTTTTACTGTTTCTCTTATTCAAGCGGTGTGAGTTTTGATCTCTGATTTGTCCTCAATTAATCTCTGTTGGGGTTGCAGTGATTATACTACAATTAATCTCGGCACCAAGCTTTCTATGCAATGATATCTGATTCAAACATATGTGAAGATGACAATATCATAGTATCCTGCGCAACTGTAGTTCCATAGCTTGGCTCATTAACTAGGATTGCAAATGAAGAAATTATATATGGAAAGTGGTTTGATAGCTGAATATACAGTATTAGAACATGAGAAGGATTATGAAAAAGATCTATATGATACTGTATTTTCCACCAACATGTGATAAACTTTGCATGCATTTGATCTGTTTTATGATTTATTTTGTTAATTTTCCGAGGCTTAATTGTCTCTCAGTTGCCACTGACAATGTAGAATTATCTTAATTTAATGAGAGCAGATGAAAAGTGTCAATAACCTATCCAAATCCTAATTTTCACTGCTTTTGATTGTTTCTTATAGTAGATTTAAACACAGCTGAACATTCTTTATGTTCTTATTTTCTATTATTAATTCTTTAAAAAAGCATGTAGAAATTAAAATTTAAATCATCCATGTGGGTTTCACTTTACCATACACCCTCCTTTAAGTAACTAAGAATTATATTCTGCACTCTGTACCTCTCCCTTTGTAGCTATTGTACTTGAGTTTGAGGTAGAAACAATGAACTGCAGATGCTGGTTTACAAAAGAAGGCACAGAGTGCTGGAGTAGCTCAGTGTGTCAGACAGCATCTCGGGTGAACATGAATAGGGGATGTTTCTGGTCTGGGTTCTTCTTCAGACTGGTTGTTGGGGAGGGAAAGAAAACTGGAAGAGAGTAGGTGCAGGACAAAGCCTAGCGAGTAATAGGCTGGCATAGGTGAGGATTATTTGAAATGCAGATGGTTGGACAAAGGCCAAAGATGGAAAGACAGAATGTGTGAGACAAAACGATTGAAGAGTTGCAAATTGTGAAGCTAGAGGTCGCGCCGACTAGTGATCCTCGTATACTAGCACCATCCTAGACACTGGGGGCAATTTACAATTTTTACCAAAGTGAAATTATGCGACAAACCTGTACGTCTTTGGAGTGTGGGAGGAAACTGGAGCATTTGGATGAAACCCATGCGATCGCAGGGAGAACGCAAACTCTGTACAAATTGCGCCCGTAGTCAGGATTGAACGAGAGTCCCTGGCTCTGTAAGGCAACAACTCTACCGCTGCGTCATGGTGCCGCCCTGTTTAAAGGAATGGTATGTTGAGTAACAAAAATTAAATAATAATTGATGGAAATGTTCTTACAATGTTTGTTCAAAAATATATGACGTTTTGATATAACGTTTATGAAGAATATAAATGAGAGCAAGGTTAAACTTTAAAACTTGCTAATATCTTGATTTTTGCTCGCTTTTCTATATAAGAATATATATATACATAAATTATTGCTATGTGCTCATGGAAACCATTTTCTTGGGTTTTAATAAGCGAGTTCGGTATCTCGGGCGTGCAATAAATCGTGGGATTTGTCAAAGGTCATTCGGGATAAACAGAGCGTTGCTAATTATCGCGAAGGCAGCACTGTATAAACTGTGTGTACACATTGGGCAGAACACTGTGTAAAAATAACATTTTCAGTCTGAGTTTTCATCTTTTTGTATCTTAAAATGCGAGCAATCTGAATAACCTCTATCGCGTGAATAACTGCCATGACATGCCACCTCCTAAATATTCATCTAGCATGTTTTTAACAATTATTTGCAATTCCAAAGCACTATGATTTTCCCCAACATTTTATCTCTAACTGGTATATGAGTAATTATTAAATAATAGTAGATAATAGACAATAGGTTCAGGAGTAGGTCATTGGTCCCATTCACTGTGATCATGGCTCAGTACCTCATTCCTGTCTTTTCCCCACATCCCCTGACTCCCCTGACTAAGAGCTCTATCCAACTCTCTCTTGAAAGCATAGAGAATTGGCCTCCACTGCGTTCTGAGGCAGAGAATTCCACAGAATCACAACCCTCTGTGTGAAAAGGGTTTTCCCCATCTCTGTTCTAAATGGGTTACCCCTTATTCTTAAACTGTGGCCCTTGGTTCTGGACTCCCCCAACATCGGGAGCATGTTTCCTCCCTAAAGCGTGTCCAAACCTTAATAAGCTTATATGTTTCAATAAGATCCCCTCTCATCCTTCCAAATTCCAGAATATACAAGCCCAGCCGCTCCATTCTATCAACATATGAGAGTCCCACCATCCAGGAAATTAACCTTGTGAACCTACGCTGCACTCCCTCAATAGCAAGAATGTCCTTCCTCAAATTTGGAGACCAAAATTTACACAATACTCCAGGTGTAGCCTCACTAGGGCCCTGTACAACTGCAGAAGGACCTCTTTGCTCCTATACGCAACACTTGTTATGAAGGCCAACATGCCATTCGCTTTCTTCACTGCCTGCTGTACCTGCATGCTTACTTTCAGTGACCCATGAACAAGGACCCCCGAGATCTCATTGTACTTCCCCTTTTCCCAACTTGACACCATTCAGATAATAATCTGCCTTCCTGTTTTTGCCACCAAAGTGGATAACCTCATATTTATCCACATTAAACTGCATCTGTCATGCATCTGCCCACTCACCCAACCTGTCCAAGTTACCCTGCATCCTCTTAGCATCGTCCTCACAGCTCACACAGCCACCCAGCTTTGTGTAATCTGCAAATTTGCTACTGTTACTTTTAATCCCTTCATCTAAATCATTAATGTATATTGTAAATAGTTCCCGTCCCAGCACCAAGCTATTGCAAAACAAAGTCCCGACATGCATCCTGGAACGAATCCAGACACACATACAGTATAACTATTAGTCATTGTGGCTTGAAAAAACAAATTCTCTTAAAATTATCAGACTATTTATTTGTCATTCCGACCTTTCGGTCTGAACGAAATTTCGTTCCCCTGCAGTCATACATATAATAAAAAAATGACAGAAACTCACAATAAACACAAATTTAACATCCACCACAGTGAGTTCACCAAACACCTCACTGTGATGGAAGGCAAAGTCTTAAAGTCTCTGTCTCCCCTCTTTGTTCTCCCTCTGCGCCGAGATGTTCCAGGCACCCCACCGGGTGATGGTAAGTACGGCCTGCGGCTCAACCGTGCTCCGCGAACGGGCCAGTTTCTTGTAGTCGGACCATGTGAAAGCCTGCAACTGTAGATGCCGTGGTCGTTCTATAAATATCTCTGTGCAATCAAGAATACACCTCAGTGCTTGACATTTATTTTTTATCTGTTTTGGCTGCATGGACCTTATCAAATCACGATCTGGCCAGAAAATCGGAGGTTTCAGTTGGATGGCTATGAATTTGATCCAAGTATTGAATCTTTTAGAACATGTACCCCCACTGAGTCCAAACAAAGTCACGAGAAACAACATCGACAGCCCAAGGCACAGCTTCATCAACACGAGTTCCATTTCAACCTTGATGCAGAGTTTTGATCTGGGTCCAGACTTCTTTGGTGATTGTTTAAATGTTCTTGGTACTTTAGTACTGACAACTTTTTTCTTCCCTTCCCAATATCGCATTTTCATTGCTTTATGCTTCACATACTCACATAGGTTATCAAAGTCTTCCTTCGAAGAGAGCCCTGTCATTCTTCTCACATTTTTGTCAGTCTTAATGTTGTTACAAAAATGCTTTTTAACTGCAGCATTCTTCAGTTTCAATTCTTCTACCATGCCTTCCATCATTTCAACTTTGTTGGTCGGTTTGTTTATGTCCTTCTTTTGGATGCATCCTGTGCAATGACAGTTCTCTTGACACACAAGAGAAGATCTGTACACACGAGCAAGATCTACAGCAAAAGCTCGTAAACGCTTGTTGTCTGGTCCATCGTCACCATGTTGGTCAACATTGTTTTGTGTTGCTTTACACAACGTTACTTACACATGTGCATGCAGAACTCATTTTATTGGAAAATGATGTACCAATGTCGGAAATATATGGGCAAGCATGGGAAAACAAATTAGGTCAAACAATTAGTCTAGAAGTATGGAATGAAAGTTTACAACATATACACCACTGCTCATTAAATGCCAGACACTCTTTGATACAATTTAAAGTTTTACATAGATTACACTTTTCAAAATCCAAATTAAACAGAATGTTTTCAAATGTTTCTGCTATATGTGATAAATGTCAGCATTTAGAAGCTAATCTAACGCATTCATTCACACAATGTATAAAAATTACTAACTTTTGGATAGAAATTTTTAAGATAATCTCGAATGTAGTTAATACAAATCTGACTCCAGACTCAAAATTAATCATATTAGGAATATTAGAAACGGATCAACTACTAACAACACAGCAAAGAATTTTTATTGATTATAGTTTAATAATTGGTAAAATAATATTAAGATTTTGGAAAGGTCCTACATCCCCCACAATCAAAATGTGGATTACAGAAATGTTGGAGACACTTCATCTGGAGAGATTAAGACTTGTCCTTTTGGACAAGCTAGATCAATTCAGAGGAATATGGTCTCCATTTATTGAATATTTAAAGGGTCAAAGTGGTCCGGTTCGAGGGCCTGACTGAAACCTGAATGAAGGAATAGATGAAGAACTATATATAATAGATCACTGATGTATCTCCAATGAAGAATAGCCTGCTTAATACTCCACTCATATTATTGATTTTCTACTTTTATTTTAATTCTCTTTATTATTTCTCTTTATCTTCTTTCTGTTATAAAATAATAAAAAGTATAGAAGTATAAATAAGAATGATTGTAAACTTTAAAAATATTAAGAATGTATGTGACGAATAATATGTCTTTCTTTTTATTTTAAGTTATTCCTTCTTAATATGTATTTACTTCTAATAAAAATATTTTACAAAAAGAACTCATTCAGGTCAACAAACGTGCATACAGCCTGTGGCCATGGACTAGTGTAGTAAGAAGTAAAAGCCCCACAAATACTTTTCAAGAATATAAAGGAGGATAGTAAAAGCTTCTTTAGGTGTGTGAAGAGGAAAAAAATAGTTAAGGCCAAAGTTGGACACTTGAAGACTGAAAAGGGTGAATTTATTATGGGAAACAAGGAAATGGCAAATGAGTTGAACAGGTACTTTGGATCAGTCTTCACTGAATAAATAAGTAAGTAATGTTTATTTATACCGCACTTTTAAATCAAATCATGTTGAAGCCAAAGTGCTTTACAGAGAAGAAATTAGATTTCCATACATCCATATAAAATAAAAAAGACACAGTACACTATAGGAATCAACATGAATCGGGGCCTATTTGAGGCCTCCGCAGCCTTTCCGATGTTTTCAAAGAAACATAGAAACATAGAAATTAGGTGCAGGAGTAGGCAATTCGGCCCTTCGAGCCTGCCTCGCCATTCAATATGATCATCCAACTCAGTATCCCGTACCTGCCTTCTCTCCATACCCCCCAATCCCCTTAGCCACAAGGGCCACATCTAACTCCCTCTTAAATATAGCCAATGAACTGGCCTCAACTACCCTCTGTGGCAGAGTTCCAGAGACTCACCACTCTCTGTGTGAAAAAAGTCTTTCTCATCTTGGTCTTAAAGGATTTCCCCCTTATCCTTAAGCTGTGACCCCTTGTCCTGGACTTCCCCAACATCGGGAACAATCTTCCTGCATCTAGCCTGTCCAACCCCTTAAGAATTTTGTAAGTTTCTATAAGATCCCCTCTCAATCTCCTATATTCTAGAGAGTATAAACCGAGTCTATCCAGTCTTTCTTCATAAGACAGTCCTGACATCCCAGGAATCAGTCTGGTGAACCTTCTCTGCACTCGCTCTATGGCAATAATGTCCTTCCTCAGATTTGGAGACCAAAACTGTACGCAATACTCCAGGTGTGGTCTCACCAAGACCCTATACAACTGAAGTAGAACCTCCCTGTTCCTATACTCAAATCCTTTCAGGCCCCCTTGCTGGGAAGCTGGAAACTCCAGCGTCAGGTGAACACTCCTCAACGGCTTGGAAATGTCTGAAGAGGCCGCTCCCTCCCCGGAGACTGCGGCGCCCATATTCCTCAGGCCGCGCTGGTTGGAGCTCCAACTCTGGCCATCTCGGATCCCAGGTGTTTTAAATCCAGCGCCGCCCATCCGCAGCTGTACGTCCGCAGTCACAGCTTCGCGATGTTGGAGTCGGCAGTCACCGCACTCCGGAGCTTACCGCACGGCGACCTGGTAAGGCATCGCCCGCTCCATGTTGGTGTCCCAGCGCTGTGCCGCCGCCGAAGCTGTAGTCCCGGCAGGAAACGTCGCTCCAGTTCGATGGTAGGCCGCACGGAGAGGACGAAGATGCGATTCAGAGGAAAACCGCATCTCCGACCAGGTAGGACTGGGATTAATACAGTTTCCCCCTCCCCCCACAACCCCCCACATTAAAAGATTAGACCTCCACTGAGGAGGACACAAACAATCTCCCTGATGTACTAGTGGCCAGAGGATCTAGGGTGGCGGAGGAACTGAAGGAAATTCACATTAGGCAGGAAATGGTGTTGGGTAGGCTGATGGGACTGAAGGCTGATAAATCCGCAGTGCCAGATGGTCTGCATCCCAGGGTACTTAAGGAAGTGGCTCTAGAAATCGTGGACGCATTGGTGATCATTTTCCAATGTTCTATAGATTCATGATCAGTTCCTGTGGATTAGAGGGTAGCTAATGTTATCCCACTCTTTAAGAAAGGCTGCAGAGAGAAAACAGGGTATTATAGACCAGTTAGCCTGACATCGGTGGTGGGGAAGATGCTGGAGTCAATAATAAAAGATGAAATAGCGGCACATTTGGATAGCAGTTGCAGGATCGGTCCGAGTCAGCATGGATTTATCAAGGGGAAATCATGCTTGACTAATCTTATGGAATTATTTTGAGAATGTTACCAGGATAATGGACAAGGAAGAGCCAGTGGATGTGGTATATCTGGACTTTCAGAAAGTATTTGATAAGGTCCCACATAGGAGATTAGTGGGCAAAATTTGAGCACATGGTATTGGGGGGAGGGTGCTGACATGGATAGAAAATTGGTTGGCAGACAAGAAACAAAGGGTAGGAATTAGCGGGTCCCTTTCAGAATGGCAGGCAGTGACTAGTGGGGTATCGCAAGGCTTGGTGCTGGGACCGCAGCTATTTACAATATATATTAATGATTTGGATGAAGGGATTAAAAGTAACATTAGCAAATTTACAGATGACACGAAGCTGGGTGGCAGTGTGAACTGTGAGGAGGATGCTATGAGAAAGCAGGGTGACTTGGACAGGTTGGGGGAGTGGGCAGATGCATGGAAGATGCAGTTTAATGTGGATAAATGTGAGGTTATCCACTTTGTTGGCAAAAACAGGAAGGCAGATTATCATCTAAATGGTGTCAAATTGGGAAAAGGGGAAGTACAACGGAATTTGGGGGTCCTTGTTCATCAGTCACTGAAAGTAAGCATGCAGGTACTGCAGGCAGTGACGAAAGCCAATGGCATGTTGGCCTTCATAACACAAGGAGTTGAGTATAAGAGCAAAGAGGTCCTCCTGCAGTTGTACAGGGCTCTAGTGAGACCACACCTGGAGTATTGTGTGCAGTTTTGGTCTCCAAACTTGAGGAAGGACATTCTTGCTATTGAGGGAGTGCAGCGTAGGTTCTCGAGGTTAATTCCTGGGATGGTGGGACTGTCATATGCTGATAGATTGGAGCGGCTGGGCTTGTATACTCTGGAATTTAGAAGGATGAGAGGGGATCTTATTGAAACATATAAGATTATTAAGGGTTTGGACGCACTAGAGGTAGGAAGGATGTTCCCAATGTTGGGGGAGTCCAGAACCAGAGGTCATAGTTTGAGAAGTGGTAAGCCATTTAGAACAGAGATGAGGAAAAACTTTTTCACACAGTTGTTAGTGTGTGGAATTCTCTGCCTCAGAGGGCGGTGGAGGCTGATTCTCTGGATGCTTTCAAGAGAGATTTAGGTAGAGCTCTTAGAGATAGCAGTGTTAAGGGATATGGAGAGAAGGCTGGAATGGGGTACTGATTGTGGATGATCAGCCATGATCACATTGAATGGCGGTGCTGTTTCGAAGGGCTGAATGGCCTACTCCTGCACCTATTATCTATTGTCCATTATCTATTGATAGTTATAGAAATCATACATTTCATTTCATTCTCCCCCCCCCCCCCCAACAAAAACAATAGAAATTGGTTGTTATTTATCGTCACGATCTTGCTCACTCACCGAAGCGGGCCAGCTAGCGACCAAGGAAAAGCCAATAAAACCTCCAAAATCATCGTAGTTTTGTATAAATGAACCATAATACACCTAGTTAATAGTTTTAAAAGCTGAATTTTCTTACGTCGAAGAAGCAAAACTGGAAAATACGTATGAAACGCAGGTCAAAACAATTATCGATTGTAATGTATACACACAGTAGCTCAGCTGGCGGGAATGTTTATCCAGAATGACCCATGACCTGGGCAGACTCACACAGTGCAGTTGTAATACTGAACTCGCTTATAATGATGCAAATAACTGGTGCCAAAACTCCTTGCATCTTTTTTGGTCACATTTTGTTAACCTTGTTCTACCTGTAATATATTCTTATTGCGAAAGTATGTTTTCTGCAATGGAGAAGGGACACCACCATGTATAAAGAGGAGGAGTGGTGAGACAGAGGTCTCTCTAGGTGATAGGTGGATTGAGGACGGGTGAAAGACAATGGGTATATTAGCGTTGAGTATTGAACAGTTCAGGCTAGGTATCACTACACTTTGAAATAATGTAGTTACCACTACACTTTGAAATAATGTTTCTGCACTGTTGCTCAAAAAATATACATTTAAATCAACTTTAAAAGAGCATAGCTACACATGATTAATTTTCCGTACACCAGGTGTTCCAACGGTCTCTGTGTGCGATCGATGTTAAATACATGCATGAGAGACCTGCTCCTTCTCCTTATATTTTAGTGCACATTGTTTGAGATGACTTGGCAGCCTCAAACTGGGCAGTGAGAAGTTTTTCTACAAATGAGTCAAGTATTTCTTTTTTTCTCAGCACCACCTATATTATTGGCTGTTGGCCCACAGGACAATAGTTGGCTGGTTATTCGGAAGAGGGAAAGCTGGTTTCCCACTACAATCACACCTCAAATAGCCATAGCAATCTAGTTTTATTATTTTCATTGATTAGGATTATTTCATAAAAGCAAATGCAAAGGTGTCATAAACAGAGGTACACTCATTATTAACACTTGACAACAATTTACATGTATACAGCACATCTGAATAATACATGAGAATTATGAGATTTGAAATAGAATCGCCCAAGGCTTATGAAATAGAGGCCTAAATATGTTGAAAGAGGGAAGTGTTGAAGAGTATATTGATGGAGGGGAGGCCAAAATGTGTAGGAAGGTAAATTATAGAGCTTTGGATCTAAGCAGCTGAAGGAATGCCTGCCAAAACATGGAGCAGTTAAAATTCATGATGATCAAGGATGAATTGATCATTCACTAATAGGACTGGTTTGGAGGGATATGGATCAAAAGCAGGCAGGTGGGACTAGTGTAGCTGGGACTTGTTGGCCGGTGTGGGCAGGTTGGGCTAAAGGACCTGTTTTTACACTGTATCACTCTATGACTGACTATCAAGGGGGCAGCATGCGAGGAGGGAATGACATTGAAGAGTTTCAGGGATAGAAGTTGCAAAAAGGTTGGAATTGCACCATGGAAATGTTGAAGACAATGAAAATGAAAAATAAAATGTTTTTGCTTCATTTGCGCATTTTAAAATAAGGTGCCCAATGAGATTAATTGTGAGCCAATGTTGGCTGCTCCTTTATTGTGTGAATTTTGATTGATTTAATACGATTATTAGACATGACATTTGCTGCCCTTTTACCTACTTTCCAGCTTCAAATTTGAGTAGAAAATATTTTTGTATTGAGTTTGGAAATACTTTCAAGATTCTTAATTTCATTAATTGCTTTTTCATTACAACTTCTACTTCTGTACAAACAATAAACTGAATAAATTAAATACATAACTTGTAATATTGAGACCCTGTTTTAACATATAACGACGGTTAAAAGAAGTTTAGTTCTTAATTTTGGCCCTTGGATGGACGGACCCGGCGTCTGCTGCAAACATTCAGCGGCAGTCAGAGAGGCAGCTGATGAGAACAACCGGGTAGACACAAAATGCTGGAGTAACTCAGCAGGACAGACAACATCTCTGGAGAGAAGGAAGGTGGATGTGTTGCCTGTTCTCAATTAAATCTCACTCCATGTCCTCTGCAGGAGAGTAAATTTGCAGGATATCTGATTTGTAAACCAACCCGACCTCCCGGTGGCTCAGCACTTCAACTCCCCCTCCCATTCCACATCCGACCTCTCGGTCCTGGGCCTCCTCCACGGCCAGAGTGAGCAACACCGCAAGCTGGAGGAACAGCACCTCATATTCCGCTTGGGGAGTCTGCATCCTTTGGGCTTGAATATTGAATTTTCTCAATTCTGTTAACCCTTGCTGTCTCCTCCCCTTCCCACCTCTCCCTCAGCCCTCGGGCCCTGGCATTCCCTCTCTCTCTATCTCCCTCCCCCACCCCAGTCGCACCAGCTTCTCATTTTCACACCACAAACAGCTTACAATGGCTTGTTCCCTTTATCACCGATACTTTTTTGCATATCTTTCACTCATTGTTCCTTATCTCTCCACATCACCATCTATATCTCTCGTTTCCCTGATCCCTGACCAGTAAAATAAAAATAAATAAATAAATTAAAAAAAATAAAAAAAATTGTGTACTATCTGATTTGTAAACCGTGTTACAATATATAATTTAGCCATGGTGACAATCAGTGACTGAACATTTAAGCTTGTGGCTTACATGGACTCATTGAATGAACGAATGAATGAATGAATAAGTTTATTGGCCAAGTATTCACATACAAGGAGGTTGCCTTGGTGCTCCGCCCGCAAGTGACAACATGACATACAGTGACAGTTAGGAATGACACATAAAACATTAAACATTAATAATAAAACATTGATTAAAAATGCAAATTAAATAAAATACCAGAGCAAAATGAGGCTACAGATTTTTGGTTATTGAGTAAAGCTACTACCCGTGGGGAAAAAAAGCTGTTTTTATGTCTGGCTGTGGCAGCTTTGACAGTCTGGAGTTGCCTTCCAGAAGGAAGCGATTCAAAGAGTTAGTGGCCAGGATTGAGAGGGGTCAGAGATGATCTTACCCGCTCGCTTCCTGGCCCTCGCCGTGTACAATTCATCAATGGAGGGAAGGTTGCAGCCAATAAACTTCTCAGCTGATCGTACGATTCGCTGCAGCCTTCGGATGTTATGCTTGGTTCCTGAGCCAATCCAGACCATGTTGGAGAAGGTGAGTACTGACTCTATGATGGCCGTATAGAATTGGACCATCATTGTCTGTGGCAGACTGTGCTTCCTCAGCTGCCACAGGAAGTACATCCTCTGTTGTGCCTTTTTGACTGTGGAGTCAATGGTAGCCCCTCATTTAAGGTCCTTGGAGATGATGGTTCCCCGGAACTTAAAAGACTCCACAGATGTGACTGTGGTGTTGTTGATGGTGAGGGGAGGCAGAGCTCCACTATCAATTCCACTGTCTTAAGAGTATTGAGCTCCAGGTTGTCGCGATGGCACCAAGACACGAGCTTGTCACATCCTGTCTGTAGGCAAATTCTTCCCCATCCTGGATCAGTCCAATCAAGGTTGTGTCATCCGCAAACTTGAGAAGCTTGACGGAGGAGCCAGTGGAGGTGCAGTCATTGGTGTAGAGGAGAGGGGAGAGTACTTGTGGTGTTCCTATGCTGAGGGTTTGCGGGTCCAAGATGTGCTTTCCCAGCCTCACATGGGCTTCCTGTCTGTCAATGAAGCTGATGATCCACCGACAGAAGGGTTCAGGCACAGTCAACTCGGAAAGTTTGGAGTGCAGTAGCTCTGGCACAATGGTGTTGAATGCTGTCTAGGTGCTGAAGAGTGCTCAATGCTTTAAGAAGATGACCATCCTCTTCAGATGGATGTTTGCATAATTTCTTGTTCCACCAGTGCCTGAGCAACCCAAATATTACTACGTCAGAGGTATTTATATTTCTGTCACCTGCAATGATGCTCACTGTGCGACTTGAATGGACAAACACTAGAGCTTGGAATTAATTGCATCAGTCAGATTATGACCAAATGCCACGTTTGCAACAAATGTGAAAATTCAGAATTCAAGTGGTCCTGGAAAGATGCCGAAATGTCACCAAACTACCTGAAGTCTGGCACTGTGGAACTTGACAGACTCGTTGTCTGTTTATTCTGCCAAATAATTGGCAGGCTTGTCTTTGTGGAAAGTTTCAATAAGACAATAGAGGGAGTCAATATTAAAATAACAAACCCCATAACCATGCCTGGCTTTATTTTTCCTTTTTTTCATTCACGCATCATTAATCGTGTATTAGTCATCATATGAGGCTCTGCTGCTTATTCACAAAGTCTCATCTTTCAACAAGTTGAACAAAGAAGCTATGCTCTCAATGCCAGGATGGAGTTTTGTTTTAGCCTGTCACAGCTTAGGGTTCAATTAGATATTAATTTGTGTCATTCACTGTTTTGTAAATATAGCTTTTTATTTTAACATTATTTCTTGCATCTTAACATAATTTATAATTGCACTGGACCTACATCCTATTCTTTTGAATATTAATGATACATTTTTATAGATCAGTATAACTTAATAAATAATATACTAACCATAAAAAGAGTAAATGTATACATAGGAATTTCTTGTGATAGTGGAATGGGGAGGCCAGATCAATTTAAATATTTAAAATGGAGGTAGGTAATTTTTTGAAAGACTGATGATTTGAGGGCAATGGGGAAATGGAACAGGAGTGGAGTTTGCGACCTGGGGTAGATCAGCCATGATTAAAGTGAAGAGCAGAGTAGGCTTGCAAAGCTCTTGCTTAGTTTAGTATAGTTTAGTCATACAGCAAGAAAACAGGCCCTTTGTCCGACTGAGTCCACACTGACCATCGATCACCCGTTTACACTCGTTCTAAGTTATCCCACTTTCTCATCCGCTCCCTAAACACTACGGGTGATTTACAGAGGCCAATGAATCTACAAACCTACACATCTCTGGGATGTGGGAGGAAACTTGAGCACCTGGAGGGTGCATATGCAAACTCCACACAGACAGCACGTGAGGTCAGGATTGAACCTGGGTCTCTGGCACTGTGAGACACCAGCTCTATCAGCTGTGTCACTGTGCCATGTTCAAAGATCTCAGCGAGACAAAGAGGAGATTGCGAGGAGCTTGACAAAGATCTTTGTTCCTTGCCAGCCACAGGTGAGGTCCCAGAGGATGTGAGGGTAGCCAATGTTGTTCCTTTGTTTAAGAAGGGAAGTAGAGATAATCCCGGAAATTATATGCCAGTGAGCCTCAGTTCAGTGGTGGGGAAGCCATTGGAGAGAATTCTTCACGATAGGATTGACTTGCATTGTGAAAGAGAATGGGATAATTGGGTACAATCAGTATAGCTTTGTATGCCGTAGGCTTTGTTTTACTAATTTGATGGAGTTTTTTTAAGGAGGTGATGAAGGTGATCGATGAGGGTAATGGGCCTGTCCAATTTAGGCAATTTTTCAGGCGACTGCCGGCGACTGTCAAGTTTCCAGCAGTCTCCTGAAAAACCGGCGACTGGAACGGCGACTGTCAGAGTGGAACACACACACACACACACACACACACACACACACACACACACACACACACACACACACACACACACACACACACACACACATCGCTTCTGTCACCAGCCCGTTACGTAGGTGGGGGACAGGGCAAGGGGGGGGAGCGCTGTCTGAGTGCAAAGCCAAGGTGGTACAAACACACACCGCAATGAATAGGAAAGAGCACTGTGTACGGTAAGTCCTTTAAAAAGGGGGGGGGGGGGGGGAGAAGGCAGGAGAAGGACAGCTTTTAAGAAGCCAAAGATACACGACTGTGAAGCTCGGCGGACATTTAACATTACCGGTCGGTTATCCTTGGTTCTGAAAACTACTGCTTATGTTTTTTTTCCCAATGAGCCAATGAAATTCACCGGCTTCAACCTACGAGAGCCTTCGATCTCCTGACAACCCACTAGGACCTCCTGGCAACCCATCTACGGCACGAGAATTCTCGCTACTCTCCATGGCGGCTTCATTCTGGTCGCCACTAAGTTTTCAACATGCTGAAAATTTTTGCGTCGACCACAATGAGGCTGCGACTAGTTCCCAGAATGCGGGAACTCCTCACGAGCATGAAGGCAACTCCCCGGCAACCACTTACGAACATGTGGCGACCATGTGGCAACTGCATAGTCTCCTGCAGTCACCTAAAAGGTCGCCTAAGTGGGACAGGCCCATAAGGCAGTGGATGTTGTGTCCATGGAATTTAGTAAGGCGTTTGATAAAATCCCTTTGGTTGGCTGATCCAGAAGATTACGATGTGTAGGATCCAGAGTAGTTTGGATTCCGAACTGACTTACCTATAGATACGGGTAGTGGTAGAAGTTTGAAGGTTTGTGACCAGGGTGGCTCTGCATGCCCCTTGTTTGGGACCTCTGTTGTTTATGATACAAATAAATAACCTGAGCATAAATGTAGATGGGGATTAGTAAGTTTGTAGATGACAAAAAATGGAAGAGGATTTTCAAAGGAAATGGCAGGATTTAGATCAGTTACAGACATGTGCGGAAAGATGGCAGGATTTTAATCCAAGCAAGTGTGAGAGGCTGCACTTTGAATGCAAGGGGGGAGTATATGTACAGAGAATCTAAGAATGAGGGGAGACCTGACTGAAGTATATAAAATTATGGGAGGCATAAATGGGGTAGGCAAAACTTTTCTCCAAGGGTAAAAACATCGAAGACAAGAGTGCATACTTTAAAGTTACTCAGGGAAAATCTGGAATGCACTTCCGGATGTGGTGGTGGAAGCAGATATGATAGTGGCATTTAAGATGCTTTTAGATGGGCACACGGATATTCAGGGAATGGAGGAATGTGGCTCGCGTGCAGGCAGAGGAGATTAGTTTATCTTGTCATGTTTTGCACAGACTTTGTAGGCTAACAGACCTAAACCTGTGTTGTCATGTTCTATGTTCTCTATTTGTGATGTGCTGTGCAACATTTATACTTTAACCCCTATTAGCTAGTTCTTCACAATTCCACGGTTAAAAGGTTTATGAATGTTTACTTCTGCACTTAATTAGTGATATCCATATAATTTTACTTCGGAGTCACGTGAGTGACTACGTGAAGAAGCCCCGCCAGGCGCATGCGCTTCATTATGTCCGCGCATGTCGCACTGTAAGGGCTGGAGGGCGCAGCTCCACCAGCGGGTAAGTAGGAACTTCTAAGGTAAGTGTTTTAAAAACTTTACTTAAAAGTATTTCCACTCCGTAAAGCTGGCTCGAGCAGTCAGTAGGAGTGGGCAGTTGGAGCTATTATTTCTGAAGATCAGTCTTAGCGTGGGTCCAGAGATTCACCAATTTGATCGGGTCGGGAGATAAGCGCGACAACGCCGGCTCCGATGCCGGGTGCCGTTTTACCGGCAGCAGTTCAAATCGCGCGCTAAATTTCCACACTAGCTCCATTCACAAAAGGCAGGCCAACTGGAATTTTGATTCAGAATGAGCCTGGTCCATCTATTTATTTCCAAGGGTACTAAGCAGACTGAGGCTGCTCCTAGCCATGAAAAGGCAAATATAAAGTCACAGACCTGGGTCTCTGCCAACAATAGTGACTCTTCCCCTGATCATACAAGACTGTGGGGGAGGTTGGGAACATGCAGCTGATGCTCCAACCTTCATTACATAAGGGCCAAGGGCCAGTAATGTCCAAGAGGGCCATACCAAGACAAACATATGGTGGGTCAATTATTGGGGTTCCTTCCAGCGCCTTGTTTAGGACTGGAGGATGCCTCCCTACTATATAACCATATAACCATATAACAATTTCAGCACGGAAACAGGCCCTCTCGGCCCTTCCAGTCCGTGCCGACCATTTGTTTTCCCCTAGTCCCATCTACCTGCACTCAGACCATACCCCTCCATTCCCTTCACGTCCATATACCTATCCACTTTACTCTTAAATGTTAAAATCGATCCTGCCTCCACCACTTCTGCTGGAAGCTGATTCCACACAGCCACCACCTCTGAGTAAAGAAGTTCCCCCTCACGTTACCCCGAAACCTCTGTCCCTTAATTCTCATGTCATGCCCTCTTGTTTGAATCTTCCCTACCCTCAATGGGAAAAACGTATCCACGTCAACTCTGTCTATCCCTTTCATCATTTTAAAGACCTCAATCAAGTCCCCCCTTAACCTTCTGCGCTCCAAAGAATAAAGACCTAACTTGTTCAACCTTTCTCTGTAACATAGTTGCTGGAACCCTGGCAACATTCTAGTAAATGATGAGTAAATCTCCTCTGTACTCTCTCTATTTTGTCGACATCCTTCCTATAACTAGGCGACCAAAATTGTACACCATACTCCAGAATTGGTCTTACCAATGCCTTGTACAATTTAACATTACTTCCCTACTCCTATATTCAATGCTCTGATTTATAAAGGCCAGCACACCAAAGGCTTTCTTTACCACCCTATCTACATGCGATTCCACCTTCAGGGAACTATGCACAGTTATTCCTAGATCCCTCTGTTCCACAGCATTCCTCAATTCCCTACCATTTACCATGTACGTCCTATTTTGATTTGTCCTGCCAAGATGTAGCACTTCACACTTATCAGCATTAAACTCCATCTGCCATCTTTCAGCCCACTTTTCCAAATGGCCCAAATCTCTCTGTAGATTTTGAAAATCTACTTCATTATCCACAACACCACCTATCTTAGTATCATCTGCATACTTACTTATCCAATTTTCCACCCCATCATCCAGATCATTGATGTACATGACAAACAACAGTGGACCCAACACAGATCCCTGAGGCACCCCACTGGTCACCGGCTTCCAACCTGACAAACAGCCATCCACCATTACTCTCTGACATCTCCCATTCAGCCACTGTTGAATCCATCTTGCTACTCCGCCATTAACACCCAAAGATTGAACCTTCTTAACCAACCTTCCATGGGGAACCTTGTCAAAGGCCTTACTAAAATCCATATAGACAACATCCACTGCTTTACCCTCATCAATTTCCCTAGTTACCGCTTCAAAAAATTCAAGAAGGTTTGTCAAACATGACCTTCCAGGCACAAATCCATGTTGACTGTTCCTGATCAGACCCTGTTTATCCAGATGCTTATATAATATTATCTCTAAGTATCCTTTCCATTATTTGCCCACCACTGACGTCAAACTAATAGGTCTATAATTGCTAGGTTTATTCTTTTTTTGAACCCTTTTTTAAACAATGGAACAACATGCGCAGTACGCCAATCCTCCGGCACTTATTCCCGTTTCTAATGACATTTGAATATTTCTGTCATAGCTCCTGCTATTTCTACACTAACTTCCCTCAATGTCCTAGGGAATATCCTGTCAGGACCTGGAGACTTATCCACTTTTTATATTTTTCAAAAGTGTCAGTACTTCCTCCTCTTTGAATCTCATAGTTTCCATAGCTACTCTACTCTTTCCCCTTAACTCACCGAGTTCAATATCCTTCTCCTTGGTGAATACCGAAGAAAAGAAATTGTTCAATATCTCCCCCATCTCTTTTGGCTCTGCAGATAGCTGTCCATTCTGGTTCTCTAATGGTCCAATTTTATCCCTCGTTATCCTTTTGCTATTACTGTCTCAAGCCTCCCATTGAGTTTATCTCAGGAATAGATCCACCTCAACAGCACAAGCCTAATACAAGGTGGGTGTTTTCTGCTCCAGAGCCTGAACATATAGATAATGGTCATTGATAATGCCATTACTCATCCTCCACAATTGTTTCTAATATTTCCCCAGATCTCAAAAAGATGGCTGTTGTAGAGCAATTCTCGTCCTTAATCACTTAAATTCGTTACTGCTTAACACCTGCTATCACAGGGCTGTTATGTGGCAACTATTTGTTTGCAACATGAGTATTATTCACTGCCAATTCATGCTCATTATCGCAGGTACTTGAAATTTAATTGGATGGCACAGCTGTGGCAATACAAAGCATTGACTCCTGGATTAAGTTCAGCACCCAGACTATTTATTAAATTGTTAAAACCTGTGCTGGGGCTATTCAGCCCATCATCACATTGTAATGGGTTATTTAGCTGATATCTTAATTATCAGCAACACTAATGAGTCAGCTGAGGAATTGGTGCTTGAGTCATTAGGGGTTGCTCCATCCAACTAAGTTCAAGTTACTGCCAACCCAAAATATTGAGTATTTGGGGTTTCTTATTAATTCCGTTGCTATAACAGTAACATTACCAACAGCCAAGGTCGTCGATGATGATGATGATGTCTGTACTTGCCTCCCACAAATCTTTATCACTCCATCTGAGAAGACGCTAAGGACATTGGTAAATGGGGAGCAGGTTCCTTTGCATTATCAACATTTGCAGAGAGCAGTGAACTAGCACTAAAATCGAATGCAGGCCATTTTCATCGGGTTCACCGGTTACCAACCACAGTTCTTGCAGAATCCAGTGGTGCATTGTTAATGTTAATCTAGCTACCAATAACATTTTGGGTACTAGACCCTTCACTAATCTTCCAGACTGATGTCAGCGCTCTCGGATTTGGGGGGGGGGGGGCTACGGACACCGAGTCTAGCTGTGGGGGTCGCTGGCATGAACACGAAGGGTTGATTCGCCTCACACAGGGGATAAATTCTTTCGCATTCTCGGGGGCATTTTATGGGTAAAGGCATATTGCTCCTCAATGAAGGATTTACACATTCAACTCCAGATTGATAACATCACAGCAGTGGCATATATTAATCATATGGGAGGAGCACGGTCATTATCATGTGTTAACTGGGTACCGTCATGTGGCATTGGGGTATGTCAAGGCATATCTATGTTTCAGCCATTTATTCACAACCTATAGCTAATGTGGTGGCCGACCATAGGTCGAGTATGTTTCATGCCAATATAGAGTGGATGTTGAATTCTAACTTTTGTCACACAATTGTCACTCGATTTGGGTTGCCAGCCATTGATCTGTTCCATCAGATTACATTACCGATTGCCTAAATATGTTTCATGGGAGCCAGATCCAGGTGAAGTTGCTGTGGATGCAGTCTCGTTACATTGGGGGCACTAAAATTTTATGCAATTCCTCCATTTTTTCATCCTGAATTGTCTCACCACAATAGAGCGAGACTCCGCCACAGGTGTTTTGGTGGTCCCAGATTGGCCAACACAACCATGGTTCCCCTTAGTGTTTTCAATGATGGTTCAGTCATTCATGATGATTCCCAGCTGCAGTAATTCTTGGTGCATCCGGTTACAGGACAGTGTCACCCTTTACATGACCGTATTAATTGTTCTGCAGGTTCTGACCAGACAATTCCAAGCACTTGGATTGTCGAACAGGGCCATTGTGGTTCTCACTGCAGCTTGGCGAAATAGCACTCAAAACACACTATATGGTTCACATAAAGAAATGGGAACTATTTCTGTGTACTATCCAATATGTCTTATCATAATGCAAGCATATGTGATGTGTTGGAGTTCCTTGCTAAGTTGCATTTTGATGAGCACCTGCGTTATAGTGACATTACCAGCGCTCGGAGTGCGTTGTCCTTTTATTGCGTGCAGTCTTCAGAACAACATCCTATAGGGTCTCATCCGTTAGTATCCCGATTTATGACGAATTTTAATAAAAATCCTCCGAAACCTCACTATACAGAAATCTGGGACATCTCTCCTGTTCTCACAATGCTTCGGCAATGGGCTCCAATTACTTCATTATTTACGAAGAGATTAACTCTGGCTGTGGTTATGCTAATAGCGCTGGATTCAGCACAACGAGTACAAACATTACAATTCTTACGAATACCTTGTATGCATTGTCTGTCAATGACATTAACTTCTATGTTTATGATTTAATCAAACAAAGCAGGCCGGTCTGGCTGGAATCAAGGTGACGTTAAAGCCTATCTTGTTGACCAAATGTTATATGTAGTTACGCCATATAACTTAAGCCAATATATTAAGGTAACAAGGAGTCTCAGAGGTTCTGAGACTGGACAGCTCATTAGTCACAAAAAGACATATAAAAGACAAACTATTTCTAGATGGTTGAAACAGGTTCTCAATTATGCTGGAGTCGACATTCCTGTCTTTAACTTTCACTCCACCAGGGCGGCATCAATCTCCGCGGCGAAGGCTCAGGACGTGCCGCTAGACCAAATCTTCAAGGCCGCAGGATGGTCTAGAGAAGCAACATTTTCTCAATTTTCTGACAAACTTGTACAGACTGTGCCACGGTTTGGGCATGCTGTTTGGGTCACATTTAATTAATTTGATTTGTTTTCTATCATTGTTCGTAATTTTCTCTGAGACAGAGGAGTTATTCCTGTGTTTCTTATTGTTAACAATAATTATTGAATAATTCGAAGCAATGTTCAATATATTATTTATTCCCTACTGTGTCAACCGAAGCAGATTGTCGTATGGTGTGCATCTACGGCATGAAAATACAGAGCTTTGAAATCTTCACATAGTCACTCATGTGACTCCGAAGTAAAATAGTAAGATTAAACGAGAACTTACCAGTTCGAAGTTTGATCCTTATTTTATGAGGAGTGACGTTGAGGGATTACGTGCCCTCCGCTCCCACCCTCATAATCTAAGAGATCATCTGGTAGTTCTAGTCTTCTACGAGCCTTACTATGTTACTTCGGCTATTTGTTTTCTGTGTTTTCACGCCGCTGCTTTGAAGTATGACGCGCATGCGCCTTGCGGGGCTTCTTCACGTAATCCCTCAACGTCACTCCTCATAAAATAAGGATCAAACTTCGAACTGGTAAGTTCTCGTTTAATCTTACTATTATAGAACAGTGTTGACATTTTCAAAAATTAGAGGCAAATCCTTAACTGGCAACTGCTAGTGTGTGCCACTTTACTACCTCTAAAAATGTAGATTGCTGTATTTGTAAATGTTTGGATCTGAGCATTCTACTTGTGACCTCTGGAGACAGCTGAGCCCAGGCATTGTACTGGGGCTGAGATGACTGGTTTCCAACAACCAAACATTGTCCTCTTTTATGCAAGGCCTGACCCATCAAATCAAGAAATGTCTTGATGTTAAAGACAATTAGTCTTACCTCACATAGACACAAAAAGCTGGAGTAACACAGCGGGATAGGCAGCATCTCTGGAGAGAAGGAATGGGTGACCTTTCAGGTCAATACTCTGCTTCAGACTCACCTCTGATATTCAATGATTTTACCAATGCGCAAACCAGGACTAATGAGCTATGAAGTTGTATGGCCTCGGCAGAAGTGAACAGCATTTGTGAACATATAAGTACAGCTTGATTGCTCTGTTCAAAGGTCCAAAGGTCCTTGTTGATTAAGAACAAGAGAAAACTAATAGGGTTGTGTTAGCATGAGGAGATTTGTCCAGCATTTCATGGGCAGGATGTCGTTAGACAATTTTAAATATTTAATAATTTTAATGCTCTTCTGGAATAAATTAACTTGAGGAATGGCTAGTTATGGGTAGACACAAAATGCTGGAGTAACTCAGCGGGTGAGGCAGCATCTATGGAGAGAAGAAATGGGCGACATTTTGGAACAAGACCCTTTATGGGGAAAGTCTTCAGCACTTTTTCAGAAAGATTGGCTGGGCTATATTCAGTTTCTGTGTACAGATTTGTAAAAAATAATATTTTTTGGTTTAAGAGTATTGATGGAAAATGTGGTATTTTATTGCCCAGTCCTATTTGCCTTCGAGAAGGAGGTGTGGAACCACCTTGACCTGCTTAGTTCCTCATCTAAAAGTACATCCACAATACTGTTGGCTATGGAGCTCCGAAGTTTACACTTAGCAATGATGAATAAACTGTGATACTTCCAAATCATGAACTATGTGACTTGGAAGGAAACATGCAAGATCTCTATGCATCTACTGTTTGATTTTATCATTGAAAGTAGAGGTCCTTAGTGTGGGAGGTGCTGTTGGAGCAGCCTAAGTGAGTAAATGAACGACTTATGTAGCCCATAGTGCATGGCTGGTGAAGGGAATGAAGAGAGTGGTAGATGGAGAGACAATCTGAATTGTCCTTAAGAAAAACATAACAATGTTGTGAACTTGCACCATTTTACCCGATCTGCCCAAGATACTTAGGATACGTAGGAAGGAACTGCAGATGCTGGTTTAAACCAAAGACAGACACAAAAAGTTGGAATAACTCAGCAGGACAGGCAGCATGTCTGGAGAGAAGGAATGGGTGACGTTTCGGATCGAGACCCTTCTTCAGACTCTCGACTTGAAACGTCACCCATTCCTTCTCTCCAGAGATGCTGCCTGTCTCGCTGAGTTACTCCAGCTTTTTGTTTCTATCTAGGGCATCTTATGTTCTCTTTTGCTCTCACAATTTTATTTCTCGAGTGTGCTCCTGAATTCCTTGTACTCCTTAAGAGGCATGCTTGATCCCAGCTACCTATACTGGAGATAGGCCTTAATTTTCCTGATTAGAGCCTGGATAGAGTAGGCCTTGTAGGATAGAAGAGGGCTAATTCTGCTCGTATCACTTATGAACTTACAAACTGTATCTTTCCCTTCACAATACCCCTTGTACTTGAGTTGGATTTGATTATATTTGTGCATGGTATATCTGATCTGTTTTGGATAGCATGCAAAACAAAGCTTTTCATTGTATCTCAGTCTAGCCACGGTATTAATATTGCCGCTCCAGACCTCATCATAATCTTGTCCAAACATGGGGAATATCTTGAATTCCAGAGCTACGATGAGACTGACCAAATGTGGCACTGACGAGTAATAGTTTATCCCTACATGAACCTGACCTCACCCATATATACCATTTTGCCCTGTTTATAACTCTGCTCAACAACTTAGAACTGACTTGTTTTCTCCTCATTCCAGTTCTAATGGACAGTCTCTGGTTTGCAACTTACCTGCTATTTCTATTTCTGCACTCAGTTCTGAGTGCTTCCAGCCTTTTATTTTTACAGCTGCATAATTATTAGATTGCACCCATTTACTTCTATTAGTCCTGACATTTTATCCATGATGTATGCATTCAGATAAAGTGCCTTCAATTTGTCTTTTTGTCATTTTTTCTCTACTTTGACCTAGTTAGTATGCCTTTGTGTTCATATGCTCTTTTCCTTCCTAATGCAATTTGGTTATCATCCATTTTGCTACACTGCACTATTGTCATGTATAGTCTTTAACTTTCTAAATTTTCTCTCACCCGAATCCTCCTACTCCACAGTTTAATGAATCGCTCTGGTCTATGAACTATCGCCGCCCATTTTCAGATGTTTCAAGAATGACCTTCACCATCATACAATTGCAGTAGTGATCTTTGCTGGATAATTGTCCAAAGTTGAGTTCCAACAACAATTCCCTATACTATAAAGCTGTCCAAGCTGGATGGAGCAAGATGTGGACAGCATTCAGATGTGCAGTGATTTATCATAAATAACATGTTTGGCGCGCAGTCCTGAGGCTCACCGACTGATATATGGCTCAGGCAGGGAGTCTTGCTAACTCTTTTAACTATAAGCCTAGTTTGTGGAGAGAGTGTTTCTCTCTCCATCCCTCCCCCAGCCAAATCACACCAGCTTTTTATTCTCACCTAGTTACTGGTAACAATGACCTGTTTCCTTTATCATTGTTACTTTTTTGCATATCATTTATTTGTTCTATGTCTCTCTACATCATCGTCTAAATCTCTTGTTTCACTTTCCCGTGACTTTCGGTCTGAAGAAGAGTCTTGGCCTGAAACGTCACTCATTTCTTCTCTGCATGTCCCGCTGAGTTACTCCAGCATTTTGTGTCTATCTTCGGTTTAAACCAGCATCTGCAGTTCCTCCCTACACATAGTTTGTGTACTATATGGCTACATCAGTTCAAGAAATTTGTGAAGAGTTTTTTTTTTACATTACTTTAGCCATGCCTGGCTATCCTTTTACTGTAACCACATGGGCAAAACCAGAAAACAAAATCTAATTATATAACCTGGCACGCATTTCGGAAAAAAACCCCATGTGCCTTAAGTTATGATCTGAATAATAAACACATTGAAAACAAACAATTACGTAATTATATTTCAAGTACTTACTATTTGGCAGCATTAAGGCATGAGATCATTTAAAAATCTCCACCTTTCCTGACTAGTTGTTGGAAAATCTAGTCTGGTAGACATCAGACTGATGATGATTTTAAGAAGCTGAGAGGTTAAATGTGCTGCAAGTGACAAAGATTTCTGCATTTAATCCTAGTTCTATGCGCCACTTTGGAGGGATGGATATTCAATTTTTAAATAAACAGTTCACAGAGAGAGACAGTATTGCCTCCTGAATGAGCGACCCAAGTTTCCCAAATTTCCTGAAACTTAAAGACGGTGGCATTGGAGATAGGTGAAGATTGCCCTGGGAAATTACCCAAACCCTGCAGGGAGGAGCTGGCTGATGATCCCAGCATATTCTTTCTACTCTGTAACCTTCATAAATTTAGTTTAGTTTACAGTGTGGAAATAGGCCCTTTGGCCCACCGGGTCCGCACCGACCGGCGATCCCCGCACACTAGCACTATCATACACACACTAAGGACAATTTACAATTATACCAAGGCAATTAACCTACAAACCTGTACATCTTTGGAGTGTGGGAGGAAACCGAAGATCTCGGAGAAAACGCACATGGTGATGGGGAGAACGTACAAAGTCCATACAGACAGCACCTGTAGCCGGGTTCGAACCTGGGTGTCTAACGCTGTAAGGCAACAGCTCTACCGCTGCGCCACCATGCTGCTGTAAAAGTATTTATAATTTATATACTCTATCAAATCTCCTCATCTCTGCTCCGAGAACAATCCAGCTTCTCCAATCCCTCATCCGGAATTCATTTGGGAAAACCTTTTACATCTTTTCTGAAGTATGGCACCCAGGACTAGTGACAGTACTTCTGATGTAGCCAGAACCTTTAATAGTTGTATAATGATTGATTGTGCTGTTGCATCTGGCAGAACTGGCGATGGATGATACACTTCACCCCATCAGGTTTTTCACCCCAGTAGCCTCTGCAACTAGCACATCATTCTTTGACATTTTCGTCAACTGCACAAGGATCCCACTATCAATTATGTCTACCCCTCTTCTTTCCCCTTTCCTGTTTCTGATGGAATAACTCTCTCTGTGGCCCCTTAGTAACCTCATCCCCGCTTCACTGCCTCCCTGTCCGTTTCCCTCTGCTACCATAGCTGGTGCAAACCTTACCTATAGCCGGCTTGCTCAGCACCAACCAGGGACCTAAATGTCCTTCCTAAGTGAAACAGAGATTCACATGCATTTTCTCCAACGTTTTCTACTGCATTGAGTGCACTTGCTATCACCTCCTCTGCATTGGCAAGACGAGTGTAGACTAGGCAAACGTTTTGCAGAGCACATACACTCTGTCAACACTGGGCTTATTGAGCTTCTGGTTGCATAAGATCTCAATTTCCCTTCCCATTCTCACATCAACCTGTCTGTCCTCTGCCTTTTCCACTGCCACATAAACTAGAAGAAAAATACATCATGTTCCACATGGGAGGCCTACAGCTCAACAGTATGAATATTGTAATTTCCATTTCCAGATATCCCACACCCCTGTGTTTCTTTCCCCCTCTTCCTGGTCCATTTAGGTACTCTATTCCTTCATTTACCGCTTCCATTCTCTACCCTCCCCCAATTACCTATATTTGTCATCCTCCCCACCTTGTTCCATCTGCCATCATCCACACTCCTACCCATCCAGGATTTTTCTTCCTCTTCCTCATCTGCCTTTCATCCAGTTTCTGTCTCTCCCTTCTGCTGTCCCTTCCCCCACCTGGTTCTAATGCTTAATCTCCCACCTTACCTGGTTCCATGTATTACCTGCAAGCTATTGTCTCACCTCTCTCTCTCTCTCTCTCTCTCTCTCTCTCTCTCTCTCTCTCTCTCTCTCTCTCTCTCTCTCTCTCTCTCTCTCTCTCTCTCTCATCTGAATACTGGTTATCTTCCCCCAACACTCTCAGTACTGATGTAGGTTTAAGAGCACAGATGTGCACTTTGCTTCCCACAGGTGTGGCTCCAAGCATTGACTTCCTCCTGCAGTTTAATGTTTGCTCCAGATATACAAACGTGTTTTTCTTCCCTTAAAAACACGTTGATTGCCAAATGTTAACCTTATTTTCCAAGTGCCCTGCTACCATTTCCTTAATAAGAAATTCCAGCAGATGCAATACTACTGATGTCAGTCAAATTGTTCCAATGTTTCCTATTTTCTTTGTCCCTCCTTGCTTAAATAATGGGATTACATTTGCTACCTGAGTTCCTCCAGAGTTTTTTTTTTGCCCTGCATTCCAAAAATATGCAATTTCTTTTGTCGTGATAATTAGAACCATTTATGTATTTTTTTAGCCAGGTCTCTGGTGTCACAACAATGTAATCCTGCATAGTTTGCTTTGCCTGCTGTCCACCAGCCTTGTTTATTACACACGTTTGAGTTTGGACCTTCTTGTATATTCTCTTAGTTTGGTTCTATCTTAAAACTTCCTATTTCTGTTTCTGATGCTATCTATCTCTCCCAACCAGTTCTATGTTTTTTTTTCACTTTGCAGTGCTGTATTCTGTGTCCAACAGAATTGATTTAACATTCCTCCAACAGTTCCCCAAGACGACATTTGTCCCAGCTCTGTTGAGGTGCCCATGTTCTGCCCCATCTCCTCTAAAGCTGGTCCCATTGTCTGGGAATCTAAAGCCTCCTCTCACGCACCATCCCTCCAACCTCCTACTATACTCACTGGTCAGTGGCAGGTAGTCCAGCTCAGTAGCTTCCCCTGTGAATTAGCAAGGACATTGTGCCCCTTTGACTTACTGTCATACTGAACCAATAAGCTACAGTCCATCAGTGCATATTCTGCAGCCCAAAATGGCACAAAAATGGCGACACTGTATACACACAGACCCCTGTGGAACTCTACTGGTCACCGGCAGCCAATCAGAAAAGGCCCCCTTTATTCCCACTGTTTGCCTTCTGCCAGTCAGCCATCCTTCTATCCATGCGAGTACCTTGCCTCTCATAACATGGGCTCTTGTCTTGTTTTGTAGCCTCATGTGTGGCACCTTATTAAAGGCATTCTGAACATCCAAGTAAACAACATCCACTGACTCTCCTTTGTCGATTCTGCTTGTACCTCTCTCAAAAAAATCCAAAAAGTATATAGTTTAGTTTAGAGAAACACTGCAGAAACAGGCACTTCAGCCCACTGAGTCCGCACTGACCTTCGATCCCCACACATTAACCCTATCCTACATACACTAGGGACAATTTTACATTTGTACCAAGTCAATTAACCTACAAACCTGTACGTCATTGGAGTGTGAGAGAAAACCGAAGATCTCCTTTGGCCTACTCCCGCACCTATTGTCTATTGTCTATCAATTCTGAGGTTATGACCTCTGGTCCTAGACTCTCCCACTTTTGGAAATATCTCTTTGCGTTCAATCAAACCATAATCAATAACTACGCCAGCAATAAACCAATGCCCACTCATTGGATAGTTGAGAAAAGGCCTTGTCGAATCGATTGCTGTTGCTTGCTGCTTCACAGCCTTTCATAGACTCTGGCATCTTTTGGTCCCTACCCAAGCAACCCAATCATCCACGTCGTGCATTAACTAAGCCCAATCGCGTCACGGTGGCGCAGCGCTAGAATTGCTGCATTGCAGCGTCGGAGACCCGGGTTCGATCCCGACTACTGGTGCTGTCTGTGTGCAGTTTGTACCTTCTCCATGTGACTTGCCTGGGTTGTCTCCAAGATCTTCGGCTTCTTCCCACACTCCAAAGACGTGCAGGTTTGTAGGTTAATTGGCTTTTAGAACGGAGATGAGGAAACACTTTTTATCACAGAGAGTTGTGAGTCTGTGGTATTCTCTGCCTCAGAGGGTGGTGGAGGCCGGTTCTCTGGATACTTTCAAGAGAGAGCTAGATAGGGCTCGTAAAGATAGCGGAATCAGGGGATATGGAGAGAAGGCAGGAACAGGGTACTGATTGTGGATGATCAGCTATGATCACATTGAATGGCGGTGCTGGCTCGAAGGGCCGAGTGGCCTACTCCTGCACCTATTGTCTATTGTCTATTATCTCGGGGAAATCCCACACAGGTCACGGGGAGAATGTACAAACTCCGTATCGACAAATACCCGTAGTCAGGATCGAACCCGGGCCTCTGTCGCTCTAAAAGCCCCTGTCCCACAGGCAATTTTTTCAGCGACTACAGGCAACTAGGCTGTCACGACATGGTCGTGGGGTGATGCCTGTATGGTCGTGAGTAGTCTCCTCAAGTCGCCTAAAGAGTTGTAAAGGGTCTGACCCACTTAGGCGATTTTTTTGGCGACTGCCGGCAACTGTCACAGTCGTAGCAGGTCGCCGAAAAAGTGGCGACTGGACCCCTCCTACGACAATGTCTATGACAAGTTACGACAACCTAGCACCTAGTCGACGTCAAGCTGTGGCAAGCTACCGACAACCGGCGACCCATTAGGATGTCCACCTACGACCACACCCACGGCAACCTACGACCACACAGGTTACAACCTACGACAATCAAAGTCAATCTACGTCCACCCGTGACAAGCTACGACAAGCAACGACCCTGTCGGAGAAAACTGAAGACAATTCAGTCGCCGGTACCTGTTGCCGGTTGACGTAGGTTAACATAGGTAGTTGCCAATGGAATTCACCGAAGTCAGCACCAGTGACAACCAATGTCACCTGGCGACCACCTACGACAGCACCTACGACAGGAGAAGACAAACTACGTCAAGCCCACAGTCTCCGAAAAGTTTTGAACATTTCAAAATCCAGCGGCGACCAGAAAAACGTTACGACTCTTTAGACGACTTGAGGAGACTACTCATGACCATACAGGTGTCACCCTGCGACCATGTGACAACCGCCTAGTCGCATGTAGTCGCCGATAAAATCGCGTATGTGGGACAGGCCCTTAACATTTTTCTGGTCGCCGCTGGATTTTAAAATGTTCTAAACTCTTTGGCGACTGTGGGCTTGATGTAGCTTGTCTTCTCCTGTCGTAGGTGCTGAAAGAGGTAGTGAAGAAGGCAAGAACGGCCTCTGCACTAGGCCCTAATGGCGTTCCGTATTGTGTCTACAATAATGCCCCGGATGTTCTGAAATTCCTTTTGACGAACATGAGGGTTGCGTGGGAAAAGCAAGTTATTCCCAAAGCCTGGCGAAGAGCGGGGGGAATACTGATCCCAAAAGAATAAAATTCGTCCACCATCGAACAGTTTCGGCAAATAAACCTTCTTAACATAGAAGGCAAGATCTGTTTCTGTGTGTTGGCGAAAAGACTTACAAAGTATCTGAAACAAAACCATTTCATTGATACATCAATCCAAACGGCTGGCATAGCAGGCTTCTCGGGATGCCTTGATCATACCAGCATCATATGGTAGGTATGTTACAATACTTACCTTCAGCGGCGCTGCAGTTCTGCCACTGGCCGTGTGCGCGACTTTGGCGCCTTTGGGGGGGGGCGGGATTAAAACGCCGTTTTCTCCTGCCTATCCGAGGTATATTTTCTCGGGCTGCTAACTGATGCTGAAAAATTGTTCCGACTTGCGTTCTCGGAAGTTTAAAAACAAAATCGCGGGACAATTTAATCTGGAGTAAAATAAAAAAGCGACTTCTAACGCCGTCAACGCCGGCAATGGGACATATCTCACGTAGGTGACAAAACATAAGGTAAGTTGTGCATTTTACATATAAACTTGCTTCTTAGGATGACTTTAATCAAAATTTCATTGGCGAAAATGTGATTATGGCCCCATACAAACCGGCAGTGTTTTTCCTGCCGATATGGCATTCAAATTCACGGCAAACCACAACGTTCCAATCGATCGCGTTCCACAAAAACCCACTCGCAAGATGATTAAAATGGCCATTAATTTATGGGAATTAAACATTAAATTCCTTCTATTTGGCCTATAAATTCATGACAATGAGATTTAAAAATCATGTTATATTGTGAATTCTTGTGTGAATGTTATTTGGACATTTAGGCTATTTAAAAATGTTAATCTTTTCTTAAGAAATGGATAGATATTTAGATCTTGTAATTGAATTTTGTAATTAGCTACAATTAGGTAACTAACTAATTATATGCTTTAATTTCAGGTCATCCAAGTAAGATTGTTTCTTATTTGTTTCAGAATGCTTCAATCTATAATAACTGAACATTTCTTTCAGTTCTCTTAATTTTTAAGAAAGTTATGGGCTTTTGATCGTCCTCGATCACAGGTTTTGTGTTAAGTCAATGGAAAAGCAATAGGGAACAAGATGCTAATTTCCGAGTATGAAAATGGCCATAACTTTTTTAATACTGAAGGTATATAAGTGAATTAGGTGTCAAATTAAACTTCTTTTTATGCTTTATCTGATGGGATAAATTGCAGACTTGATTTTTAAAATCTCAAAATTTTGTAACATTGCTACATATGGCATCATATCCAGACTGCTAAGAAAGAACGAAAGAATCTGCATGTCTTGTTCCTTGATCTGGCCAACGGTAAAAAACTTCTTTCAGGATCTTCAAATTTGCTCACTACATCACAGCGTGGCAACCACTGGACGTAGGCATCTTGGCAGGGTGTACCATCTCCCCATTGACCTTCACTGTGGCAATGGAGCTCATTATCAGAGCATCAAAATGGGTTGTGGGAGGAAAACGACTACAGTGTGGTCAGCGGTTGCCACCTATACGAGCCTATATGGACGATATAACAACACTAACAACAACTATCCCCTGAACCAAGAGACTTCTGGAAAACGTTCATCAAAACATCACATGGGCAAGGATGAAGATTAAATGTTCAAGATGGTGGCGCAATATGGCAACATGTTCAAGGTGGTGGCACTGGCTTGACTGCTGCTGCCCGCCTGCAGTCCGTCTGTTTTTTCTTTCTTTTTGTTCCTTTGTCCTGTTTTTAGTTAATTTTGTTTTATTAGGTTGTGTGTGTGTGTGTGGGTGGGGGGGGAGAAATATGTCTTTGGTTTCTTCCTTCGAGGGGTGCGACTTTTTTCTGTCGTATTCCCCGTCTTCGTCTCCGTCTGCACCAAGGCCTAATGGCGAGCTGTGGGGCGTTCCAGCAGCAGCAGCAGCAGCAGCAGCGACCCGACTCGGCCCTGGAGCTGTGGCAGCGGCAGCGGCAGTGGTTACTCGACTTGAACCTGGAGCTGTGGCAGCGGCATCGGCAGCGGCAACCCGACTCGGCTCCGGAGCTGTGGCATCGGCAGCGGCAGCGGCAAACCCGACTCGTCTCCGGAGCTGTGGCGGCGGCAGCGGCAGTGGTTACCCGACTTGACACCGGAGCTGTGGCATCGGCAGCGGCTGCGGCAACCCGACTCGGCTCCGGAGCTGCGGCAGCGGCAGTGGTTACTCGACTTGAACCTGGAGCTGTGGCGGCGGCGGCGGCGGCGGCGGCGGCGGCGGCGGCAGCGGCGACCCAACTTGGCCTCGGAGCTGTAGCACCGCCAGCGGCCCGACCTCGGAGGCTCGGCGCGGCCCCTGTGGACTCGGCCATGGGCCCAGTGGACGACATTGTCGGGAGCTCGCAGGTCACAGGTTGGTGACCCGTTTTACGGAGCTCCCTCAACAACAGCTTCGTCCGCTGGTCTGGAGGGCGGCAACTTTGGCAGCTTTGACCACCCCAGGCTGCGGAGTTTGAACCGGCCCGTACGCGGAGCACGGTTGAGCCTCGGAACTTATTTACCATCACCCGGTGGGGTCACACCATCTGAAGCCTAGATCGCCTCCGTGCAGAGGGAGAACAAAGAGAGAAGAGACAGAGTCTTTAAGACTTTGCCTTCCATCACAGTGAGGAGGTGTTTGGTGAACTCACTGTGGTGGATGTTAAATTTGTGTATATTGTGTGTTTTTGTCTTTTAATAAAAATTTTTTATTATATGTATAACTGCAAGGCAACAAAATTTTGTTCAGATCGAAAGGTCTGAATGACAGAAATAAAATTCAATTCAATTCAATTCAATAAACCCAACAAGTGCAGAAGTATTTCCATTATCAAAGGTCATGTCAAGTATCAAACATTTCATATTGACAGAATACCTGTTCCAACTGTTTCAGAAATGCCAGTGAAGAGCTTGGGCCAACGGTACGATGCAACGCTCAAGGACACCGAGCAGTTTGAACAACTCAAAAAGGATACCCAGGCACATAGCTCGCATCAACGAGACCTTGCTACCAGGAAAACTCAAGCTGTGGTGCTTCCAGTTTGGCACACTACCAAGAATCACGTGGCCTTTAACTGTGTATGAAATCCCCATCAACAAAGTGGAAAAGCTGGAAAGAATGATCAGCACACATGTGAAACAGTGGCTTGGACTTCCATGATGCTTAAGTGCTGTCGGACTGTATGGGAGTGGCAAATTGGAATTGCCCATTGCAGGACTTGTGGAAGAGTTCAAATGCACTAAAGCAAGGTTGGTCATGACCCTCACTGAATCTGAAGATACCGTTATTCGAACAGCGGCCCCCCATGTGGCAACGGGGAGGAAGTGGACCCCATCTGAAGCCGTTCAGAGTTCTATGTCTGCTCTTCATTTCTGGGATGTGGTTGGCCAAGTCCAACATGGGGAGCCGCACTCGGGCTCGTCCCAAAAGCTCCTCAATGGCACAAGGCAACATCAGTGCAGAAGAAACGGCTCATTGTGGACGAAGTGAGAAAACCGGTGAAGGCTGAGCGGTAAATGGACGTGGACTTGGGGGAAAAAGCTTGTGCGTTCCCCCAGACATCGTGGCTACAACACTCCGGCCAGACATGGTCCTCTGGTCCACAACAGCTAAGTTGGCATACGTTGTGGAATTGACAGTGCCATGGAAAGATGGTGTTGAAGAAGCTTATGAGAGGAAAAAGACCAAGTACTCTGAACTGGCAACTGAAGCTGCCCAGAATGGTTGGAAGACCGAGATTTTCCCTGTAGAAGTGGGATGCAGGGGATTTGTTGCTACATCTATGACCAGTCTGTTAAAGAAAGTGGGGGTGAGGGGTCGCTCCCTCCAACAAGCAATCAAGTCATTGTCAATTTCAGCAGAAAAAAGCAATAATTGGCTTTCGATTAAAAGGAAAGACAACAATTAGGCTGCAAGATGAAGACAGGAGGGTATGGAATTGAGGATTCTACGAGAACTCACCTGTTCGAAGTTTGATCGTTATTTTACGAGGAGTTACGATGAGGGATTACGTGAAGAGCCCGCCTCACGCTGGTAACGGCATACTTCAAAGCAACGGCATGAAAAACACAGAACACCAAAGCCGGAGTAACATAGTAAGGCTCATAAAAAAGACTTAGAACCACCATTTGATCATTTATTTTACGAGGGTGGGAGTGGAGGGCACGTAATCCCTCATCGTAACTCCTCGTAAAATAACGATCAAACTTCGAACAGGTGAGTTCTTCGTTTAATCTTACTATTTTACTTCGGAGTCACGTGAGTGACTACGTGAAGAGTTTTTAAAGCTTTCTGTGTTTTTTATGTCGTAGAATTAATCCGTACGACAGTCCGGCTAAGTAAACACATACATGAGAAAGCAGACAAATGTTAGATCTTTTCACAATTAAGTTTTTTAATGGTTGAAAGACCATATAAAACCCTCCTTATATTTGAGGGAAAAATGATTACAAGTGACAAAAGATATCAGTGACTACACAACGGATTATAGCAATTAATAGCAAACAAAGCAGGTGATTATAGTGCTCCAACACCGCGTGTCCAAAGCTTGTCATAGTGTGAACAGGTTTGTTGTAGAACTTTGAAAAAGTTTCTTCTTTACTCCACCCTGCGATTTTTAAAATATGCTCGAGAGGTACGTCCCGCCCCTTCGCCGCGGACGTAGCTGCCGCCCTGGTGGAGTGAGATTTGAAGACATCAGTGTCTACTCCCGCTAAAACCAACACCTGTTTCAACCATTTTGAGATAGTTTGAACTGAAGCTTTTGTGTGTGGCTTTTTGTGCGTAAGCAGCAATGTCTTTTCGTTTCCTCGAAAAGTGTCCGTAACTTTAATATATTGGTTCAAATGTCTAACCACACACAAAGCAGGCTCAATATGAAAAGCTTTGAAAGGTTACCTTTGTTCCAGATCTCCCTGGTCTACTTTGTTTGATCAGATCGTAAACATAGAATACAACGTTATCTGTAGTCACATGCATACAGTCTAAACGCAACATTTGTAAAGTTTGCACTCTTTGGGCTGAGACCAGTGACATTAAACATGACCAATTTCAATGTTAACCTATCCAATGACAACCCTTCAATTGGCGTCCATTCTCTAAGTAGAGCAAGTACTATGCTCACATCCAAATCTCTGTATATCTAGGTTTTGGCGGATTCATGTGAAAAATTCCTTTCATGAACGTGATATTAATGGATGCGACCCAATTGATTTCTCACCAGTCATAAGTCCTAAATAGGACGACAAGGCACTGCGTGCAGTGTTAATGGCACTGTAACTTAAATGTTGCCCAAAGTGCAAAATTGGCAAGGAATTCCAAAACATGAGTAACATTCACAGAATCATCAGAAAATATTTGACTGTGTGCAAAATTCTTCCCATTTCTTAATATGTGTCATATATTGTTTCTGTGTGCTATCTCGCCATGATGCGCCAATAACTGTCAAAGTTTGGTCCGACAATCCCAGTTCCTGTAGTGGTCTGGTCAAAACCTGCAGATTAACAAATTCATATAGCATATAATGGGTAACCTTCATTTGTTACTGGATTAGTCAAGATTATCACTACAGTTAGGAATCTGCATATACGGTTCTTTAATCATATTCAGCATAACTGGGAACCAAGGTTGAGTTGGCCAATTTGGCACTACCAACAATCCGGAAGCTGAATCTTGCTCTATTTTCTTCAAGCATCTCTGGATCAGAGCAAATGGTGGGAAAAAGCATAAAAGAACATTTTTCCCCAGTGTAATGAAAATGCATCTACTGCAACTGCGTCCGGATCGTGTTCCCAAGACACATAATGAGGCAATTGATGATTAAGCCTGGATGCAAACAAATCAATTTCTGGCAACCCAAATCGTCTAACAATATTCTTAAATATTGCTGGCTTAAGCATCCATTCCGTATTATCTTTAAAAATCCTGGACCTTTCATCTGCTACCACATTGTCTTTACCTGGAATATAGCTTGCTGGAAATCCATATCTGCCGACCAATACACCATTGCCATATCTCATTGACCAGACAATCACATGATACTGATCTAACTCTCCCCATGTGATTAATGTAAACCACAGCTGTTTTATTGTCTAATTGTATTAACACATGCAGACCTTGTTTAGCACAACAATATGCTTTAAGCCCATAAAAGGCCCCCAATAATTCCAAATAGTTAATACCATACTCTTGGTAGAGAAACACTTGTTCTTCAGTTTTTCCATCTTACCTCCACAACTGGAGGATAAATCTGTGGCCCCCCATCCGAGAGCACTAGCATCTGTATGTAAAACCATTTCAGGCTGTTTAAATCATAATATTTATTAGCAGCTTGTGGGACATTTTCCTTTTTTAACCCACCATTGTAATTCCAATACAGCTTCTTTTGTTAATTACATAGGCCTGTCAAATGGCCTGCCTTCTCTTTGAGAGCTCATATCTTGTACCTTCGAAGATATCGATAATGTAATGGACCAAATTCTACTGCAGGAAATGCTGCTAGCAGTTCACCAATGGTTGTCACCATTTCTCGGATGGAAGGATAAGGTTTTGAATGAGATAATGACAAGTTACCAAAATATCATCGACTTTATCTGTTGGTAAAGATATTAACATAGTCACTGAGTTTAATTACAAAACCCCAAAAGTAAATTGTTTGTGCTGGCTGCAGCTGGGGCTTAATTAGATGAATTAAGAACCTTAGCTTTACCACAAAGCTTTAGTAACTGAAACTGAGTCCTCAGCTGACTCCTGATAATCACTAATGACCAGAATGTCATTGAGATAAGCCATAATGATGTGCATTTTGTGCTCTAATTGGGCTTAAACTGGTTTCAAACAGTTTCGTAAAGAGTAAAAAGCTGAATCAGTCCATTTGGCAAAGCTTAAAACTGCCATAATTGTCACAACCAATGTAAATTTTAAGTACCACCGAAACCTGATGCATAGGTACAGAATAATAGGCGTCTTTTCATCAATCTTAGCCATATAACAACCTGCTGAATTAAATATTTTGCAGTATTCAATGTCTCCATTTGAACATGTTTGTATTCTACAAACTTATTTAGACCTGTAAGGTCCAGAATACTTCTGCAACCATCATCTGTAATGCCTTCTAACATTAAAGACAAATTTATGCTCATGTTCAAAATCTTTTCCAATTACCCCTTTTCCAGATAATTAGGCAATGTGGACATTAATCTCTGCTTTTTCAATTGCAGAAAACACGAAAACATAAGCAGGTTTTATTCTGTACAGGAGGATTAACCTCTTTTTTTAAAAGTAATAGTAGTTAATGAAACTGCTCGTAATATACTGATCAAAAATAATAGTAAGCCAGTCTTAATAAACTTTTTGTAATCTCCCTCTAACTGGAGATTAATCCGCAGTTTCTTTAAGCAGAGAACAAGTCTTTAATTCCTCTGCATATGAGCGTGGTGGTCTCCTTATCCCCTGAATTCGGGTAAGTATTTGGCTGTGCAATACAATAAAACTTCCTTGACATATTTCTGCCTCTATTTCCAATATCAAATCCCCTTCTGGGCGAAAATACCTTTTCGTGCCCAAAGATGAAGGTTTCATGCAGCTAAAATATTTAGCTTTTCATCCAATTTCAATAAGTTAGGCAGATTACTCCAAACAGATAACCAAGAGCTTAAACACCACTTGCTCGACACAGGTATGCAACCTTGGGTGAAAAATGGGCCAAATAGCCATTTATTTTATACAAAATTTTCATAGAAAGAATTGCACAATAGCGTAGCTTTATTTTATGTTTTCCTTTCATCTGCCCAAAAGCCATAATAGCAGCAGAATAATTTGTGAGGATTTTTAAACCTCACTATTTGACGCTCTCATATTTGGAGTCATGGATGCCCATATCTAACGGATAAACCGTAGGCTCTTCCAATGAGGCACAATTTCCTGTGCTGTGCAATTTTAATATTTCAATCATCACAGAATCATGAAGTTGGTGAGATACCATATATAATATGTTGGCAGCTAGGTTTTCTTCCATAGCCTCACCACTTCCTTCATATATAGCAAAACCTTTTGCTATTCCAGGCATCTTTGGCCTCTTTTAATATTTTTTTTCATTTTATTTTTATTTTTATTTTTATTTTGTGGTGTGCTTTCAAATGCAAATCACCATCAACAGGGGTCTGCCTTCTGCAGCCCTAAATCAATTGGGATTTCATCCCATGAGAACTTCTTCCGGCCCAAATCCTGGGTCCCGGAGTTCCAACTTCCAATTAGGCCCATGGCCATATTCAGAATAATTAAACCCCTCAGGGCTATTTTTAGGAAACCCTTCAGGGTACTTTGACCCTAGTCTCATAATTATTTGGAGAACTTTCTCCATATGCTCCATAATCAGTTCCACATAGTTTACTTATCTGGAGGACTTTTCAATGTCAGAGTCATCAGAACCACGGGCCTCTCAGATTTTTTATTTTATTTTATTTTCCATTTTTCATATTCGGGAGCATTTCTCTCCGTGGTTATCATTTTGTAAACTAATTCGCTAACGGGTATATCTACGGCCACCGGTATCGGAACCGGCTCCGCACTAGCTTTCCCGTTATATTTATTTTTCACCCCAGGAAGCATTTAACCCGCGAATATACGTTTACTTCATCATCTGTGCTTATCCAGCACTAATATGACTCTGACCTGATTTAATATATTTCCTATACTGCTGGACCTACCCAGCGCCTCGCTAAGACATCCCAACTTTACTGCTCTTACCTGCGGGCCGTTTTCCGACCCGCTGCGAGGAGCTGCTCCTTACCGCAGCTCCTCCTTCCGCCGTCAGCGTTGACGTCATGCCGTTACCAGCGTGAGGGCGGGCTCTTCACGTAGTCACTCACGTGACACCGAAGTAAGGAATTGAGGATTCTACAGGGATTGAAACATCAGGTCCTATTAACTCTATTGACTTCAAGCCAGAATCAGATCAACCACGTTGATGGCATCAAAGTGGTTAAAGGGTGATGCTGCTCTAAAGGAAGCCACAGAAAATCCAGACAACTTGATATTGGCAAGGGAAGATTTCTTCGGTGAGGGGGTGCATCTTGATGCCACGTTGACAAAACTTCAGGAGCTACCAGTACATCCACAATTCAGTTCAAAGATGAGGAGCTTTCAAGCTGTTGGAGAGGCAGTATAGAAAATACTTTGAACTTGATGTAACTGAGAAACTGAAGGAGGAGACTGCATCAGCAAGATCACACAACATTGATGCGGAGGAGATAATGGGGATGTTTACCTCATCGAAACAGAAATCTCCCAATGCCACCATGTGTTATTTGTCATGTAGGATGCGAGCCTGTAGGAATAGAACAGTCAATTACCTTGATAATCTCGAGGAGCAACGTAGGGAAAAGGTGGTCTGTAAGGCAGTGACATGGGGGAGAGTGCAGAGGAACAGACGGAAGAAAAAACAGAAGGAATTGAGAGCAGAAATCATCCAGCGACAGAAAGACAAGGAGCATGCTCGAGACACGAAAAAACTAGGGAACAAATGGAAAGAGACGGATTTAAACAGCATTCACAGAGATTATCTGAATTTGGACTACTCCAAATGTGATGATCTACAGGACGTTCTTAATGGAAAAGTAGTGGGTAGAAGGGCATGTCATGCATGGTTTGAAGAGCAAAAACTTGTAGTTTACAATGCCAAAATTGAAAAGTTGAGGAAAAACAAAGTGTAAAGAGTTGGTTATTGGTTGCAATCGGAGGAGTATGATGATGCTACTGATATGCCAATGTACCAGGTAGCAACAGATCTTCTCCATAAAGACTTGGTATATTGCTAGAAATTGCAATTTCTTTACCAGTCTGTTACGGACTTACATTTAATACAATAATACTAAAGTTCTGATCTTGAGAATATCACATTTTTTTATTTTCAAGGCAGTCTGGGTGTTTATTACTATTTCCGTCACAATGGTTAATTTTGTAATTAGCTACAATTAGGTAATTAACTAATTATATGCTTTAATTTCAGGTCATCCAAGTAAGATGTTTCATATCTGTTTCAGAATGCTGCAATCTATAATAACAGAAAATTTCATTCGGTCTCTTAATTTTTAGAAAGTTATGGGCTTTTGACTGTCCTCAATCACAGCTTTTGTGTTAAATCAACGGAAAAGCAATAGGTAATAAGATGCTAATTACCAAGTATGAAAATGACCATAACTTTTTTAATACTGAAGATATGAAAGTGAATTAGGTGTCAAATTAAACTTCTTTTTATGCTCTATAGTGATGGGATACATTACAGGCTTGATTTATATATATATATATATATATATAGACACTGTTCTTAAGTCTGGATGCCCAGGCATTCAAGCTCCTGTATCTTATCTCAGAATGTTGAAAAGGGTGACAGTAGTCATTGAGTATACTTTCAGCTTTCCCGATGCAATGCACCCTGAAGATGGACTGGATGGATAGAAGGGACTAGCCTGTGATGAAGTGAGCTGTGTTCGCCAGTCTCTACAGTTTCAGGTGGTGAAGAGCAGAGCAGTTGTCACACAGACTGAGAATACTTGCTGTAGTTGCTCGGCAGCGGCGGTGGAGCCTCGGCAGCAGCGGTGGAGCCTCGGCAGCAGCGGTGGAGCCTCGGTGGCACTGGTGGAACCTCGTGGCGATGGAGCCTTGGCTGTGATTTCAGCCTTACAGGTTTACCCGCAACTGGTGATCAATGAGAGCTTGGGGGCCCGCCGTAAAGGGGGGGGGGACAATGGAGGACCCAGCATGGGGGGGGCTGCTGTGGGGGGTGGGGCAGAACAAAGGAGGACCGGCGTACTTTGTAACTTTGTCAGCATCATAGGTGGCCGCTATTTGCATACCTTGGCTATGCAATCAAAGAATTTCACTGTGCCTTGTCACATGTGACAATAAAGTCTTCAATTCCGTAGGGCATCAATAAGTTCAAGAGAATTCTTGTGGACATGCCCAACCTTCTTTCTTAGGCATCTCACAGATGCCTAGGAAAGTAATCACTGCAACAATGTGAAAAGAACAGGTTAGGTTGCTGGTGGTATGGATGCCTAATGGCCCTGTCTCACGGTGCGAGTCCACCCACGAGTGACCCCAAGTGAAAGAAAAAAAAACAGACTCGTGGTTATATACCAGACTCCAAGTTTATGTTCAAGTGTTTAACCGAGTTCCCATGGGTATGTAATTTCTGCGATGTTCCTCTCCCGAGTTACCAAGTTCCTCTCCCGTTACTTTGAGCCAACCGTGAATGAAGGTAAGTGTGTGAGGGTGTGAGAAGTCCATGCTGGGTGCCAGCCGGCCGCAGCCGCTGTTCTTTCACATCAGTTGCCCATCAGATTGTTGGGAGACGGAGCTCAGGGTTCGCCTCCTGAGCTGCTTTGGTGCCCAGGCGCAAGTTGAGGTGGAGGGAGGGAGGTTGGGGGGTGGGGGGGGGGGGGCAGGTGTAATTAATCGGTCTGGGGTGACAAGGCTCTTGGGTTAGGCTGGGATCATTCTCTCCAGGATGATCTTAGTGCGGGAGACATGTGTAGGAGAGGTGTGCTGACTGCAGGCAGACACTTTGGTAGTGATTGCCCACCAGTCTCAAAAGCCGCTGTGTCTCCCTGTCCCTGGGATAGCAGGGGGCAATCAAGCAGCACAATACCCCCCTCCCCCTCCACGCCAACACAAGGGGCAACGATCCCACGGCTTTAGGGTCAGAAACAGCGGGCAGGCGACAATCACCCGCCATAACGCGAGAGAGATCATGCGCTATTGTCTCCTTTGCACGTCGGTGTTTCTGTCTTTCTCCATCTCATTGTTGGCCCTGACTGTCACCAACCCCACCCCCACCCCTCTGCTTCCCGGCCATGTGTGTGACCCCTTCCCTCCCCTCTCCAGCTCCCCGCCCATTGCACCAGGCGCGGGGGCTTCGCACCGTCGGCGATGATCCCAAGGTTTTAGACGGAAGGCAGACGCAACAAGCTGGAGTAACAACGCGGGCCAGGTAACATCTCTGGAGAATGTGGATAGGTGACGTTTCGGATCAGGGCTCATCTTCTGAAGAAGGATCTTGACCCCAAAAGTCACCTATTCCTTCTCTCCAGAGTTGCTGCCTGACTCGCCAAGTTACTCCAGCATTTTGTGTTGGGCATCAAACAAACCCTCGTCCAGTCGTTCTGCTCGTTTTCCAGATCGGCTAATTATACATTTGTTCCCCTGATTACCCCACCCGTCTCCTCATTTTTACCGCAGTTGCACTTACATAACTGTAACTTTGACTTAATAATTACTGTACTGACTAATCTATTTATTTTAAATGCCAAGCAACATATTTCCTACTGCTTCCCCTAATTCCCATTCCTCGAGAAAGGGTTGATGCTTTTAACTTATCACAAAAGGTCACAAAGTGTTGGAATAACTCAACGGGTCAGGCGGCATCTCTGGAGAAAACGGATAGTTGACGTTTCGGGTCGGGACTCTTCTTCAGGGCCTTTAGTTTAGTTTAGATACAGTGTGGAAACAGGCCCTTCGGCCCACCGAGCCCATGCTGACCACAATCACCCGGACACTGGTTCCATCCGACACACTGCGGGGCAATTTACAGACGACAATTAACATACAAACCTGCACGTCTTTGGAATGTGGGAGGGAACTGGAGCACCCGGAAAAAATCTACGTGGTCACTGGGAGAACGTGCAAACTCCGTACGGACAGCACCAGTCGTCAGGATTGAACTCGGGTCTCTGGCGCTGTGAGGCAGCAACTCTACTGCTGCGCCGCCAATGTGACATTCCAAGTTTTAGAATGAAATTAGCCGCTTACAAATCCCATTCTCTGCCCAGCGTGGAGAATCATGAATTGCCAAGACACAAGGCACTGTAGATGTTGGTTCCTTTAAAAAAATCACGAATTCAAAGTTATCTATTCAAGAATAATGTAGTGTGGTTCGTTGGATTTGCCCATACGCAACTTCAAATTGTCCATAATCTATAACTTAAAGATTTTTTAAAGCATTTAGTGAAACACTACCCCCCCCCCCTCCCCCCACCTTTCTCTCCCAAGTCCAGTCCCGTCCCGACCCCCTGGGAAACTGAAGGGAGCGACAATCAACTGCCACGGACACAAATAATGTCATACACAAGAAAGGGCAGATGCTGGTTGACAAAAAGTGAACACATGGTGCTGGAGAAATTTGGAAATGTCATCCCGTCACTCATTCCTCTCCAGAGATGCTGCCAGCCCGCTGAGTTAAAGAGTTCCCACGGTAGACTCACGAATCACTAAAGTAAACGCACGGGCCACTACGTTATTACAACGAGTTTAAATGTTTCAATTTTTTTGAACAGTATATTTGACTCGTGGAAAACATCAAACATGTTTGAATTTTTTCACGAGTTAACAAGTTTCACGGATACCTGCCGTTAGCGCCACGAGTCGCTAAGTTGCTCGCGCGAGTTCCGACGATCCCGCTACGTTGATTGTACGTGATTACCGCGAGTGAAAACTCGGGGTCCCTCATGGGTCAACTCGCACCGTGAGACAGGGGTTTAAGGACTTGAACCTCTCACAATCTCTACAGCAGCTCTGCTCACACAGACAAGTTTGTCTTCATTCTCTTGCTTTCAGAGATTGAGCACCCAAGCTTGAGGGGCAGCAGAGGTGAGGTTTCAGGGTCGAGGAAATGATACAATCAATTCTAAACGATTGAGTTTGGTCAGTCAGGAAGTCCAGAAGCCAGTTACAGATGGACAAGGTCCTGAGGTTTAGGGATCAACCTATTTGGTGTGATGGTAAAGAAGGCTGAACTGTGGTCAATGAATAATGTCCTGATATAAATGTTCTTGTTGTCAAGACGATCCAGGACTAAATGTTCTGCAAGAGAGATGACATCCTCCAGAGCAATATTTTCCTGTATGTGAATATGGTGTTCCAGAAATTGCCTGTAATTATTCAGTAATATTTCCTCCCATCCAGTACTCCAGAGATGAAAAAGAAAAAAATTGCCCGCAAGAGTGTCCTGATGCAGGTTTCCCTGTCAAAGTATTTTAAATACAGATGGAATTATATCATAATAGAATTTCATTTTGATTTATTTTATTCATTTATTGTTTACAATGATTGAATAATGCACTTCAAATGTTTTAAACTTACTGATTTATATTAAAAATAATAGAAACAAATGCGTTGTAGCTTTAGATATGATTTAATTAGATTTTATTTCACATACATTTATATAGATTAAGAGTTTCACATAGGTCAATAAACAATTGATGGACTGTTTTGTGTCCTCTCACTCACCTTCTCAAACACCAACCATCACAGCTTGCTGTACAATTCTCACACCACACTTCATAGCTGTGAAAAAAAAAACGGTTTAACACAATGTGTAGGAAGGAACTGCAGATGCTGGTTTACACCGAAGATAGACACAAAATGTTGGAGCAACAGGCAACATCTCTGGAGAGAAGGAATGTGCGACGCTTTGGATCACGACCGTTCTTCAGTCTGTATATTGTGTCTATCTTCATGTTTCAACACAAATTTGTACTGATCAAAGCTTTGTTTTCATATGGTCAAGTGTTCTCAGTTTCCTATTGCTGAGATAACCTGACAATTGTTCCTTTTTGTTGCAATTTCTTGACAATCAAGTTGCAATGTAGACTTTTGATGAAATGAATGCTGTAAATGGTCTGTAACAGAGGCATGGTCATCTTGGCACTCACTGTCAATAGTGCACTTGTCCTACTCCGATAGGAATTAATGTCAGATATCAGTGAGGGAATCATTATAGGGGTGTGGGGGAGGGGGGAGTGAAGGGTGGGGGAGGGGGGGGGGTTGGATAGGGGCGAGGGGGTTGTGTGGGGGGAGGTGTGTGTGTGCGGGGGGGTGGTGTGAAGGGGGTGGGTGGTGTGGGGGTCATGTGGTGTGGGGGGGCGGAGTGGTGTTGGGGCATGGAGTGGTGTGGGGGTGTGGAGGGAAGGAGGGGTGTGGGTGTGTGGGGGGGGAGGGGGGGGGAGGGGAAGGCGGGGGTGTGGGTGTGTGGAGGAGGGAAGGGGGTGTGTGTGGAGGGGGAGGGAATCCACTCAGCGGACACCGGCCGCAGTACCACACAGCACCTCCCGACTCCACACAGCGGCTTCCCTGACTCCACACTTGCGGATTCACTCAGCACGGCTTGCGGACTCAATCAGCATGGCTTGTGGACTCAGACCCATCTCCGGTGCTTTATTCTCCTCGCCCCAGTTATTGACAGTGGGTGCCGGAAGGAGCATTACTTTCATGGTGACTGACAGGCGAGAAGACCAATCTGCTGATCTCATGATTTTTTAAACCTTCATAACTTTTGTAATATCAAGTTGCAATCCGATCGGAACAAAACCTGGTGTGCTTGGAGCAGAGGAGAACGGTGCGCAAGGTAGTGAAAAAATCATACCCATACCAGAAAACCCTGGTAAAAATCATACCATACCCATACCCATACCAGCAAAGTACTTCTGAAGTTTAGTTTAGTTCAGTTTAGCTTAGAAATACAGCGCAGAAAAGCCCCTTCGGACCACCGGGACTGCACCGACCAGTGATCTCCGCACATTAGCACATTAACACTATCCGACACGCACTAGGGACAATTGACACTTACACCCAAGCCAAGTAGTCTACGAACCTGTATGTCTTTGGAGTGCGGGAGGAAACCAAAGATCTCAGAGAAAACCCACAGGGTCATGGGGAGAGCGTATAAACTCCGTACGGACAGCACCCGTAGTCAGGATGGAACCCGGGTCTCCGGCGCTGTAAGGCAGCAACTATACTGCTATGCCACCGTGCCACAGTGTAAATGATTTTCTAATGTGCTCCTTGATACAGAATGTAAATTTGGCTGGCTCAGCATATCAAAGCAAAAGAGCACATAAACACTTAATGTGCTTAACATTTAAAACAGGAGATCATTTTGATTTTGATATTGGAACACATTACACTGAACCTTTCTTCTCAACAAATTTATGGTGCACATCATCTCTCAATATTTTATTGCTAGCATTAGATTTCAAAATTACAAACAAAATCCTTGTCCGTTCACAAGCACAGACATTCTTTTAGTGATTACCGCAAAATTAAAAGAAAGTTCCTACACTTGTCTACAAATGCTTGTTTATCTAATGAGGATTTTAAAAATATGCTGTTACAGAGAACGGTTAGACAATAGTGATATGATTCCTTAATATTAACCTTGCAAGAAAGTTATAACATATTAATAATAGTTATCCCAGCCCACTATGTTATGTGCCTCTCCCAAATACTAAAACAATGTTTTGCAGTGTTTTCCTCTAATTTGGTAACTGAAAACCTTTCAGACTCAATGTCCGTCCCCCAACTTCCCTGACTCATGAGTAGCATAGCCACGTCTGAAAGCTGCTCATTGTTTCAATTTAACTCTGCCGAACTCCTTAAAGACATACATTTACTCAACGCTCAAACGTGTGGAGATCAGAAAGATTTCAGAGGTAAGATTTTTTTTCCCAAAATTTCTAATAGCTGTAACTTTAAAAAGGTCTGTTTTTTATCATGCAACATCTCCAGAAATCCCACTGGTTTGCAATATTTTGAGTTAAAGCACAACTGTGAAGCAACCATTCCACTCCACCCTGCTTCTGGCACGGAATAGCACACTATTTACATGCAATTTAACACAGTGTAATTCTTCATTTTATGTACAGCTATTACAAAAACTGTTCAAACATCTTCTAGAATCACCATTATTTATTCAAAATGTTTTCTCACTCGTGTGTCAAACAATGACAATGATGATATGCTCTCATCACTTGTTAACTGTTCATTCTAATACAACATGTGATGGAAACATTGTAACTCATAATTATAATCCTGTTTTCTCTTCGAAAAATAAAGTTCCACAGATTTAACCAGTGGATCTGTGTGCTCTTTGAATGCGGGACATTCTAAAAGTCCTGAAAAACCATAAAGATAATGAATATGAGATATTATTCCAAGTGGTTATTTTTGACATGTTGCTTTGAGATATATGATGAATGGGATTTATTTGGTTTACCTGTAGGTCCGTGGTTTTTATAACAAGCAATCCTGACACATTAAACAGTGTATCTCGGGCTGGCAGAAAAGATCTACTGTAGGGCTAAAATTCAAAGTCCGATAGGGAGATTCTCAGGCTTGAGAGAGCAGCTGCTGGAGTGAAGCATCTGTAACTGGTCCACGTGATGATGTATTCATAAATCCAGTGCTTTGGGTTCAAGTTCATTGAATTGCTGAGGTGGGAGCAGCTACAGTATTCCTGAGGTTCCAGCTCGGAAAGCTCAGTTAACTTGTTCACTGGACTGTGATCAAGAGAAAAGCCATGGTGAACTCTTGCAGGTGAACTCCTCTGTGAGTTGTGTCACCCATTCATAATCCCATTGTGCAGAAGTAATTGGCACTTATTGCTTAACAAGAGCTGCGTTCTACCTGTTAACCTGAAATGAATGTTTTATTCAGTTGTTCACCTTTCCACAAATCAGTACATGCTCAATGTACTCAACCTTTCTTCATACCTGAATCCCTTCATCATAAATATCAACAAGGTGAACTTTTTCTGCGCTGCCTCCAATGCATGTATATCTTATAGACAATAGACAATAGGTGCAGGAGTAGGCCATTCGGCCTTTCGAGCCAGCACCGCCATTCAATGTGATCATGGCTGATCATCCCCAATCAGTACCCCGTTCCTGCCTTCTCCCCATATCCCCTGACTCCGCTATCTTTAAAAGCCCTATCTAGCTCTCTCTTGAAAGCATCTAGAGAACCTGCCTCCACCGCCCTCTGAGGCAGAGAATTCCACAGACTCACCACTCCATGAGAAAAAGTGTTTCCTCATCTCCGTTCTAAATGCCTTACTCCTTATTCTTAAACTGTGGCCCCTGGTTCTGGACTCCCCCAACATCGGGAACATGTTTCCCGCCTCTAGCGTGTCCAAGCCCTTAACAATCTTCTATGTTTCAATGAGATTGCCTCTCATCCTTCTAAACTCCAGAGTGTACAAGCCCAGCTGCTCCATTCTCTCAGCATATGACAGTCCCACCATCCCGGGAATTAACCTTGTAAACCTACGCTGCACTCCCTCAATAGCAAGAATGTCCTTCCTCAAATTAGGGGACCAAAACTGCACACAATACTCCAGGTGTGGTCTCACTAGGGGTCTGTACAACTGCAGAAGGACCTCTTTGCTCCTATATTCGATTCCTCTTGTTATAAAGGCCATCATGCAATTTGCTTTCTTCACTCCCTGCTGTAACATCTTGAACATGGATGCGAAACAATGTAATTTTTCGAGGTAGTTTACAGTACATAAAGTTGATAGGATGCACAATTTATCTGGTTTCAAACCAACAGAATATTCTCATATTTTTAAGGCAGAGATAGACAAATTCTTGATTAGAATGAGAGTCAACTGTTATGGGTAGAAGGCAGGAAAATGGGATTAGGAGGCAGAGATCAGACAGGATTGAATGATGGAATAGACTCGATGGGCCGAATGGTCTAATTGTACTCTTCTAGCTTGTGACAGATACATGTGTCTGATGTAATAACTGATTCTGCTTTCCTCAACAATTTGGAATGACAGAATATCTTTGTCTGAAGCAGAATATTGTTTTATTTGACAGGTTTTGTTACATTATATGCTACATACAGTTATGAATATAATTTCAGGTGCAGCAGTGTTTCAATTATATGTGCTGATTATCAGACATTCAGAAATGTGCCTAGAATACCTAATTTTAATTTAATTCATAACTGGAACCACCATAAAATGCTACGTACCACCTGCAAACTGAACTCTATGAACAATAGAATAATAAATTAACAATTGTAGACAAGTCCCAACCTGCAACGTCACGTATTAGTTTTCTCCAAAGATGCTGCCAAACCTGATTAGTTACACCAGAATGTTCTGCCTACCTTTAGTGTAAACCAGCATCTGCATTTCCTTTTTTTTACATTTTGTCTGCTCCAGTACGAAATCCCCTCAATACATGTCTACTTTGAAAAAATTGTCAGAAGGAACTGCAGATGCTGGTTCAAACCGAAGATAGACACAACATGCTGGAGTAACTCAGCGAGGCAGGCAGCATCTCTGCAGGGAAGGAATTAGTGGCATTTTGGGTCAAGACACTTCTTCAGGTCTGAAGAAGTGTCTCGCCCTGAAACCCCATTGAGTTACTCCACCATTTTGTGTCTATCTTCTACTTTGAAAACGTTCTCCTCTCTCTGACAGAAGTTCTGCAAATCCCTCTCTCACTGCTCCCCTCTGTGATTCCTCCTGCTCTCCGGCTCCCCAATCATGTTTTAACCTGGACCCACTTCCACAGCCACATGTGTTTTCTCGACGCTTACCTGCACCTCCATCTTGTGCCTCGCGGTTTCTAACTCCGGGTCCAGACCTCCCAGTTTGGACCAAACCTGGATATCAGGTACCGACAGTTAATCCACCACTTCTTGCAGAGCAGTTCTCCTTCCGTGCCCTGCGTCCACACTGGCTGCCATGCATTGGCACCGCCCACCCTCGCTCGGGCTTTCCCACAGCTCCAGGCCTCACCCACCCAGACCTGCAATCGACCCCAGCTGTAATTCATTCTATGAAAAGGGGAAGTACAACAGGATCTGGGGGTCCTTGTTCATCAGTCAATAAAAGTAAGCATGCAGGTACAGCATGCAGTGAAGAAAGCCAAGTCGGCCTTTATTGCGAGAGGATTTGTGTTTAGGAGCAATAAGGTCCCACTGCAGTTGTACAGGGCACTGGTGAGACCACAACTGGAGTATTGTGTGCAGTTTTGGTCTCCAAATTTGAGGAAGGACATTCTTGCTATTGAGGGAGTGCAGCGTAGGTTTACAAGGTTAATTCCCAGGATGGCGGGACTGTCATATGCTGAGAGAATGGAGTGGCTGGGTTTGTACACTGGAATTTAGAAGGATGAGAGGGAATTTATTGAAACATATAAGATTATTAAGGGTTTGGACACGCTAGAGGCAGGAAACATGTTCCCGATGTTGGGCGAGTCCAGAACCTGGGGCCACAGATTAAGAATAAGGGGTAAGCCATTTAGAACGGAGATGAGGAAACACTTTTTCACACAGAGAGTTGTGAGTATGTGGAATTCTCTGCCTCAGAGGACGGTGGAGGCCAGTTCTCTGGATATTTTCAAGAGAGAGCTAGATAGGGCTCTTAAAGATAGCGGAGTCAGGGGATATGGGTAGAAGGCAGGAACGGGGTATTGATTGTGGATGATCAGCCACTAACCCATTGAATGGCGGTGCTGGCTCGAAGGGCTGAATGGCCTACTCCTGCACCTATTGTCTATTGTCTTTGCCAGTTCCATGTCTTCAACAAATGCTTTCTTGCCTACTGGGACTCCACTGAGGACCACAGGCTCACCCGCTTCTAGACCTGCCCTTCTGCCGATGCTCCTCGACCTGACCAGCCACATGCCCAGGGCTTCACCGCTAGACCGCGTTGCCCGCCCGGCCATCATGAAGCCGAGACTCAGGGCACCATCACTGCCAGGAGGAACAGCACCAACATCCATGTCTCCCTGGCTGCCCCCAGGCTGTGGTCACAGACCCCAACTTCACCACCGCCCCTTACCCGCACTCCCGCGGGCCGCGCCCAGAGACTCTAACGATCCTCACCTCTCCCTTGCCCACCAGCAGGGGCAGGACCATCGACATAACTGAGTTCCAGGCTTAGTGCCAGGCCTGCAGCCTCCACGTTGTTGTCTCCATCTCGTGCTGACTCTCCTGGGTCTGACTGCTCCTCCCTTCCAACAGGGAGCCTCAATAATGGTACCACTGGATCCTGCTGCCCTTCCCCCACTTTAACCCACACAACACCTACTATCCGCCCCCCCCCCCCCCGCCACTGGGACACCACTCTACACACCTCCCCCCCCCTCTCAGAATCCCCTGCACTCATCCACTGAACTCTGAACTCATCTCTACGTACCTCGATTCCATCCTATTCCCCCTTTCCACCTACATCCAAGACATATGACATGCCCTTCAACTCCTCAATCTTCCATGCCCCCATTCACGGACGTCCTGCCCCTCTATACCTCCACCCCACCAGGAAGGTCTCAATGCTCTCTGTTTCTTCCTGGAGCAAAGACCCAACTAATTTCCCTCTACTAACACTGTCTTCTCCTAGCAGAACTTGTCCTCGTGTTCACTAAAGAATGAGGGCATCACAGAGGTCATTACATGGGAAACCTCATCCTGGGAGCAGATACAGTGGAGACGGAGGAATTGAGAGTACAGGATCGCATCTTTGCAAGAGGCAGAGTGCTCCAGATAACTGGGAGTCGAAGGTAGACACAAAGAGCTGGAGTAACTCAGCGGGACAGGCAGCATCTCTGGAGAGAAGGAATGGGTGATGTTTCGGGTCGAGGCCCTTGTTCAGACTGAGAGTCAGTAGGTTTGTCCCTCTGCATCACAATCGCCCACCAGGAAGGTCGCACGCCCTCTGTTTCTTCCTTGAACAAAGACCAAACCAATTACTAATACTCTCCCCCGCCTAATGGAACTTGACTTCTCTTTCAAATCCTCTCACTTTCACCAAGTTAAAGGTACAGCCATGGGCACCCGCATGGGCACGCCAGCTATGCCTGCCTTTTTGATGATTATGATAAACAGTGTTTATTCCAGGCGTACACTGGCACCAATATGGTTGGCCCAATCTATATGTAGATTAAAGTCACCCATGATAACCACTGTACCTTTGCTACATGCATCCCTAATTTCCTGCTTGATGCTATGGTAGGAGCAGGGAGATAGGGGATCTGAATGTGTGGCTGAGGAGCTGGTGCAGGGATTTAGATTTCTAGATCACTGAAATCTCTTCTGGGGCAGGGGTGACCTGTACAACAGGGACGGCTTGCACCTTAATTGGAGGGGGACCAACATCCTGGCAGACAGGTTTGCTAGTGCTACACGGGTGAGTTTAAACTAAAAGTGGGGGGGTGGGGTCAACAACGTGGAAGTGTATGTGTGCAACTAATGGGAAAGGGAGTGTAATGGCCCTGTCTCACTGTGCGACTTGACCCACGAGGTACCCCGATTGAGAGAATCGTGGTTGTGCACGATATCCCAAGTTGATGTTCAAGTGTTTGAACCGAGTTCCCACGGGTATGGTATACTGCGATGTTCCAAGTTCGTCTCCCGTTTACTCTTGAGCTGACAAAGTTCGTCTCCCGTTAACTCTTGAGCTGACAACATCTCCTGAAATGTGACACAGTGTTTCTAACAGGAGTGACTTGATACACACAAATAGACTGGATGGGCTCAACAGGTCCAGTGTCATAATGAAATATGAGGCATTCTGCGGTTCGTCCGTGCGCTTGTTCCACGCTGGATATCGGGGCCAGATCTCGCTTTCAAAGTTCATGGTAGAAAACGAGAGGGGATATGAGATGAAGCATTTGTAGTGAAGAAATGGGTAATTGTGATTGGCTGCATATTTGGCCCATGTGCATTTCTTTACCAAATTCCTAGCATAAGCAGCCCTGCCCGATCTGTCAGTACCAGGAGTATGAGAACAGGTGGGGACGGGCGGGCAGGCAGCAAGTGGCGGGGACGTTGGCCAGGAGTGGGGGCATCATGTACACATTAGCCAGCTCACCTCATACATGTTGGACACATACATGTGGTGTCCACAAATACACAGACTGTACGTTTACTTGTGTGTGTCTGTCAATGTCTGCGAGTTAAAATACCACTACAGAACTAACAACATATTTGTAGAGGCAGCGGGTCGGCCAAGCCCGGCTCCCCACCACCGGGATAGACACCAACTACTGGAGCAAACTCAGCGGGATCTCTGGAGAAGTCTGAAGTAAGGTCTCGACCCGAAATCTCACCCATCCCGTCTCTCCAGAGATGCTGCCTGTCCCTCAGAGTTACTCCAGCATTGTGTGTGTCTATCTCCGGTGTAAACCAGCATCTGCAGTTCCTTCCCAATCCCACACTCTCGGCCCCGGGGGGTGGATGGAGCATCACACGTGGACACATCCCACCCACCACCCCAGACTTGCCCCTTCGGCAGGTCTTTAACCGCGTCCTCATGAGACAGAGTGATGAATACGAAGCCACGGGGCAGGCGCCTCAGTAATAAAGGACAAGTGGCAGATCTTCGCAGAAAGGCCGAAGATAGACACAAAATGCTGGAGTAACTCAGCAGGACAGGCCGCATCTCTGGAGAGAAGGAATGGGTGGCATTTCGGGTAAGTCTGAAGAAGGGTCTCGACTCCATTCCTTCTCTCCAGAGATGCTGCCTGGTCCGCTGAGTTACTCCACCATTTTGTGTCTATCTTTGGTTCAGTCTTTACTCGAGCAAAAGAACAGATTATTAAAGTTCCCACGGTAGACTCACGAGACACTAAGATAAACGCACGGGCCACTACGTTATTACAACGAGTTTAAATGTTTCCATTTTTAACTTGAACAGTTAATTTGACTCGTGGAAAAAATCAAACATGTTTGATTTTTTTCACGAGTTAACAAGTTTCCCGAGTACCTGCCGTTAGCACCACGAGTCGCTAAGTTGCTCGTGCGAGTTCCGACGTTCCCGCTACGTGATCACCACGAGTGAAAACTCGGGGTCACTCGTGGGCCAAATCGCACAGTGAGACAGGGGTTTAAGAAAGGTCAATTTTAAACTAACAGGGCAGGGGGATGAGAACCAATGCAAGGAAATAGAGGGCCATAAAAGCAGGACAGAAGCAGAAGTTATATGGGGGATAAGAAAAACTAACCTGAAAGCTGTGTGCCTTAATGCAAGGAGCATTCGAAATAAGGTGGATGAATTGAATGCGCAGTTAGTAGTCAAGGGATATGACATAGTTGGAATTACAGAGACATGGCTCCAAGGTGACCAAGGCTGGGAGCTAAACATGCAGGGGTATTCGATATTCAGGAAGGATAGACAGAAAGGAAGAGGAGGTGGGGTGGCATTGCTGGTTAAAGAGGAGATTAATGCAATAGCAAGGGGACACATTAGCTTGAATGCTGTAGAATCGGTATGGGTAGAACTGTGAAATAGCGAAGGGCAGAAAAAGCTTGTTGGAGTTGTATATAGACCACCAAACAGCAGTAGGGTTGGGGATAGCATCAAGCAGGAAATTAGGGGTGTGTGTAGCAAAGGTACAGCGGTTATCATAGGTGACTTCAATTTACATATAGATTGGGCCAACCAAATTGGTAACAGTGCTGAGGAGGAAGATTTCCTGGAATGTTTACGGGATGGGTTTTTAAACCAATATGTAGAGAAACGACTAGCGGGCTGGCCGTCCTTGACTGGGTATTGTGTAATGAGGAAGGATTAGTTGGCAATCTTGTTGTGCAAGGCCCCTGGGGCAACAGTCACCATAATATGGTGGAATTCTGCATTAGGATGGAGAGTGACACGATTAATTCGGAGATTAGCGAACTTGAATAAAGGAGACTTTGAAGATATGAGATGGGAATTGGCTAGGCTAGACTGGCAAATTATATTTAAAGGGTTGACAGTGGAGATGCAATGGCAAAGATTTAAAGACCGCATGGATGAACTCAAGAAATTGTTCATCCCTCTCTGGCGAAAAAAGAAAACTGGGAAGGCGGCTCAACCGTGGCTGTCGAGGGAAGTCAAGGATAGTGTTAAAGCCTTGCGGGGATATAAAAACTGACTGTAAAAGTTTTTATAGGTCACGAGAGTTTTATTGTCATGTGTCCCAGATAGGACAATGAAATTCTTGCTTGCTGCAGCACAGCAGAATATGTAAACATAGTACATAACGGGAGAAAAAAAGTTCAGTGTGTGCATACACATGCACACATACTCAATAAATAAACAAATATAGTGCAATAATAATGATTGTCTGTTGTAGTTCAGAGCTTATTCGTTGTTGTGTTTAATAGCCTGGTGGCAGTAGGGAAGAAACTGTTCCTGAACCTGGACGTTACAGTTTTCATGCTCCTGTACCTTCTTCCCGATGGCAACGGTGAAATGAGTGTGTGGCCAGGATGGTGTGGGTCTTTGGTGATGTTGGTTGCCTTTTTGAGGCAGCGACTTCGATAGATCCCTTCCATGGTGGGGGGAGGTCAGGGCAGGTGATGGACTGGGCAGTGGTCACAACATTCTGCAGTCTTTTCCGTTCCTGGACATTCAAGTTGCCGAACCAGGCCACGATGCAGCCAGTCGGCATGCTCTCTACTGTGCACCTGTAGAAGTTCAAGTGAATCCTCTTTGACATACCGACTCTCCGTAATCTTCTCAGGAAGTAGAGGCGCTGATGTGCCTTCTTTATAATTGCATCAGTGTGCTGGGTCCAGGAAAGATCTTCGGAAACATGCACGCCCGGGAATTTGAAGTTTTTGACCCCTTCCACCATCGACCCGTTGATAGAAACAGGATTGTGGGTCCTCATCCTTACCCTTCCAAAAGTCCACAATCAGTTCCTTGGTTTTACTGATGTTGAGAGCCAGGTTGTTGTGCTGACGCCATTTGGTCAATCGGTTAATCTCACTTCTATACTCTGACTCATGGTATGTAAAAAGGAAAAGATTAGTGAAGACGAATGTAGGTCCCTTACAGTCAGAGGCAAGTGAATTTATAATGGGAAACGAGGAAATGGCAGAACAGTTAAATGAGTACTTTGGTTCTATCTTCACGAAGGAAGACACAAACAATCTCCCGGAAATACTAGGGGACCGAGGATCTAGTGGGAGGGAGGAACAGAAGGGAATCCACATTAGTCAGAAGATGATGGTAGGTAAACTATTGGGACTGAAGGCAGATAAATACCCAGAGCCTGATGGTCTGCATCCCAGAGTACTCAAGGAGGTGACCCTAGAAATTGTGGATGCATTGGTGATCATTTTCCAATCTTCACTCGATTCTGGATCCGTTCCTGTGGACTGGAGGGTAGCCAATGTAACGCCACTTTTTAAGAAAGGAGGGAGAGAGAAAACAGGGAATTATTGACCAGTTAGCCCTACATCAGTAGTGGGGAAAATACTAGAGTCGATTATTAAAGCTATTATAGCAGCGCATTTGGATCGGTCAAAGTCAGTATGGATTTATGAAGGGTAAATCATGCTTGACTAATCTTTTGGAATTTTTTGAGGATGTACCAATTAGAATGGATAAGGGAGAGCCAATGGAAGTGGTGTATCTGGACTTTCAAAACGCCTTTGACAAGGTCCCACACAGGAGATTAGTGTGCAAAATTAGAGCACATGGTATTGGGGGTAGGGTATTGACATGGATAAGGAACTGGTTGGCAGACAGGAAACAAAGAGTAGGAATTAACGGGTCCTTTCCAGAATGGCAGGCAGTGACTAGTGGGGTGCCGCAAGTCTCGGTGTGGGACCCCAGTTGTTTACAATATACGATGTATTAACAATTTAAAGTTCAAGTTCAATTTCTAGTGAGTTTATTGTCATGTGTCCCTGATAGGACAATGAAATTCTTGCTTTGCATCAGCACACAGAACATAGAAGGTATTTACTACAAAACAGATCAGTGTGTCCATATACCATATATAAATATATACACACATGAATAAATAAACTAATAAAGTGCAAATAACAGATAATGGGTTATTAGTTATCAGAGTATTGTCCGAGCCACGTTTAATAGCCTGATGGCTGTGGGGAAGTAGCTATTCCTGAACCTGGTCATTGCAGCCTTCAGGCTCCTGTACCTTCTACCTGAAGTTAGCAGGGAGATGAGTGTGTGGCCAGGATGGTGTGGGTCCTTGATGATACTACCAGCTTTTTTTGAGGCAGCGACTGCAGTAAATCCCCTCGATGGAAGGAAGGTCAGAGCCGATGATGGACTGGGCAGTGCTTACTACTTTTTGTAGTCTTTTCCTCTCCAGGGCGCTCAAGTTGCCGAACCAAGCCACGATGCAACCGGTCAGCAAGCTCTCTGCTGTGCACCTGTAGAACTTAGAGAGAGTCCTCTCTCTAAGACGAGGGAATTAAATGTAACATCTCTAAGTTTGCGGATGACATAAAGCTGGGTGGCAGTGTGAGCTGCAAGGAGGATGCTGATGGAGGTTGACTTGGATAGGTTGGGTGAGTGGGCAGAAGCATGGCAGATGCAGTATAATGTGGATAAATGTGAGGTTATCCACTTTGGTGGCAAGAACAGGAAGGCAGATTATTATCTGAACTGTGTCAGATTAGGAGAAGGGGAGGTACAACAAGAACTGGGTGTGTTTGCACACCAATCACTGAAAGCAAGCCTGCAGGTACAGCAGGCAGTGAAGAAAGCCAAATTGGCCTTTATTGCGAGAGGATTTGAGTTTAGGAGCAAGAAGGTCCTACTGCAGTTGTACAGGGTCCTGGTGAGACCCCACACCTGGTGTATTGTGTGCGATTTTGGTCTCCTAATTTGAGGAAGGACATTCTTGCTATTGAGGGAGTGCAGCGTAGCTTCACCAGGTTAATTCCCAGGATGGCGGGACTGACATATGATGAAAGAATGGGTTGGCTGGGCTTGTATTTGCTGGAATTTAGAAGGATGAGAGGGAATCTTATAGAAACATATAAACTTCTAAGAGGATTGGACAGGGTAGATGCAGGAAAAATGTTCCTGATCCTGTGGGAGTCCAGAACCAGGGGTCACAGTTTAAGAATAAGGGGTAGGCCACTTAGGACAGAGATGAGGAAAAACATTTTCAGCCAGAGAGTTGTGAATCTGTGGAATTCTCCTGCACAGAAGGCAGTGGAGTCCGATTCACTGGATGTTTTCAAGAGAGAGTTAGATTTAGCTCTGAGGGCTCAGGTAATCAAAGGATATGGGGGAAAAAGCCGGAATGGGGTACTGATTTTGGAGGGTCATCCCCCAATTCTTTCTCCACTACATCGATGACTGCATCAGTGCTGCTCCTGCACCTGTGCACAACTCATGGACTTTATCAAATTCTCCGCTAACTTCCACCTTGCACTTGAATTTATCTGGACTATCTCTGACACCTCTCTCCTCTTTCTTCACCTCCCTGTCTCCATCCATCAGAAGGTTTGTCTACTACAAACCTTCTGACATCCAGTTATCTGAACTACACTTCTTCCCAACCTGTCTCTTGCAAAGATGCCATCCCCTACTCTCAATTCCTTTGTTTCTGCCGCATGTTCCCAAGATAAGATGCTCCATACAAGGACATCTGACAGGTCGTCATTCTTTAGTGCACCTGGTTTCCCCCCTCCTGTCACAAATGGATCTCTCACACGTGTCACATCTGTCTCCCACAGTTCTGCTCTCACTCCCCCTCCCGCCAGATGCAACAAGGGCAGAGTTCCCCTGGTCCTCACCTTTCACCCCTCCAGCCTCCGCATCCAACACATCATCCTCCGACATTTCCGTCACCTCCAACAAATCCCGCCAGTATTCTCATTCCACCTCCACCCCTTTCTGCCTTCTGCAGAGACCACTCCCTCCGCAACTCCTTGGTTCACTCATCCATTCTCACCCCTTCCCCAGGTATCTTCCCCTACAACTGCAGGAGATGCAACACCTGCCCTTATACCACCTCCTTTGAGGCCCTATCAGTCCTTCCAGGTGAGACAAAGGTCCATATGCACCTCCTCTAACTTCATCTACTGCATCTGGTGCTCCAGATGTGGGCTCCTGTACATCGGCGAGACCAAGCTCCTCATTGCCAGAATGAGACCACATGCAAATTGGAGGAACAGCACCGCATATTTTGCACGGGTAACTTACGACCTAACGGTATGAACATTGAACTCTCAAACTTTAGGTAACTTATACAAACACTCTCCTTCTCCCTCCCCTTCTTGGCCACTTCATTAAAAGTCAGTTAACCGGAAGCACAGTCCACAATGATGTATCCCTCATGAGCACACCATCCGTAGCCAACACGTGGCCTATCAGGGAACCATGCTGCCCAAGATCATCTTTTGCCAGTCCTGATTTGTCCTGGTCTTTTCTTGTTTTCACTTCCCCCTCCCCAACACAATCAGTCTAAAGCAGGGTCCTGACCAAAAACGTCTCCTATCCATTTTCTCCGAGATGCTGCCTGTGACCCACTGAGTTACTGCAGCACTTTATGTCTATCCATCAACAATAATGGCTCTGGAGGCCTTATGAACTCCTCACGTCAGAAAACACCTGAAAAAAGAATGAATTAGCACTGCGGTCTGTTCTCTGGAGTTAATGCGAATCTAACACCAAAGTTATGCAGCACGCTGGCGCAGTGGTATAGCTACTCCTTTACAGAGCCAGAGACCAGAGTTCAATCCTGACTACGGGCGCTGTCTGTACAGAGTTTGTACATGCTACCCGTGACCTGCGTAGGTTTTCTTCGAAATCTTCGGTTTCCTCCCACACTCCAAAGACGTACCGGTTTGTAGGTTAATTGGCTTGGTATAAATGTAAAAATGTCCCTAGTGTGTGTAAGGTAGTGTTAATGTGCGGGGGTCGCTGGTTGGTGCAGACTCGGTGGGCCGAAGGCCCTGTTTCCGCGCTGCATCTCTAAGCTAAACTATGGTAGAAGGTTTGGAAAGCCTGACAGAAATTCTACTCATTCTGCGCATTTTATGATCTGTTCAAAAATGAACTCCAGCTACATTTTAGCCAATGGCATTACCAAACATGATTTTATACTTGAGTGGAAATGTCCTTACTGTAATTTTGAATGTCGTGAAATCAAGAATTAGATTAGCAAAAGCAAAATCATGACCTTATTCCCCACCTTTGTAAACTATGAAATTAAACTTGCACAAGTTGGAAATAGATTGTAAATGTCTGACTCGCCCTCTTTCAGGAAGTCTGTGTGAACCGCCAACATTCTCAACCAAGAATTTGAATCTTTTGAAATAAATTGTTTTCATGTGTCAGGCAGTTGGCAAACTGAAACCGAGCAGCCTGCCTGCTGCTAGTGGAGGCTTCCAGCATCCAATAAGTTGCAGTTGTGGAGAAATCAAAGCCTCGCAGAATGGTAGAGAACTCAGCGGGCCAGGCAGCATCTCTGGGGAGAAGGAATGGGTGACGTTTCGGGTTGGAGACCCTTCTTCAGACTCGAAATGTCACCTATTCCTTCCCTTCTATGATTCTGCTAGCAGTATCAGAAAGGAACCAGAGGTGATCAAAAGGCGTTGTATCAATGAAAACACCGGCGCATTGTTCACTCAGGCCTTTACACCATCACCAACTCTGCCCTCGGCCTCTGTCGGTGACCTTGTGGATGGTTTCAGCTCCAATGTTATGACTCTTATGGATGCTATTGCACCACTAAAGACCAAGGTTTTATCTGGAAGGAAAAAGTCACCATGGAGAAATGCCACAGCAGTGAGATCCCAAAGAACAAAGTGTAGACAGGCCGAAGGTAGGTGGCGAAAAACCAAACTACAGGTCCACTGCGACATCTACAAAGACAGTCTCCGTATCTATAATCAGGAATTGAAAGGGGCAAGGCAGCCCTTTTTCTCAGAGGTTATCAACAAAAATAATAATTCCCGCACCTTATTTGCCGTTGTCGATAGACTGACAAACCCCTCGTCATCAGTCCCTCCTGAGCTCCTGTCCAGCAAGTTGTGCAAGTACTTTGCAGATTTCTTCACTGATAAAATTCTGAAGATAAGACAAACAATGTGTAGCTCCACCTCAGGGAACATGGCTTTGTCACTTATGCCTCCAGATTCACTAATGAATCTACAACATTTTGAACTTTTAGATTGTGCATCTCTGACTGAAACTGTTCAACAGCTAAAGTCCACTACCTGCTGTCTCGATCTGCTGCCCACAAGCTTCTTTAAAAATATTTTTAACAGTGTTGCACCAGAAGTGCTGAACATAGTAAACACTTCCCTCCAATTGGGGCATTTTCCCAAAGCCTTAAAAACTGCAGTGATCAAGCCCCGATTGAAGAAGCCTAATCTGGATGCCTCAGCTATGAGCAGCTACAGGCCCATATCTAATTTAGCATTTCTGGCAAAGATAATTGAAAGGGTAGTTTACCAACAAATTTACTGCTTTATGATCCAAAACAATATTTTTAATGTTTTCCAGTCGGGATTTCGGCCACATCACAGCACTGAGACTGCACTTACTAATGTCCTAAACGACATACATCTAAACAGTGATGCATCAAAAGCTTCAGTTTTGGTACTTCTAGTTCTCAGCACTGCTTTTGATACGATAAACCATAACATACTGCTTGACAGTGGAGAAGTGTGTAGGACTCTCTGGTTCTGTGCTGGACTGGTTCAAATCCTACTTGAAAGATCGGGATTATTTTGTGTCCCTTGGTAATTATGAATCAGAACATACAAAACTCACATCGGGATTCCTCAGGGCTCCATTCTTGGACCCATTTTGTTCAATATTTACATGCTCCCCCTAACCCAGATCATAGAGTATTTTAACATATCCTACCATACTTATGCCGATGGCACACAACTTTATATCGCAGTGTCACCACATGACCTTAGTCCCCTACACTCACTGAGCCAGTGTGTCAAACAAATCAATGCGTGGATGAACCAGAACTTCCTCCAGCTCAATGCAAATAAGACAGAAATTATTGTCTTTTGTCCCAAAAATATAAGACTAGAGATGAGTGCTCAACTTGACTCAATCTCACTGAAAACCACAGACAAAGCCAGAAACCTTGGTGTAGTTATGGACTTGGATTTGAATTTTAACAGCCATATAAAGACCATTACCAAATCTGCCTATTACCATCTAAAAAACATTGCAAGAATCAAGGGATTTCTGTCCAAAGAAGATACTGAAAAACTTGTTCATGCATATATCTTCAGTAGGTTAGATTATTGTAATGGTATCTTTACAGGTCTCAGTAAAAACATCAATTAAACAACTGCAGCTTATCCAGAATGCCGCTGCCAGAGTCTTGACCAACACCAAGAAAATGGACCACATTACACCTGTCCTTAAATCTTTGCACTGGCTCCCTGTGTGTAAAAGGATAGATTTTAAAATTCTGTTACTGGCCTATAAGGCACTGAATGGTCTGGGTCCAAAATACATCTCTGACCTTCTTGTTGTATATGAGGCACCTAGACTCCTCAGGTCTTCAGGGACAGGTTTACTATGTGTTCCCGGGGTCAGAACTAAAAAGGCTGAAGCAGCGTTCAGTATTTATGCTCCACATGTGGAACAAGCTCCCTGAACACCTGAAGTGTATACAGACTGTAAGCTCATTTAAATCAGGTCTAAAAACACTGTTGTTTACTGCAGCTTTTCCATAACCCAACATGCAGGTAATCTTAACCTTCTAATCTTATCCCTTTTATGTGCTTTTAAAATCGTTTTATTGTTTTAGTGACTTTGTTTTACTATTCATGCATTTGTCTTATTGCTTGTTTTGTATTTTTTGATTATTGGCTATTTTGTTGTCCTGTGTTGTATGGTTGTTCTGCTGTCTTTTTACTCTGTTATTCTTTCGTTTCTTTTGTAAAGCACTCTGAATTGCTGCTTGTACAAATGGTGCTATATAAATAAATTTGCCTTGCCTTGCCTTGCCTCTCCAGAGATGCTGTCTGTCCTGCTGAGTTACTTCCGCTTTTTGTGTCTATCTTCGGTTTAAACCAACATCTGCAGTTCCTTCCTGCAGGGTAGAGAACGGTGCTTGTACAGCTGTTTTGTAGAACCATAACCATATAACCATATAACAATTACAGCACGGAAACAGGCCCTCTCGGCCCTTCCAGTCCGTGCCGACCATTTGCTTTTCCCTAGTCCCATCTACCTGCACTCAGACCATACCCCTCCATTCCCTTCCCGTCCATATACCTATCCACTTTACTTTTAAATGTTAAAATCGATCCTGCCTCCACCACTTCTGCTGGAAGCTCATTCCACACAGCCACCACCCTCTGAGTAAAGAAGATCCCCCTCACGTTACCCCTAAACTTATGTCCCTTAATTCTCATGTCATGCCCTCTTGTTTGAATCTTCCCTACCCTCAATGGGAAAAGCTTATCCACGTCAACTCTGTCTATCCCTTTCATCATTTTAAAGACCTCAATCAAGTCCCCCCTTAACCTTTTGCGCTCCAAAGAATAAAGACCTAACTTGTTCAACCTTTTTCTGTACATAGTTGCTGGAACCCAGGCAACTTTCTAGTAAATCTCCTCTGTACTCTCTCTATTTTGTTGACATCCTTCCTATAATTAGGCGACCAAAATTGTACACCATACTCCAGAATTGGTCTTATCAATGCCTTGTACAATTTTAACATTACTTCCCTACTCCTATATTCAATGCTCTGATTTATAAAGGCCAGCACACCAAAGGCTTTCTTTACCACCCTATCTACATGCGATTCCACCTTCAGGAAACTATGCACAGTTATTCCTAGATCTCTCTGTTCCACAGCATTCCTCAATTCCCTACCATTTACCATGTACGTCCTATTTTGATTTGTCCTGCCAAGATGTAGCACTTCGCACTTATCAGCATTAAACTCCATCTGCCATCTTTCAGCCCACTTTTCCAAATGGCCCAATGTAAAGCCCAAAACCCTTTCAAGGAATGCATTTTGTTGCCTTCTTATCTTTACCTCAATTTCTATTCAATTTCTTCCAATATTCACTAAGGCAGTGCATTTAAGAAATATTTCCACTATTTAAAAAATATTTCTTCTGGACGTGATCTGGTCTGGCCATCATTTTTCTGAAGATAGACACAAAAAGCTGGAGTAACTCAGTGGGTCAAACAGCATCTCTGGAGAAAAGGAATAGGTGACGCTTTGGATCGAGACCCTTCTTTCTCTTTAGTTCCGTATGTCACTGGAAATGAATTATCTTTATTAAATCTTCTCTTATCTTTCTCTGATCTTTATGTTGAAGGCAATATTCTGCGTTGTAGATATCCCTCAGCTCTGTTACTAATCAGTATATTTTGAGAGACAGGTGCAGGTTCTGCTCTCTCAACCTAAGGAAGGATTTGCTTGCGTTAGAATGCAACAAAGGTTCACTATTTTGATTTCTGAGATCAACAAGATCAGTTTATGCAGCCTTATATCATGAAGAAAAGAGTCTTGGACCTAATATTTTAGCTCTGTTTCTCTTTCCCCAGTTGCTGCCTTATGGGCCTGTCCCACTCTGGTGACAGTCGCCACATGTTCGCGGGGGGTTGCCGGGGAGTTGCCTTCATGGTCGTGAGGAGTTGCAGCATTCTGGGAACTAGTCACAGCCACATTATGGTTGCCGCAAATTTTTCAACGTTGAACATGTTGAAAAATTAGCGGCGACCAGAATGAAGCCGCCATGGAGAATAGCGAGAATTTTCGTGCCGTAGGTGGGTCGCCAGGTCGAAGGTTCGTGTAGGTTGTAGCCGGTGCTGCCCGGTGAATTTCATTGGCTCATTGGGAAAAAAAACATAAGCGGTAATTTTCAGAACCAAGGATAACCGACCGGTAATGTTAAATGTCCGTCGAGCTTCACGGCCGTGTATCTCTGGCTTCTTAAAAGTTGTCTCCACTCCTTCTCCCCCCTTCTCCCCCCTCTCCCCCTTCTCTCACCCCTCTCCCCCTCTACCCCCCCCCCTCAAACTTCTACCCCGTCCCCTCACCCTCTTTTAAAGGACTTACCATACACTGTGCTTTAGCTGTCTATAATTACAGCGCCAACCGTCCTGTTCATCTCGGTGTGTGTCTGTCTCACCTTGGCTTTGCACCATGTGAATTTCACTCAGACAGCGCTCCCCCCGCTTGCCCTGCCCCCCGCCTGCATAACGGGCTGGTGAAGGAAGCGATGTGTATGTGTGTGTTCCACTCTGACAGTCGTCGTTCCAGTTGCCGGGTTTTCCTGTTGACTGCTGGCAATGTAACAGCCTGATGAGTGTGATTCCAGCATGGCCTGTTTTTATGTCAGATTTCCAGCATTAGCAGTTTTTATTTTACAGAAGATATATGTGACTGCCAAGGATCAGGCAGCGATGCAAGATAATTCTCTGCCAACTTGGAAGAGAACAAACAATTACAATACTACAATTCCATTACCACCTCCCTTCCTCGCAAACTAATTCAACATCAAACATCCTGCAATACGAATTCTTTGAAAAATCAAAGATGTCCCCCATCTCCAACAAAACCATTCAAACACACTGAAGAGTTCCTCTCTCTCATAGACTAGCTGCCCTCCATTTAAGGTAGTCCATATTATTTTGGCATCCACCGACTGACTTGCACAATACTCACGGGGCACAAGTCCAGATGATCCATCATCTGTACGGCTCAGTTTGCTTCATCAGCGGACATCTTGGCAGCAGGCGATGACTGCGAGCATTTGTGTTTCCATGATACTTCCCTCCTCTGAAAACAATAGTGTATTCATCTATTTATTTACTTTCTATCACTTCACTTCTCTTAACATCTGCTCTCAGAGTCAAAGCTCATCATTGAATTCTTGAGGACACCTTTCGAGGCACTGACTTCATTTCATGGAGCAGAGAAATTAGGGGTCTGTGATTTTACAAATGGTAATGTTACGTCCTTAAATATACTAAGGTAGACAAAAACGCTGGCGAACCTCAGCGGGTGAGGTAGCATCTATGGAGCGAAGGAATAGGTGGCGTTTTGGGTCGAGACCATTCTTCAGACTGGTGTGGAGGTGGGGAGGCGGAAAAAAGAAAGCATCAGAAAAAAGAATGAATTAGCACTGATGTCTATTCTCTGGAGTTAATGCTAATCTAACACTAAAGCTATGCGGCACGCTGGCGCAATGGTAGAGCTACTGCTTTACTTAAATATACTTATACACATTCTTTACCTAAATGCTTTACTTAAATATACTTATACACATTCATTCCAAACATGATCTCTGGATCGGTGCAAGAAGGAATTGCAGATGCTGGTCTAAACCGAAGATACACACAAAAAGCTGGAGTAACTCAGCGGGACAGGCAGCATCTCAGGAGAGAAGGGTCTCATCCCGAAACATCACCCATTCCTTCCCTCCAGAGATGCTGCCTGTCCCGCTGAGTTACTCCAGCTTTTTGTGTCTATCTATGATCTCTGGATCTGCTGTATCAAGTTGATATCTCTTTGCTAGAGTCAGCAATCTGCACATAAATCTTATCAGCTTTTTGGAATTACTATTTGATGGGGAACTCACAGCACCAACACTGTGTAAGATTAACTCTTTCTTTGGCATAGGATGAATTAGCAGATTATAGTATATTTTTGCAATGAACTGAAATTTTTATTCGAGTTTAAATTCACCTCCTCTTCACATCCTTTCATAGCAACCAGTGTAACAGAAATTCTATTTGACATTAATTGATGATAATTAGAGCCGGGATTTTGCCATAAACGCCTTTTCATGCCCTTTGTGACGATTTCACCAGGATTACGCCTTTTTCATGATCGAGTGCCTAAATCAGCCTTTTTTTGCCATTTTGCTGAAAGGTTGTTCTATTTTCTCCAGTTGTACCGTGATTACAATGACATTTTCTATGTTAACACATTAATATTAATGTTATTATTAACGTGTTAACATAGTATATCTTACAAGAAAACTTCCACCACCAGGGCAAAACTGAGGGTGCCACCGTCGGTTATTCATTCATTTGTGCCGTTGCCCTCTAGTTCAGTCTTCTCCAAGATCTATTTAAGAAAGAACTGCAGATGCTGGAAAAATCGAAGGTAGACAAATAAAATGCTGGAGAAACTCAGCGGGTGAGACAGCATCTATGGAGAGAAGGAATAGGCGACGCTTCTGGTCGAGACCGTTCTTCAGACTGATGTGGGGGGGTGGCGGGAAAAAGGAAGGAAGTGGCGGAGACAGTAGGACTAGAAGGAGAACTGGGAAGGGGGAGGGGAGGAGGGAGAAGACAAGGGTTATCTAAAATTAGAGAAGTCAATGTTGATACAGCTGGGGTGTAGACTAACCAAGCGAAATACCCAAGCTTGTCTCCTCACTACATTTACTGCTGGCTCCAGTCGCAAATCTGAGTTTTTCGAGTGATCTGTGCAAGGCATTCATTGATGCTGGAATTCCACTGTGGAAATTGGAAAACAAACCTCTCAGAGTTTTTTTAGAGAAATACACAGAAGAACATCTACCAAGCGAGTCATCATTATGGAAAAATTATGTTGACAGCAACTTCAACATTGTTGTGCAGAATATTAGAGATGAAGTTGCACGCAACAAAATATGGACCCCAATAGGCGAGACAACCGATGCTGTGGGGAGTTATGTTGCCAATGTGGTCATCAGCACACTGGAGGCAGGTCAACTATCAATGGAGTATTTGTTGACATCGGAAGTATTGGAGAAGTCAAACAGCTCAACTATTGCTCAGTTGTTGACATCTTCACTTGCTGTACTTTGGCCAGAAGGTTAAAAAACACGAGAATGTTCTTCTGTTTGTGACTTAAAGGTTTATTCCCCAAAATGTTGCATTTGACATTCTTAGCTCAAGGTCTTCATAGAATTGCCAAACACATACGTAGCTTTTTCCAAATGTCGATTGCCTAGTTTCCAATGTCAAGAAAATCTTCCTCAAAGCACCGTCACGTGTGCAGTTGTTCAAGGAAATGGCACCTGAGATTCCGCTACGTCCTCAGCCCGTTTTGACTATGTGGGGTACATGGCTCACTGCTGCACTCTACTATGCTGCAAAGTTTGAAAAGATAAAAGAAATCGTCAACTATTTTGAAGAAGAAGAATCTGCTGCAGTCGGGATCGTCAGTGAAATCATGAAGAAAAATTCCCTCCACCGTGATCTTGTATTTATTGCTTCCAATTTTGCAAACTTCTCACAAGCTATCACTTCCCTTGAGAAACGTGGCGAAACATTAGTGACTAACTCGAAGGTTTTCAACCAAGTAACTGACAATATTTGTAAAGTTCCTGGCGATGTAGGTAAAGACATATAAGGAAAATGTGAGAGAGTGGTTTTAGCCAAGAAAGATCTTGAAGGAATAGAAAATATAGCTAAAGTTCTCAAAGGTAGTTTAATGCACAAGATATTGATATGAATAAAGAATCTGCAGCTTGTTTCGGGTATGCAGCTGAGGTAGAAAGAAGATTTTTACAACTGAAGTATATTCTGTCTGTCAGAGAGCATCGTTTAACACCAGATAATTTGAAAAAATGCTAGTAATTATGTGCAACCTGGCAACTTTGGTCATTTAATGTAGTATACCTTTATATTATCATTTTAAACCATATTTTGGTGGTGGAAATAAATGCCTTTTTATGCCTTTTTTGGACAATAAATGCCCTTTTCGTGGGTACACAAAAAGCTGGAGAAACTCAGCGGGTGCAGCAGCATCTAAGGAGCGAAGGAGATAGGCGACGTTTCGGGTCGAGACCCTTCTTCAGGCTTTTCGTGCCTTTTTTGTAATGTTATTATGCCTTTTTGCCTGCCTATTACAGTTTTTTAGTACCTAAACATCCTGGCTCTAATTATAATAATTGAACAATTATAATAATTGATTATATTAATTCAACAATGCCAGATATGTCTTCAGTTCGGCTACATTAGTTCCAATTTGCCCACACAGGCCAACATGTCCCACTTACACCAGTCCTACCTGCCTGCATTTGGCCCCCATCCTGTCCTATCCATGTACCTGTCTAAATGTTTCTTAAACATTGCGATTTACCTGCATCAACTACTTCCTACGGCAGCTCGTTCCATACAATTACCACCCGTTGAGTGAAAAAGTTACCTCTCAGATTCTTATTAAATCTTTCTCCCCACACCTTAAACCTAGGTCCTCTAGTTAAGGAAGGAGTATTGGTAAGAGTTTTTACCTTCTCTTAAATTGGGTATAGTCATTAAACATCCACTCGGAGTCTAAAGTTACCAAGAAAATTCTCTCTACATGTTTTTTTTTCAGTCTGTTCAACATTTCTTCCAGATTCTGCAGCTATTTGGCTCTCCAGACTAATGAATGCAGGATATCATCTAGTAGACATCTGCCATATGAATGCCTCTCTGGACAGTGTGCAAACGAAATGTGGTCAGTCATATGTGAACAAGCGCTGTGTGTGTTGAGATTAAATAATTTTCGTATATATATGAACCATCATCTCCAAGGACCTTAATCTAAGGACTCCACAGTCAAAAAGGCACAACAGAGGATGTACTTCCATCGGCAGCTGAGCCACAGGCAATGATGGTCCAATTCTACACGGCCATCGTAGACTCTGTTCTCACCTTCTCCATCATGGTCTGGTTTGGCTCAGCCACCAAGCACGACACCTGGAGGCTGCAGCGAATCGTCCGATCAGCAGAGAAGATTATTGGCTGCAACCTTCCCTCCATTGATGAACTGTACACTGCAAGGGCCAGGAAGCAAGTGACCCCTCTCACCCTGGCCACAAACCCTTTGAATCACTTCCCCCTAGAAGGCGACTCCAGACTGTCAAAGCTTCCATAGCCAGACATAAAAACTGTTTTTATCCACGAGTAGTTGCTCTACTCAACAGCCAAAAATCTGTAGCCTCCCTTTGATCTGGTATTTTGTTGGGTCACATGCTTAATCAATGGTGTTTTATCATTAATGTTTTATTATTATTAATGTTTAGTATTTTCTGAGTCATTCGTAACTGTCGCTGTATGTCATGCTGTTACTTGTGGGCAGAGCACCAAGGCAAATTCCTTGTATGTGAATACTTAGCCAATAAACGTACTTACTTAAACACCATCTATATCTCTCATTTCCCTTTCCTCTGACTCTAGTCTGAAGAAGGGTCTCGACCCCAAACATCACCCACTCCTTCTCTCCAGAGATGCTGCCTGTCCCGCTGAGTTACTCCAGCATTTTGTGTCTATCTTAGCTTGTAATCTATAATGGGTGACATGATGGCACAGCAGTTAGTGCTGTTTCCACGCTGATCCAGTGCCCCAGGTTTGATTCCTACCTTGGGAGCTGTCTGTATGGAGTTTGCTTGTTCTATGTGCGACCGTTTGGGTTTGGGTTTGAGCAGGCAGGTTCATTGACATTGACATTGAAACTATCATTCAGAGTAGGTTAACATTAAAAAGCTTCCAATAATGGAAATGGGAGGGTGGAAAAATGAAAAATGAAAAATTAGGCGGTTTTCTCATTCCCTAATTTCGTCCCCAATTTCATTTGGGAAGTATCTCTGAATCGTACATGAGCGACATCACAATTCAAAATTATTTTATTTAAGATTTAAGATTTAAGATTATTTTGAAGAAATATGACTGTATTTTGCTATATTTCCCCAATCTCTGCTTTGAAGGTCAAAAGCTGAAATCAAACCAATTGTTACAGTCATTTTTCTTCATTCTTTTCCTACCTTCTCAGGGCACAGTGGTTTGAGTGTTGCGTTGCTCTTTCATACTATCTGACATACACATTGATCTCAGTTTCCTGACTGTCTATTACATCACCACGGCTCCATTTACCTCAGCAATACTCATTCCTCCCAACCAACCTCCATTCCCCCCCCTCCCCCACTGACCCCTATTCCATATCACCTTAACAGTGACCTCATCCCGATCCCCCCCCCCCCCCCACCCCCCATCCTGTGTATCTGGAGACCAATTGGCCGTCTATCGTTCTTTTGATGTCTTGCATTAGAATCTCTGGAAAGAAAGATTTTCATAGACTGGAGGTAAGGGATTTACATAGCTCCAGTCAGAGGACAGTGAAGAGAAAATCCCACTGGCTTAAGGATGACTGCATGCAACTGCCACTTCCTCTTCTCCCATTGGGCAAAAGGTATAAGAGTATGAAAACGCACATCTCCAGATTCAGGAAAGTTTCTTCCCGGATGTTATCAGGCAACTGAACCATCCTACCACAACTAGAGAGCAGTGCTGAACTACCATCTACCTCATTGGAGACCCGCAGACTATCCTAGATTGGACTTTACTGGCTTTATCTTGCACCAAACATTATTCCCTACATTGTATGTATCACTACACTGTGAATGGCTGGATAGTGATCATGTGTTGTCCTTTCACTGACTGGTTAGCACGCAAGCAAAGCTTTTCACTGTATCTCGGTACAATTGACAGTAAACTGGGTCGCACAGTGACACAGCGGTAGAGTTGTTGCCTTACCCGAGTTTGATCCCGATACGGGCGCTGTCTGTACGGAGCTTGTACGTTCTCCCCGTGACCAGCGTGGGTTTTCTCCAAGATCTTCGGTTACCTCCCACACTCCAAAGATATACAGGTTTGTAGGTTAATTGACTTTGTGTATGTGTGAATTGTCCCTAGCATGTTTGGATCGTGTTACTGTGCGGGGATCGCTGGTCGGTGCGGACTCCGTGGGCCAAGGGGTCTGTTTCCGCACTGTATTTCTGAACTAAACTTAACTAACATGCTCCATTTCAGATGGCCATTGTATATTGAATTTTAATGAAATAGGCATTTTCGTATGGGCGTGAGAAATGGACACATCTGCAATTGCCACCATTTGTTTGGAGTGCTCTGCACATTTTCAAACGACCATTGTTAAGAGTTTGTAGCTAAGTAACAACCTGCTGGCCTGCCTATTGTTCAACCACATTTACGATGCACTTCTCCTCCCATGTGCATCATACTGTGCATGAATAACCATTAACAGGAAAAAAACAGCAATGAGTAAAAGCAGAGAAAGGAAACAGGCAAATTATGACAAAAAATAGTGCTGACATACCAGGATATCTTAATTCTCTAATTTCATGTACAGCTTAGAACATCAAGGCATTAAAAGAGAAGAACTAAAAAGTTTGTAGATGGTTTTAACAAGTTGCAGTAGGTTGTTAGAAAGCTCCCATTGCTATGGTAACTAAGGTTCAGGTTTGCTTTCCTTGCAATCTTTACTTCTTTACTCCCATAAACTGCAGATTTGGGCGATATTTGTAGATATGACAGATATGGTGTTAAGTTTGATCCCTTACAGAATGCACTCAGTGTTTATATTGTTGGCCTTCAGTTTTTGTTGTTCGTTCAGCGCATGACATTCTAACTCCAAACAGAGCAATGCTACATCGGTTGATCTATTTTATCCTCATTTGAGTGTAAAATCAGACTTCCATCATTTTAGGATTCCAAATTGAGAAATGACAAAGGGACAGTGTTGCAGTGATTATTATGGTGAATAATAGTTTGGGGAGTACTCCGAGTGTACCACCAGGGTGTGAGTGCAACTACTCTATGAGCACTCAGAGAGTACCATTACACTGAGGACACTAAGTGCCTTTGTGTCCTCAAATTGACTGAAGAAGGGTCACTCTTCCGTATGAAGTGAACTCTTCCGTATGAAGAAGATAATCATTGCTTCAATTGCCATTAAGTATATTTGGTGGGTGCTAGCTACTCCCAAAATCACATTTCGAGCAGGTTCTACCATGTTAATGGTGCTGGAAACTCCACTGATGATAAAGCCATTTGTGCAGAGATTTAAGGTTAGTTTCGACAGACCCATCGAGCACTGGTTCCAAGAACAGCACATTCCAGCTTCTTTCAATTTCTAGGCCCTTGGCTAGAAGAAGCCTTGCTGAATGACTGTCTATGAGAGGTTTAAGAAAGAATTGCAGATGCTGGAAAAATCAAAGATAGACAAAAAAGCTGAGGCAGCATCTATGGATAGGATGACTTTGGTGCGATTGCTGCATCTCACGTAATAAAAGTCAGTTTCATATATATGTCACTAAATAATTCAGATATGTTTATTTGTAAAGTAGATATTACAAATTAACTCAATGTTTGACTGTGAATGGAAAGGGGAATGCAAGATCAGCCAAAAAGAACAGGACTTTGGAGGTGTCTGCTGGGACAACTGACACAATTAGTTATTCTATAAAAAATAATTTGTTTGAATTAAGAATTATCTAAAATATTTAAATAGAAAATGTGTTAGAGTAGATCTCTGCAATTTGGTCAATCTTGCCATCAGGATTGAAATTAGCTTAGTTATTTCTACCAATCACACAGGTACAGGAATCAGCTTTGGAGTTTTAAACGTGTTTCAACATGTGAATCCAAACTAATTTGATGATCTCAGTCTAGACTTTACTTGCACTTAGTTCCTCCCACACTGTTGAGTGCATTGGGCAGAATGCTTTCACCATTCTTTCGCCATGTGCGACGTCTTCCACCCTCGATAGGTTAGCGTCCCGGGCTTCCAAATCATTCTGGAATGTTCGCCTCCATGTGAGTTTGGTCGGCCTCTTTTCCTTCTTCCGTCAGGTTGCCATGTCATTGCCATCTTCGGCGCACGTTCTTGTCACATTCCGAGTACGTCTTGCAAATTTCATCATGCGTACCTCTATGCCCTGGCTGAGAGGCTTTGTTGCGGTTTCCGGGTAGATCTCCTCGTTTGTGATGTGGTCTCTGTAGCTAGTCTTCAGGATCTTCCTCAAGCAGCGTTGTTGGAATGCATCCGATTTATTTTTCATCTTCACATTGATTTTCCATGTCTCACTGGCATAGAGGGCTCTAGGGAGGACGACGGACTGGAAGAGCTTGACTTTTAGCATCTTGGATATCCCGCCACTAGACCATATTGGCTGCATTCTTCTGAATACTGATGCAGCTTTACCAATTTGGGAGTTGATGTCGAACTCCACATCTTCATCTACTGTGAACATGCTGCCAAGATAGGTAAATCTTGTGGCATTTTCCACAGGTTCCCCATTGATTATCAGTTGGTCCATTGGCCACTGGTCTCCAGTCTGCATGGTCTTAGTCTTCTGGCAACTGATCTTTAATCCAACCTTTGATGCATTCTCCTCCAGAGCGGTTGTCATCTCTTGAAGGGTGTGTCTCGACTCTGCTAGTAGTGCAATGTCATTGGCAAAATCAGGTCTAGATCCCCAGTTTATGCTGTGTTAGTTAACCACATTCTAGTTTGACACATGGGAGGAGTTTTCTGGAAAGTCCAAGGAGTAAAGAGGCAACCCTCACAACGGAACAAATATATACCAAATGTAGATACAAGGAACGGCAAATGCTGGTTTACAAAAAAGGACACTAAGTGCTGAGTAACTCAACGGGTCATGCAGCATGTCTGGAGAAGATGGATAGGTGACGTTTTGGGTTGGGAACCCTTCTGCAGTCTGATTGTTGTGGTGGAAGTAGTGGGGAGGGGGGGGGAGGAGAAAGCTAGAAAGGAGGAGGGGCAAGACAAAGCCTGGCAGGTGGATATCAGTGATGGTGGTTGGTGGTGGGTGGTGGGTGGCGGGGGGGGGGGGGGGTTGATAGTCAAATGGTGGTACGGAGGCTCGAGATGGAAAGACAGAAGGAATGAAGTATTGCAAATTGTGAAGCCGTTAAACAGAATTTATGTGGAAAGGGAGGGGAAAGGGAAAAATAGGCGTGAGGCCAGGTGGGGGCACAGGGCGGGGAAGAAAGGAGGAGGGGGGAGGATGAAGTGGGTTTGGTAGTTACCTAAAGTTGGAGGATTCTATGTTCATACCATTGGGTTGTAAGCTCCGTACGAGGTGTTGTTCCTCCAGTTTGCATGTGGCCTCACTCTGGCAATGGAGGAGGCCCAGGACAGAAAGATCACTATGGTAATGGTTTCAGTTGGTTAGCAACCGGCTTCAACTGCCGGCGTGACATCAGCCATTACAACTACCGGTGCAACATCAATCGTCTTGAATTGAATTGAATGGAATACTTTATTGCCACATGTGACAAGTCACAATGAAATTCTTTGCTTGCAAACGCAATGTATGCAAATAGTGGCCATGCAAAGGGCACTGACGTTACAAAGTATCCCACGCCAGGTCCTCTTTTCCTCTCATGCACCCCCCCCCCTCACGGTGATCCACCCACGCCTGGTCCTCCTTTGTTCCCGGCACAACCTCCGGCTCTGTTCAACGGCGGCTCCTGCCGTGGGACTCCACCTCTTCCTGTGCACGTTCGGCTGCCTCCGTACCCGTCCGGTCTCCTCCATTCCACTGCCCTTCTCCACTGCCCTTTACCCACTCAAACCTCACCCTCTTTGAACGTCAACAGTTGGAATGGTTGAAGTCACATCGTCAGTTGGAATCACAATCACTCTGAAGAAGGGTTCCGACCCAAAATACCTATCAATGTTCTTCAGAGATGCTGCCTGACCAACTGAGTTACTCCAGCACTTTGTGGGTTTTTTAAAATATATATATACTCCCAAATTAAACTTTATTTATAAAATTTGCAGTTACACATTCAGAACAATCAATTGTCATCATTCACCGACTTATTCTTAGGTTTTCCGTTAGAATTGTGGATGACTTGATTTAACTTAGAATTTAATGGGTCCTGAGGTAGTTGTTGAAGAACTGAATATTCTTCCACAGACGGCACAGAAGGTACTAAATGGCATGGTAGGCAGGTAGCCTGTGAGGTGGTTCATTCCTACTGTCAAATTACACATGGCCTCAGTGTGCTCCTGATGCATAGACTCAAGTCTTCAATATCATCCCAAGTGCTCCATCTCCATGGAGCAATTTTGGAGCATAGATTCTCAGGAGATATGTTTAAGAAAGAAAAGCAGATGCTGGTAAAATCGAAGGTGGACACAAAATGCTGGCGAAACTCAGCGGGTGAGGCAGCATCTATGGAGAAAAGGAATGTCAGTTCGCCTCAGTGACAAGCAAGGCTGCAACATTTCTCTGGCACTTTATGAAACTTTTCTCACTGCAACGTTGCACCGTTCAGCAAAATTCTCACGGGAGTGAAACATGACTAAGAGCAAACTGTTAAATCTACATTATCTCTACTTCAGGTCAACGCAACCAGAGTCTTGCTGCAAAATGCAAGCAATGTTTGCTAGGTTGTGCATTTGGAGTCTGAACACAATCAACTCCTAGCACACATACTCAGGCTGAAGCACAAAAAGAAGTTTCTCATAATAAGTAGCACGCTTAATTTTAGTACTTATTGCAAAAAAAAATCAACTATTACTTCTCTCCCTAATTAAAATTAAAACATTTTTGCTTTGATTATTCCTGTCCGCTTTTCCTTCACGCCTTGTTGCAAGATACACCTTGCAACCTTAGTGGAATCGTGACGCTTTTACTCTTGGCTTGTTGGCCAGGTATATCTAAACCTGCCTGACTTGCTGAGTAATTGCAGCACTTTGTGCCTGGCTCGAGATGTAACCATTGCCTCTGGTTTCACTCGGTACGTTCTCTCTGTGACCACGCGGGGTTTCCTCCCATATTCCAGACTAATCTGTAAATTGCCCGAATAGGCAAACGTTGGGCAATAATGAAATAACAAATATTATTTGTAATATTCTCTTTGCTCGCGAGCTTAGAGGAAAAAGGAAGCTTTCAGTAAGGAGAGCAAACAAAAAATAGTCTTCAAATTAAACGGGCAGTGTGTAATTCAACCTAACAATAGCATTCGGTATAATATTACAAAATTATCATGTCAAGTCAACATTCTTCAAATGTTGGCCCTCTCCATAGAGCCACAAACTTTCTGGCAAGTTCCATTCAGGACATCCCATAACTACAGAGCAACCCTCATTTTTATACATGACACAAAATATATATATTTTTTTAATGATTCAGATTGTGATCTCTCATCACAATGCCTCTCTCGGTTATTACTGTGTCCGGTTAAAGTAGAAATTAACCACTACGAAGCCCAATTTCAGGTTGCAAAATAAAGTCGCAATTTGTTTTCACGCCGACACAGAGAGTTGGAAACGCCCACGTGTCCGACTCGCCAACTCGCTGCCACTTGACGTCTGCTTTAAGGAGCGGGAGCAGCGAGGCTGGAGGCGGCGGCGGTGGGCGAAGACCTGGAGGTCGGCGGCAGCGCTGGGAGCGAGTGAGTGAGTGAGTGAGTGAGTGAGCGGGGGACACTGGACAGAATCTCCACGCTCGACGCTTCGGACACGATCGCTCCTCGAAAGAAATTCCACTTTTAAGCTGAGCTAATTTTCAGGAAACTAAGGAGCGAGTTTCTTTCCAGCCAGGCGAGTACTGGGTGAAATTAACAATTCCTCCTTAAAACTATTTTTGGTGGTTTCTGATTGTGGTTGTCTTCGTCTGTTCTTTTCGTTTGTTGTTGTGTAAAAAAAAAACAACGTGTTGTAAATGGAAATGTTTCCTGTCGTTTTCCAAGATTGGAGGCACTGTGCCCGCAGACACCTGGTTCTTGCTTGCCCCCAGCTTGGCGGCACCTTGTCGGTACACAACGAGGAAATAATTTGCTTGCCTATTTTAAAGTGTAACCACTTTTAATTCAACCAATTCCATCGTCGGTTTCAACATGTCAAAACGTGAAAGCGCTTTAGGCACGTTCATTTGAACAAGAAATATTGAATCGGTTAGAAATAATATGTGAACTCAGCAGGGATTTCAAGATTCTTCGGCATCTCCTGCCTCGACAAGCCAAAGTGAAGAGAGATGTGTGTAGGATCTAGGAACCGCAGATGCTGGTTTACACCGAAGATAGACACAACATGTGTGTGTTTGCAGGGGGCTGAGCGGGCAGGGTAGTGGTCAGTGTGAAACAAAATAAACATCGATAAACGGAATTATTAGCGTTCCTACAAAATGAACAATTTAATTAAGATGATGTTAATTTGATGTGGTGTCATTTGAACATTTTAAGACCAGGTCTCATTAAGGCTGCTCCAGGTACTACAGTCAAGATGTATGGGGGCAATGCTGCCACTTCTGGCAGCCTTAACAATACTCAACTGACTGGATTTAACCCCACTCCTTCCCACATCCTTCCACGCTCATCTCCCATCCCCAGTCCATCATTTCCCTTTTATCTCCGCTCTCTCTCTGTCCCTTGTCCCCTTCCATATATGACTCTCCCTCGAGATATGTATTTCGCTCCTTTTCTCTACTTATCTGACACCCCTTTATCTACTTTGTCACTTACTCACTATAAAGATATGCAAAAAAGTATCGATGATAAAGGGAACAAGCCATTGTAAGCTGTTTGTGGTGTGAAAATGAGAAGCTAGTGCGACTAGGGTGGGGGAGGGAGATAGAGATAGAAGGAATGCCAGGGCCCGAGGGCTGAGGGAGAGGTGGGAGGTGGAGGAGACAGCAGGGGTTAACACTGCCCTCTCTCCCCATTCCCCCACTCGCAAACAGGGCAGAGTCCCCCTGGTCCTCACCTTTCACCCCACCAGCCGGCAAATACAACAGATAGTCCTCCGCCAGTTTCGCCACCTCCAACGTGACCCCTCCACCCGCCACATCTTCCCATCTCCCCCCTGTCTGCCTTCCGCAAAGACCGCTCCCTCCGCGACTCCCTTGTCAATTCTTCCCTTCCCTCCCGCTCTACCCCTTCCCGGGCACTTTACCCTTGCAACCGCAAGAAATGCTACACTTGTCCCTTCACCTCCCCCCTCCACTCCTTTCAGGGACCCAAGCAGTCCTTCCAGGTCCGACAGAGGTTCACCTGCACCTCCTCCAACTCATCTACTGCATCCGCTGCTCCAGATGCCAGATGATCTATATCGGTGAGACCAAGCGGAGGCTTGGCAATCGTTTCGCCGAACACCTCCGCTCGGTCCGCAAAAACCAAACCCGACGTCCCGGTGGCTCAGCACTTCAACTCCCCCTCCCATTCCGTATCCGACCTCTCGGTCCTGGGCCTCCTCCATGGCCAGAGTGAGCAACACCGCAAGTTGGAGGAACAGCACCTCATATTCCGCTTGGGGAGTCTGCATCCTTTGGGCTTGAACATTGAATTTTCTCAATTCTGTTAACCCCTGCTGTCTCCTCCCCCTCCCACCTCTCCCTCAGCCCTCGGGCCCTGGCATTCCCTCTATCTCTATCTCCCTCCCCCACCCTAGTCGCACTAGCTTCTCATTTTCACACCACAAACAGCTTACAATGGCTTGTTCCCTTTATCATCGATACTTTTTTGCATATCTTTCATTCATTGTTCTTTATCTCTCCACATCACCGTCTATATCTCTCGTTTCCCTGATCCCTGACCAGTCTGAAGAAGGGTCTCGACCCGAAATGTCGCCTATCTCCTTCGCTCCTTAGATGCTGCTGCACCCGCTGAGTTTCTCCAGCTTTTTGTGTAACCCCCCTCTCACCAGTGTCCATCTTTCCAACTTGTAGAAACAAGGAACCTCAAATACTGGCCATAGAGTAAGTAGTACAGCGTGGAAACAGTCCGTTCGGCCCAAATTGCCCACACCTACCAACAGATCCCATCTTCACTAGTCCCACATCCCTGTGTTTGGCCCATATCCCTCTAAACCTGTCCTATCCATGCACCTGTCTCAATGTGTCTTAATCGTTGTGATAATAGCTGCCTCCAATTACCTCTTCCGGCAGTTCATTAGATAACCCACCACTCTTTGTGTGACAAAGTTACCCCTTTGGATCGATCAGCGACGTGGAGAGGAGGGACGTGCTGCATGGGCAACAGCCTGTCCTCTATATGACATCGCCCAGGCTTGCATCCGACCACACATCACCTGCAAACTAGGATGCATCACCCATGGTCAGTCAAGACCGAGGGGGGCCTACTAAGTTCCTCCTAAATCTTTTCCTCCGCATCTTAAACCTATGTCCTCGATTTCCCCTACTTTGGGCAAGAGACTCTGTGCATCTACCCAATCTATTCCTCTCATGATATTGTACACCTCTACAAGATCACCCCTCATCCTCCTGCGCTCCAAGGAATAGAGTCGCTCCAAGGAATTGTAGCTCAGGCCCTTGAGTCCTGGCAACAGAAAAAAGAGAAGTCTGAAGATGGGTCCAGACCTGTCACCTACCCATTTTCTCCATGGATATTGCCTGACCTACTGGGTTACTCTAGCACTTTGTGTCTTCTCCATCTTTCACTTGCCAGGCTTTGTCCAGCCTCCCACTTCTCGTTAGCTTTCTTTCCCCTACTACAATCAGCCTGAACATGGGTCGCGACTCAAAACACCTGTCCATTCCCTCCACAGATGCTGCCTGACTTGCTGAGTATTGAACCATTGCCTCTAGCTTGCTGTGATTAAAATTTCCATATTAAGGACAAATGCCAATGAGGCTTGGTCAATCACTAGGGAGTGCAGAGTTTGTACATTCTCTGTGACCATGTGACTTTTCTCCGGTTTCCTCCCATATTCCAAAGACTCGCAGATGAATTGGCTTCTGTAAATTGTCCTAGTGTACAGGCTAGTGATGGGCAGTGCGGACTCGTTGGGCCAAAAATCCTGTATCTCTAAACTAAAATATTGTTTTTTTTAATGCTATGAGGAAGCGCATACTATATAATCTGTCATCAATGCTTGTTTTGGTCCTGCCAGAATCATCCAGTTTCAGTTTCAAACATTTTTTCACTCTGTTCAAACATGGATCAAAAAACAACTGAATTCCAGATATGAATTGGACTGGACTTTGTGCCTTCCCTCACAGTGGGAACCATTGTGGGGGGGGTGTTTTTATGTTTATTGTTAATTCTTTAATGTTGTGTCTTATCTTTATCGGTGTGTTGCATGGCAAGTCATGCGAAACATGGAATCACAGCAACCGAGTAAAATTGCAGCACAGTAATCTCTGCTGGAGAAACTCAGCGGGTGAGGCATCATCTATGGAGCGAAGGAAATTGGCAACAATTCGGGCTGAAGAAGGGTTTCGGCCCGAAACGTTGCCTATTTCCTTCGCTCCATAGATGCTGCCTCACCTGCTGAGTTTCTCCAGCACTTTTGTCTACCTTCGATTATCCAGCATCTGCAGATCCTTCTTAAACAGTAATCTCTGCACTGGCTGGAATCCCATCTAAACTGGTAATGGTAGCAGGTTAATCATTTCATTCCAGGGAGTTGCTACGGAGTGGCACCAGGCACAAACATCTTCAGCTGTACTATTTTGACTATGAGGTCGGATGGGGGATGGCTGCCTGCGATTGCATATTGTGTAGGAAGGAACTGCAAATGCTGGTTTACACCGAACATAGACACAAAATGCTGGAGTAACTCAGCGGGACAGGCAGCATCTCTGGAGAGAAGGAATGGGTGACGTTTCAGGGCGAGTCCCTTCTTCCGACTAGTTTGACTGTTCCTTTCATTTCAGCTCACACGCTACCATCTCACCCCTGCCCTGAAGGGTACGGTACATCCTTCTCCATCAGGTAGAGATTGTTGGCTTCACCAGTCATCTCAAAGGTGGAAGCAATGTCATCGATCTTGTGTGGCAGCTTAAGAAGGCGAAGGAGATTCATATTAATTGCTGACACAGAGGCGGATCTCAATGCTAACCATGGAACCGCCAACTCCTCCTCAATGCAAAACTAGCTGGCGGATAATTGAGCAGGTGGCCACAGTATCATCAGTGTAACAACAACTAACAACAAGGGTGGCATGGTGGCGCAGTGGGAGAGTTGCTGCCTTACAGTGAATGCAGCGCTGGAGACCCGGGTTCGATTCTGACTGCGGGTGCTGTTTATAAGGAGTTTGCACGTTCTCCCCTTGACCTGCGTGGGTTTTCTCTGAGATCCTCGTTTTCCTCCCACACTCCAAAGACGTACAGGTTTGTAGGTTAATTGGCTTGGTAAATGTTTAAAAAAATTGTCCCTAGTGGGTATAGGATAGGGTTAATGTGCGGGGATCGCTGGTCAGCTCGGACCCGGTGGGCCAAAAGGGCCTGTTTCCGCTCTGTATCTCCAAACTAAACTAAGGGAGGAGTAAGGCAGCACTGTTAGTTTTGAACGCAGAAGCATTGTGTGTCTTCCTCACACCAGCGCTAGACTCTGACACTCCCCAAGCACAAATCTCACACTTGGTTGTGAATATTTTGAACAAACCTGACAGATGTATCGGAGGAACAGGAAACTGTACTGAAATTAACCAATTGTTTGGGATCTGCACAAGTCTAGTTAAAAATTATAGTGGATGTAAAGAGACACGTCATACCACCAGCCAGCTGCACAATAAGTGACGGTTCTGGTTGAAAGGACTGTGTAGAGTATGCTGTACATACAACACACTGGGACATATGCTGGCCACCTGTGCTGCCAAAAGCTGCAGAACTTGCAAAACAGGAAGTAGAAAAATATCTGAGCTTGCTGGAGGGCACGTTTTGTAACATCTGTGGTGCAGCGGGTCACCTTTATTGAGCCTGCCCAAAACATCACAGGCAATAGGAGGGGAAACTGGTGCCAAGTGCTTCAAGTGACAACATCCTTCTACACCTCACTCGAGGAGTATTGCAGTGTCCATCACAGACCAGCTTTGGGACCTGGGACCATTAGTGCAGGTGTAATGTTGCTGACTTACAGTGCTAGAGACCCGGGTTCGATTCTGACTATGGGTGCTGCTTGTATGGAGTTTGTACATTCTTACTGTGACCGCGTGGGTTTTCCCCGGGTGCTCCGGTTTCCTCGCGCACTCCAAATACGTACAGGTTTTGGAGGTTAATTGGCTTTGGTAAAAATTGCAAATTGTTCCTAGTGTGTGGTATGTGCTAGAGTAACTGGGATCGCTGGTTTGTGTGGACATGGTGGGCCAATGAGCCTCTTACTGCGCTGTATCTCTAAACTAAAACTAAACTGAGCATCACAGCCCCAAATGCAATCTAGGTTTTGGAATCAACCTACTATCCCAGGAGGAGTCCCTTCAGCCCATCAGTAAGTATTCCCCCTGCAAGTTTTAAACCTCCCCCCAGTATTTTCTCTATCCCTTCATTGGCTCCCTATGAGATCCAGGCCAGGATAAACTTTCCTCCTTCATTGCTGTGATCTGCAAAAAAGATGAAACATTTCTAAAATTGATTCTCCATCCTATCCCCCTTCTCTCTCTCACAGAGTCTCTCACCTGTTTTGGGCAGAATTTCTGGCAGTTTCTGAGCTGCCATCCCTCCAGCCCGAGTGACTGAGCTGCCAGCCCACCAGCCCTGAGTGACTGAGCTGCCAGCCCACCAGGCCTCAGTGACTGAGCTGCCAGCCCAATAATCCATTTGGCCCACAATGCCCATACTAGCCCTCTGGAAACAAGTCCCTTTGGCCCACAACCCCCATAATAGAGCTCCAGAACACCCCCCCCCCCCCCAACTGGCCACCAATATTGGAATTGATGGAGAGGTGGAATATTGCGTTGGGGGACCAGCCCTCCCGTGTGAACATAGGACCCAACAGGTCCCACTAAGTCTTGTATCATATAAATCTTGCAATTAAACGTAAAGATATGTTCAGTACCTTCAATGGCAATGTATCAGTGTGCTGCACTTTATACTTCCACATAATATAAATCAAGTATATTATTGGAAAGAAAATAACTTTTAAAGGCCTTAATAAAGGAAAGGAAAGTGAAGGCACAGGGCATTTGAAATCAAATTTTAGAGCCTGCAGCAAAACTTGGTGGTGGGGAATTGGGATACTTGGATACCACATCTGGAGAATGGCAACATGGTTTGAAGTTTAGAAACAAAGGTCATTAAACAACTCGATCCGAGACAAAACTGGGTGCTGAAGAATAATGTAGGTCAGTCACGTTTAGGATTTGAGAATGCTAAATGGCTAGAAGATCGAACAGTGAAAGACCTGGATAGAGTGGATGTGCAGAGAATGTTCCCACTAGTCTAGGACTAGAGGGCAGCCTCAGAATTAAAGGATGTTCTTTTAGGAAGGAGATACAGAGGAATTTGTTTAGTCAGAGGGTGGTGAATCTGTGGAATTCTTTGCCACAGAAGGCTGTGGAGAAGTGGAGAGTCAGCCGCAAACACGCCTCCGACTGCGTAATAAATCCCACCCACATTATTACAGACAGATAAGATTTAAAGGTAACTGGTTATAGTTATAACATACTGAGTTACGCTAAATGGCTACTACATAATCAGCCATGATTGAATGGGCCGAATGGCCTTATTCTAATCCTGTCACTTCTGATCTTCTGATCTTCTGATCGAAGGAGTTGAAAACAAAGGCATCAAAGGTCAGAGGTTTCAGCGGAATGGAGGCAAATGATGTTCTGGCGATCTGGGCTGTTTGAGGTGGGGCTGGCAGTGGACTTTGGGACAGTTCTACCAGCAAGGGTGCATATGATCTGTTTCAACCGAAGGCAGGTCCAGTAAAAATAGGAAGGAAGAAGTGTCTCCAGAATCCTGTTTAAATCATTGACCACGGCTATTTTGATGCAGGACTCGGTTCCATTTTCCTGCTTGCTTCCTGCAGCGCCTTACTTCCCCCAATTCTAAAATGTTGCCCCTCAGTACTCCTTCTGCAATTGCATTCTCGTTGAATTTTTCATAGGCTGTTTACCGAGGGAAGTATTTGCTTTTACTGCCCGACCAACTCTAACGGATTTGTAATGTTTGCAGTGAGACTGTCTGACCAAGAGCAAATCTTCAGCAGTACAGTGTTACGCTAATGTATTTTTGTAAGAGCTCTTAAAGCAGCAGGCACTCCATTCCTTCTTTAAGAAAGCCAAACCAATAGGAACTCAAAACATATCCTAAACTTACCTGGCACTCAATGATTCCAAATGCAATTTAATGGCAATGCCAATTCTAACATATTCCCTCTATTAGACTTATCTTTTGAATAATAATAAAACATGCAGTGAATTCTTAGCAAGATAAAATTATGACCAAATAACTTGTTCAGTTCTACACAGTCATTTGTCATGCAGTTAAGCAAAAAAAAAGTAATCTAATAGTAATCAGAACTTTAATTTATGAAGTCAGTGTATCTGTTCTCATATTTAAGATTGTATGGACTGGAACAGCATTTCCTTTAAGTCACAGTGGAAATCTCCAAACCTCCAGATGTGTGTACACATTTCTATGTTGTACACCACTTGATTAGTTAGTCACGGTGTAGCAGATGGGAATCCGAGGTTAAATATAGCTGTCAGATATAGTGATGTAAGATGAGAGCTAATTGACACAAGATGTGCAGATGTGACCCAATGTTGGTGTTAATTGATGTTTATCATTTATTTTACTTTACTTTTATATTATTTCTAATGAAACAATGCCATTTAGGAAGCAGGCTGCTCAGAGGTCAGAGAATTTGCATTTTTATGATCTAAAGGGTTGCTGGAAATATGTAATTTCAGAAGCATTGATCAAATGGGTTAGTATTGAAAATGTTGCATTAAAATTTGACAACAGCAGATACCATTATTGAAATAGTTGGTGTCAAGCTGGAAAGGGCACAGAGAAGATTTAAGAGGATGTTGCCAGGACTATAGGGTCTGAGCTATAGGCAGAGGTTGAGTAGGTTGGGACTCTATACCTTGGAGCGCAGGAGGATGAGGGGTGGTCTTATAGAGGTATATAAGATCATGAGAGGAATAGATTGGGTAGATGCACAGAGTATCTTGCCCAGCGAAGGAAATATACGTATATTAAAATGGTTACATGATCCACTCATGTTTACACATGCACTTACAAGCTGTATAAAGGGCCTGTCCCTCTTTCACGACCTCTGCCGAGTTTGCCCTTGACTCATACTCGCAGCATGGTCGTCACAAGGTCGTAGGAGGTCGTAGGTAGGTCATGATGCTAGTCATAGGTACTCGTGGCATCAAGGAGGTTGCGGCGTTTTTCTAGCATGATGAGAAATGTCCACGGGTAAAAAAGGTCATGAATTAGTTCGTGAAAGTGGGACAGGCCCTTTAGAAAGAGGCATGTGAAGATTTCTAGTAAAAAATTAAATGAGGCATTATCTGTGTTAGCTTGCTATGTTTCTGTCTACTGGTCTTATTACAAAAAGTCCAGTATTTAACCTTAAGTTTAGCTGGTTCTAGCATCCCGTAAATCATGACGATCATTTTTATTCCTGCCTCACAAATAATTTTAAGTGCTTTCTTAAAAATTCAGCCATCATAACCTTTCTCAGTAATTGAGATTGAGATTGGGATGTTGAATTTATTGTACCAGGTACTAAGATTGGGCTGTCTGTTTTATTCATCTTACTATTATGTAGCATAGTGTTTGCTGGGTTATTTCAGAGGGCAGAAAATGTTAGTCACGTTTTTTCTTGGTCGCTGGTCATGTATAGGCCAGACCGGCTAAGGATCCACATTTTTGTCTCAAAGATATTAATGAACAATGTGCTGAAACCTGGGTGATCTTTCTCTTTCCAAAGAACATGAAGTTTGGTAAAAGCATGAGCAAGCATCCGGTAGTTGACTCAAGTAATTACGTTTTATCAGTTTGTTAGACGTTAAAATATATTCATACATCTGTGCTTCTGCTAATTTACTAACCATAGAAAGAATGTCAAAGGGCGAGTGAGAAAGCAAGGTGACATTTTAGAGAGTACATTTTGGTCAGTGTACAATGGTGCTAAAGATGAGTCTGAGTCATACAGCGTGGAAACATGCCCTACGGCCCAACTTGCCCACTTCGGCCTACATATCCCAGCAACATTTGTCCCACCTGCCTGTGTTTGGCCCATATCTCTCCATTCATCTATCTGCCTAACTGTTTCTTAAATGTTGCAATAATCCCTGCCTCAACTACCGCTTGTTTTATATATCCACCACCCTTTGTGATAAAGATATCCTCAGATTCCTATTTTACTTCGGAGTCACGTGAGTGACTACGTGAAGAACCCGCCTCACGCTGGCAAACGGCATTACGTCGACGCTGACGGCGGAAGGAGGAGCTGCAGTAAGGAGCAGCTCCTCGCAGCGGTCGGAACGGCCCCGCAGGTAAGTGCAGCAAAGTCGGGATGTTTTTTAGCGTACGCTGGGTGGGTCCAGCAGTAAAAATAAAGTAAAATAAAAAGTCAGAGTCACGTTAAAGTGCTGTTTAGCACAGATTAAATGAAAGAAATGGAGAAATCGGCAAAGAAAATTCGTGGGTAAAAAGAGCTTCCCGGGGTGAAAATAAAAATACGGGAAAAAAGCTAGTGCGGATCCGGTTCCGATACCGGTGGCCGCTGATATACCCGTTAGTGAGTTCTAGATTCTCCAGAAGTTATAACCACGGAGAGAAATGCTCCTAAAAATGTAAAAGAAATCTGAGAGGCCCGTGGTTCTGATGACTCTGATACTGAAAGTCCTCCAGATAATTAAACTATATGGATCTAATAATGGAGCATATGGAGAAAGTTCTCCAAAAAATTATGAGACTAGGGTCACAGTACCCAGAAGGTTCCCAAAAAAAGCCCTGAGGGGTTTAATTATTCTGATATGGCTGTGGGCCTAATTGGGAGTTGGAACTCCGGACCCAGGATTTGGGCCGAAGGAAGTCTCATGGGATGAAATCCCAATTGATTTAGGGCTGCAGAAGGCAGACCCTGCTGATGGTGATTTGCATTTGAAAACACACCACAAAATAAAAGAAAGGCCAAATGTGCCTGAGATAGCAAAATAATTTGCTATATATGAAGGAAGTGGTGAGGCTATGGAAGAAAACCTAGCTGCCAACATTAATATATGGTATCTCACCAACTTCATGATTCTGTGATGATTGAAACATCAGAATTATAAACGCACAGGAAATTGTGCCTCATTGAAAGTGCCTACGGTTTATCAGTTGATATGGGCATCCATGACCCCAAATATGAGAGCTCAAGAAGTAAGGTTCAAAAATCCTCACAAATTTATTCTGCTGCCATTATGGCTTTTGGGGAGATGGATAAGTTTAAAAAAGAGGGCCTATTGTGCAAATTCTTTCTATGAAATTATTGTATGAGGAAAATGGCTATTCGGCCCATATTTCACCCAAGGTTTGCAAGCTTGTGTGGTTCGAGCAAGTGGTGTTCAAGCTCCTGGTTATCTGTTTGGAGTAAATCTGCCTAAATTATTAAAAATTGGATGAAGAAGCTAAAAAATTTTAACTGCATGAAACCTTCGTTTTAGGACAAAAAAGGTATTTTTTCGCCCAGAAGGGGATTTGATTTTGGAAATAAAGGCAGAAATATGTCAAGGAAATATTATTGTACTGCACAGCCCAATACTTACCCGTATTCGGGGAAAAGGAGACCACCACGCTCATATGGAGAGGTATTAAAGACTTGTTCTATCTATAAAGAAACTGCGGATTAATCTCCAGTTGGAGGGAGATTACAAAAGTTTTATAAAGACTGGCTTACTATTATTTCTGATCGGTTTATTTTTACAAGCAGTTTCAGGAGCCACTATTACATTTAAAGAAGGGGTTAATCCTCCAGTACAGATAAACCTGCCTATGCTTTCGTGTTTACTGCAATTGGAAAAGCAGAGATTAATGTGGAAATTGACAAATTATCTGAAAAGGGGTTATTGGAAAAAACTTATGAACACGAGCATCAATTGTGTCTAAGATATATCAAAAGACATAAAAAGATGGTGATTGCAGAATTATTCTGGACCTTACAGATCTAAATAAGAGGTAAAATACAAATTTTTAAATGGAAAACATTTAATACTGCAAGATATTTAATATCAGCAGGTTGTTATATGGCTACGATTGATTTGAAAAACGCCTATTATTCTGTACCAATACATCAGTTTCTGGAGGTACTTAAAATTTAATTGGCTGCGACAATTATGGCAGTTTAAAGCTTTGCCAAATGGATTGAGTTCAGCTTCCAGGCTCTTTACTAAACTGTTGAAACCAGTTTTAGCCCAATTAAGAGTACAAAGACACATCGTTATGGCTTATCTCGATGACATTCTAATCATTTATGGCAATCAAGAGTCAGCTGAGAATTAGTTTCAGTACAAAAGCTTTGTTAAAGCTAGGGTTCTTGATTCATCCAATTAAATTCCAGTTGCAGCCAGCACAATCAATTAACTATTTGGAGTTTGTAATTAACTCAGAAACTATGTTAATACTTTACCAACAAAGATAAAGTTGATGATTTTTGGTGACTTGTAATAATCTCATTCACAAACTTATCCTTCCATCCGAAAAGTAGCGAAAACTATTGGTAAACTAGTAGCAGCATTTCCTGCAGTAGAATTTGGTCCATTACATTATCAAAATCTTCAAAGGGACAAAATAAGAGCTCTCAAAGAGAGGGCATGCCACTTTGATAGGCCTATGCAATTAACAAAAGAAGTTTTGTTGGAATTACCATGGTGGGTTAAAAATATCCCACAAGCTGCTAAAAACATTCTGATTAAACAGCCTGAAATTGTTTATAAATAGATGCTAATGCTCTCGGATGGGGGGGGGGTAACAGATTCATCCTCCAGTTGTGGAGGTAGATGGAAAGTCCAAGAAGAAACGTTTCTTCAAACTTATGGTATTAACTATTTAGAGTTATTGGGTGCTTTCTATGGTCTAAAAGCATATTGCTGTTCAAAAAAGGGTCTACATGTATTAATACAGTTAGACAATAAAACGGCTGTTGCATATATATTAATCACATGGGGGAGTCAGATCAGTATCATGTGATTGTCTGGTCAATGAAATATGGCAATGGTGTATTGATCGCCAAATTTGAATTTCAGCAAACTACATTCCAGGTAAAGACAATGTGGTGGCAGATAAAAGATCAAGGATATTTAAAGATAACACAGAATGGATGCTTAATCCAGCAATATTTAAGAATATTGTAACTCAATTTGGTTTACCAGAAATTGATTTGTTTGCATCAAGGCTTAATCATCAATTGCCTAAATATGTGTCTTGGGAACACGATCCAGATGCAGTAGCAGTAGATGCTTTTTCATTGAACTGGGGGAATATGTTCTTTTATGCTTTTCAACCTTTTGCTTTGGTTCAGCAATGTCTGAAGGAAATAGAACAAGATTCTGCCACAGGATTGTTGGTAGTTCCAAATTGGCCAACACAACCTTGGTTCCCATTAATGCTGAATATGATTAAAGAACCATATATGTCAATTCCTAACTGTAGTGATATTTTGATTAATCCAGTAACCAAAGAAATTTATGCATTATATGCATATATGAATTTATTAATCTGCAGGTTTTGACCAGACCACTACAGGAGCTGGGATTGTCGGACAAAAACTATGGAGGTTATAGTCGCATCATGGCGAGATAACACACAAAAACAATATATGACACATATTAAGAAATGGGAAGAATTTTGCACACAGTCAAATATTTCTTATGATACGGTGAATATTGCATGTTTGATATTGTGATACTGTGATATTGCATGGAAAATGTATTGGAGCTCCTTGCTAAATTGCATTTTGAGCAGCATTTAAGTTACAGTGCCACTAACACTGCACGCAGTGCCTTATCATCTTATTTAGGACTTATGTCTGACCAGAAATCAATTGGATCACATCCACTAATATCTAGATTCATGAAAGGAATATTTAATATTAATCCACCCAAACCTAGATACACAGAGATTTGGGATGTGAGCATTGTACTTACCTTACTTAGACAGTGGACTCCAATTGAAGGATTGTCATTGGAAAGATTAACATTCAAATTAATAATGTTAATATCATTGGTTTCAGCTCAAAGAGTGCAAACTTTACAAATGTTGCGTTTAGACTGTATGCATGTGACTACAGATAAGATTGTGTTCTATGTTTTACGATCTGATCAAACAAAGCAGACCAGGGAGATCTGGAGCTAAGGTAACCTTTCAAGCTTATCATATTTGATCCTACTTTGTGTGTGGTTAAACATTTGAATCAATATGTTAAAGTTACTGAAACTCTTCGAGGAAATGAAAAAACGTTGATGATTACGCATAAAAAAGCCACACACAAAAGCTTCAGTTCAAACTATCTCAAAATGGTTGAAACAGGTGTTGCTTTTAGCAGGAGTAGACACTGATGTGTTCAAATCTCACTCCACCAGGGCTGCAGCTACGTCCGCGGCGAAGGTGCGGGACGTACCACTCGAGCATATTTTAAAAATCGCAGGGTGGAGTAAAGAAGAAACTTTTTCAAAGTTCTACAATAAACCTGTTCACACTATGACAAGTTTTGGCCACGCGGTGTTGGGATCAATATAATCACCTGCTTTGTATACTATTGATTACTATGTTATAGTACTTAGGGGTATAACAGCAGTAAGGAGGAAGGAGATACGTTCGGTAGACCCTTCTTCACTTATATCTTTTATCACTTGTAATCATTCCCTCGGATATAAGGAGGGTTATTATATGTTCTTTAAACCATTAAAAAGTTAATTATGGAAAGAACTAATATTAGTCTGGTTTCTCATGTATGTATTTACTTAGCCGGACTGTCGTATTGATTAATTCTACGACATAAAAAACACAGAAAGCTTTAAAATCTTCACGTAGTCACTCACGTGACTCCGAAGTAAAATAGTAAGATTAAACGAGAACTTACCAGTTCGAAGTTTGATCGTTATTTTATGAGGAGTTACGATGAGGGATTACGTGCCCTCCACTCCCACCCTCATAAAATAAATGATCAATCTGGTAGTTCTAAGTCTATTATGAGCCTTACTATGTTACTTTGGCTATTTGGTGTTCTGTGTTTTTCATGCCGCTGCTTTGAAGTATGCCGTTTGCCAGCGTGAGGCGGGTTCTTCACGTAATCCCTCATCGTAACTCCTCATAAAATAACGATCAAACTTCGAACTGGTAAGTTCTCGTTTAATCTTACTATTAAATCTTTTCCCCTTCACCTTAAACCTATGTCCTCTGGTCCTCGATTTCCCTACTCTGGGCAAGTGCCTCTGTGCATCTACCCGATCTATTTCCTCTCATGAATTTTTAGTTTTTATCTATAGAGGTAGCTTTTATTAATTTAATTTTTAATTTTTTTTTAATTCTTTATTTCGAACAGAATAAAAGAATAAAAGAATAAAAAGCAAGTGTGAAACAGCATACAAAAAACAAAACAAGAATATTTATAAAGTGTCATAAACAGTATCTATAAATAAATGAAATCGTATGTGTACAAAAAGGAGCAGGAAGACGCCAAAGCTTATTAATTCCCACCCCGTATTCAACTGCTTATAATTATCTTATACAAACTTAGCAGCTATATGTACACCATATGTACATCAGCAGCTGTATGTACACCAAATTATTTACATTTATACACTAATCAAATATTTACAAAGCCATACAAAAAAAAGAGAGAAAAAAAGAACAAAGAAAAGAAAAAACCCTCATATACTATACAGTATCTCTTAGTCATATACACAACCCATCACCCTGTAATCACCCTTCCCAATACAATATAACAAATATCCCACTCACAATCACCTATCCTCATCCTAATATCCTTTAAAAAAAGTGTTTTTGTCCATCTTTTAAACTGAATTATGTTTGTGCTATGTTTTATCTCCTGTTCCAGACCATTCCACAAATTCACCCCACAGATTGCTATGCACATACTTTTAAGAGTAATACTAATAATTTAAAGACTAATAACCTTTAATGCTGTGAAATTGGTTAGATGATGTGCAGGTTTGTAGGTTAATTGGCTTGGTATAAGTGTAAATTGTCCCTAGTGTGTGTAGGATAGTGTTAAGGTGCGGGGATCGCTGGTCAGGTGAGGTCCCGGTGGACCATAGGGTTTGTTTCTGCGATGTATCTCTAAACTAACCAAAAATTACAAGAGGAGACCAGCAGGAAACACAAGAACAGATTGAACGGATTCCAAAGGTATGTAAAAAATGAACAAAATTAGTATTGGGCAAATAAAGAAATAAACATTAAATAAATAACCCGTGATGGACCTCAAGGAATCGTCACGTATGCAATTAACTTACAGAAATTAGTATAAAAGCAAAAATACTGGTATTGGAGAAATGAAGGAGGTGATATCTGAGTGTTTTCTCGTGAATATGATGCTGTTAATTTTGCAGAAAAGCATGCGTAAGGCTGTTTGCAGACAACTCTGTTTGAACTGACACAGTCTGTTTAACCCTTTCTGTCCGAGGAATCACTACTCAACATGTTACAACATAATCATCCCCTTACACTCCTTGGATCACCAGTGAAGCAAATTTAGCAAACCAGTCTTAATATCGCAAAACAGACTAAATATCCTGTCCACCATCTTTAATGGTCCCACTATAACAGGGACAGTCTTTCATGGCCAGGACAGGTATGTCTTACAGCTGAACCCGTTTAGCCATTCAGTTTACATGGTAATGTAATCCAGGTCTCCTAGCTTAGAGCACCCACATGTAACCAGCATAAGCAATGCATACATCACGACAAGCACTCGTAGCACAAAATGTAACCCCTGTACTACGGATGTATTAATTGGGATTGGTCACAAAGGCGTGGACCATTCCCCACCATGAATGGACACATGCGCACAAACCCAGCAGATGGATACGTGGCTTCCCCTAACATAAGACATATTCTACATTTAAGTTCTTCATTGACCAGGATCGCACTGTAATAATCTCCACACAGGTTATGCCATTGCCCCCCCCATCAAAGTCCATGCCCAGCATCGAACAATCCAAACTCGCTGCCTCCCTTCCTCTCTGATCAGGGCTGTGGCAGAACACGGATTCCCCGTCACGCATGCAAATTGGGTGTTGTTGTGATTAGTCACAATGATACCGTGCGTCAATGGAGTTAGTGCCATCCATCCGAGCAGCGCCAGCATTCTCACCCCCACAAGGTGTGGGTCTCCCATCACCTGCAGAGAAAACAAGATTGTATCTTCTTAGCACGTCACTATCTTTACCTCAATCTCCGGTGGATCAAGCATGTGAATGAAGGATTTCAAACTTTCAGCAGTTGTTATCTGCACCCTTAGCGATGACCACCCCTTTTTCTACTGGGACATTGGTGTGAGTAACACAAATGTTGCCCAGCGTAAGGTCACCACCCCCTGCATCTTCCATTCCCTGTTCCCACTTGACATCCTCCTCATGCCCAGAAGCTTCTATTATCCTGTGGAGAGCAAAAGCGCCGGGCAGTGGTCAGTTGTTAATGTTGTCGAGGGCCTGAACAAGGACATTCAGCATTAACATGGTACACATTGCGATACGTCTCCTTTTGGCGTCATATCAAAGGAGCAGCCGGTGGGTAGTTCTTCCCCCATATTGGTCATCCATTTTATCTTCCAGTCTCTATTCTTCCAAGTTGCCATTGGCAACTGGCCAGGAGTATGGACGGGAAAGTCCGTCTCCTGGAGGGGTAGAGTGACTACAATCAGTTCAGCCATTTGATTGGATCCACTATCACCCTCTTCCACATAGTTTCTCACCATGCGAGGGTTCTGCGCAGCCGTCTTCCTTCCATGCTTTCCACTCTCCTGCCAAGAAGAGCCATTAGTGAACCAAGCATGCACTTGTCCTCGTGAGTCAAGCTATCAAAAGGCACCGCCATTCGATGGGTGATTCTTTGGGCTTGCCACTGGAATCTGTTCTCCCATTGCCACTGGTAAAGAGGCCGCCTATTCATACAGCTGGCTGACCCTTGGTGGCCCTCTGGGTGATACACCATTTCTATTTTACAATGGATGACTGTTGAACTGTCCCTTCCTATGGCTGGTGTTGTGGAGTAAAACCCAATTCACTGTGAGAAGCTCTGGTCTGCGGAGTACCATGCCAGACACGGTCAGGAATTCTGTTTCCAATAGTACCCAGAAACATGCCAATTACTGTTTATCATTGAGCTGTCATTCTTGTCCAGAACCCCAGAGACACATTGTGTTAAAGTAAACTTGAAAATACACTTCAAGGATTGGGTGTTGTGTATTTGGGTGCTTGGAACTGACTTAATATAATACTCAGATACGGGAGTAAACTAACAAGCTTCTTTATTGCAGGACGCCACCTTGAGTGTCACCCAGCACATGCGTCCCCTCGCACAAGACATAACATATACTAATTATATCACATACACCACACTGATCCCCCTTTAACTTGGAGGCGGATAACACAATTTTGATTACATTACATAGAATTGGTTAACACACTGTTGCAAAATTATATTATTACAGTCATTTTACATTACATCCTCATAACTGTAATAATCGTATCTAAACTTAGCACTTATAATTTTTCATTCCACTCATCTTCCATTAACCAAATACATTACCCCTTGCTTTATGTGTTATCATTTTCCGTTCCTTTATGTGTAAATTGCGAACACTTTCTAATCGCTCTAGCTCTGCCTGTATCTCTGCTTCTTCCCTTTTTAAATGTCCTAATCTAATTTGCAAATTTCTTCCTGTTCCTGATATTCTGCGTTTCATTTTCTGGTTCATGTATTTGCTTTGTTTTCCTCTTTGTAGGTGGGATCTGACCCATGGCTGCAATTTTTCGTTTTCTAGCAGCTTCCGCTGTTCAATTTCCATTCGCTGCATGTTTATCTGCTCTTGTTGTTTAATGACATTCTACAATGCATAACCATTTGTCCATTGCTCAGTGAAGGAGGCTCCATGCTAGACTATAGTGAAGTGTCCTAATCGCAATCGGTCCTGCATACTTTTGTCTTGACCAACAAGCCTCTCTTCTTTAAACTTTTCTATTAACAGGTTTTTGGTCATTGTCACACATTTTTTTAACTGTTCTTTGTATCGTTTAAGTTTTAGTTGAAAATTTCATCTATTTGTCGTCTTAAATCACCTTTCTGGTTATTCCTCAAGAAGTAGGATCGATATTGTCTTTGCAATACAACAGTGGCTTTGATTTGTGCTTGTATAGTTTTCTTGCTTCATAAGCAAGGTAGCGAGACTGCACTACAATTGCTGTATATTTCAGTTTGAAGTACTTTCCTATATCGTTTACTAGCCTTTTGTACCATTTAAGCCTTTTCTCTTGTGCATCTATTTAGTCGATTCTCCTTAGGTCTTTCCTATACCATTCATACGGAGTACTGACTGCTTACTTCCCTGGCTACAGTAGCCCTGTGTATTTGGGTGCTGTGCTGGAACTGATTTAATATAATACTCCCAGATACGGGAGTAAACTAACAAGCTTCGGTGACACTTACTTACTGCCCCACTTGTTTCCTTGCGCTGTTGCTTCCCATTCCAACCTTTCTTTTCTTTGGCACCAATTCAAAACCATTTGGCGCCAAATCTTTTTGCTTGCTGCCGTTCCACTTTGTTTCCAAACACAACCTCTTTTTTATCTTTTTTTCCATGACAGCCCTATTTCTTTCCTTTTCTGTTCTTTTATCCTCGTCACCAATTGTTGTGCATTTGGGTGCTTGGAACTGACTTAAAATAACACTCAGATACAGGAGTAAACTAGCAAGCTTCTTTATTCCAGGATGCCACCTTGAGTCTCACCCAGCGCATGCGTCCCCTCGCACAAGACATAACATATACTAATTATATCTATACATCACACTGGGTAAGGGAAACAAGGCTATACTTTATTTAAGAGCGCTTAGTACCACACCCATTGGGAATGGTCCACCCATTCAAACTAGTCTGAAGAGGGACTCGACCTGCAACGTCACCAATTCCTTGTATCCATTGATGCTGCCTGTCCCGCTGAGTTACTCCAGCATTTTGTGTCTTTCTTCGGTGTAAACCAGCATCCGCAGTTCCTTCCTGCACTGTCAAACTAGATTGTTGCCTGAACAAGATTCATGTGATCTTTCATACAGTTTTCCTCTTTGTTGTTTATCTATACTAATTAGCCTGTTGCCAATTCCACAAAGTCAACAAATGTAAATCATACACATCAGTCAAACGCATCTGTAGCCTCTGGACAGGGAAATAGTGACAAGGCTTGCTCCAGCGTGACATAGGCAGCCTCAAAGGCATATTGTTGTTCCAATCCCCATTCTAATTCTGCCTTTCGTTAGTTTACTGTAGACCAGCGTTTCTCAACCTTGCGGAACCCTTGAAATAATGTTCATGTCTCAGGAAACCCCTCCATAAATATTATTATACGTCTTTATTCATCTCTTTCTTTCCCTTTCATAAACTTACAAAGTTCATAAGGCAACACAATATATTTTTCTGATAACTGGTTTAAGCAAAAAGTAACTTACGTTTTTCTCAAGTTTATTGACAATGCAAAAAATAACTGAAATCAAACTGCTTGTTCAAAACTGAAGCAAATACAGGCCCATACAAAGCTTTTCAAAAAGGGGGGTGGCAGGACATGACTCTAAAAATTTGAATGTGAAATAATGTGCGCGCTGCACATCACAAACGCGAAGCGTGAAGTCCCTCGATGCCGGGGTCCAGGGTCCACTTAAGGGCCCTGGAAGCTCTGGGGTTTTAGATGCTCTCTGATGCATTCTGAGCCTTATTTTGGAGCATTTTTGCATATGACCAATATTTCAGAAATTAACAGGAATCTGAGAGGTAGCTTTTTCACACAAAAGGTGGTGGGTGTATGGAACGAGCTGCCAGAGGAGGTAGTTAAGTCCGGGACTATCCTAATGTTTAAGAGACATTTGGACACATAGATGGATAGGACAGGTTTAGACGGATATGGGCCAAACGCGTGTGAGTGGGACTAGTGTAGATGGGACATGTTGGTCGGTGTGGGCAAGTTCGACTGAAGGGCATATTTCCACACTGCATCACTTTATGACTAAAAACGCACTTTATGACTGGACGCGTTTTAAGGGACTGCGCAGAGCAACTAAAAGATGTCTTTGCTGACATTTTTAACATCTCACTCAGCCAGGCAGTAGTGCTCAACTGCCTCAATAGTGCCATCATCGTTCCCGTCCCGAAGAAGCCCAACCCAGCCTGTCTCAACGACTTTCGTCCAGTGGCTCTCACACCCATATTAATGAAATGTTTTGAGCGGCTGGTCATGCAGCACATCAAAAACGGTCTCCCTGCCAACCTGGACCCACTGCAGTTCGCTTACAGAGCCAACCGGTCCACAGAGGACGCAGTCTCCACAACACTCAACCTCGCACTATCACATCTTGACTGGAAGATCACCTATGCCAGGATCCTCGTCATAGACTTCAGCTCGGCTTTAACACAATCATCCCACAGCAGCTGGTGGAGAAGCTGAAGCTGTTGAAGGTGGGCACTGGCGTTTGCAACTGGATCCTTAATTTTTTGACACTGCGGCAGCAGACAGTCAGGATGTGCAGCCGGACATCAAGAACCATCGCAGTGAGCACTGGCTCACCCCAAGGCTGTGTCCTAAGCCCCCTGCTGTTCAGTCTGCTTACTCATGAATGTACTCATGAATATCAACAAGTTCGCTGATGACACAACAGTGGTGGGTCTCATCAGTGACAACAATGAGTCGGCGTACAGGATGGAGGTGGAGCTGCTTACAGAGGGGTGCAGATCTCACAACCTCACCCTCAACGTGGAAAAAGCAAAGGAGATGGTGATCGGGTTTAGGAGGGCTGGCAAACACCATCACACACTGCTGCATATTGATGGTGCTGCTGTGGAGAGGGTCAGCAGTGTGAAGTTCCTGGGACTTCACCTGGCGGACGACCTGACCTCTACGACCAACACCACAGCAGTTATCAATAGAGCTCAGCAGCGGCTCCACCCTCTCCGGAGACTATGAAAAACAGGTCTCCCTACTGTTCACCTAACGACCTTCTACAGGGGCACCATCGAGAGTATGTTGACCTACGGCATCACTTCCTGGTTTGGGAGCTGCAAGGCTTATGTACAAAAATAACGTAACAGGATAGTGAAGACAGCCAGTAGGATCATTGATGCTCCACTCCCTTTCCTGTTGGAGATCTATAAGATGCGTAGCATCCGCAAAGCCATCTCCATTATTAAGGACCCTTATCACCCATCACACAACATCTTCTCCATTTTGCCATCTGGGAAGAGGTACAGGAGCATCAGCTGCAAAACCAGCAGGATGCTACACAGCTTCTTCCCACAGGCAATAAGACTGGTTAACGGACTGTGTCCCCTCCCCATACGTCATACACCAACACATCTAACCTCGCCCATACATTGACAGCTAGGCACCTGTCAAAGCATGTCTCTGTTCGGTCTGAATGTCTGTCTTTTAGTTCAAATTTTAGGCCTACTTTTAGATATGTTAATTTAAATTTTTTTTAAGTTGCTTGTATTTATTCTGTTTTTATTAACTGCACTGCTGGGAACTGATTGAGAAACAATTTTCTGTTTCTTCTGTGCATGTAAGTACTCAGTTAAAATGACATTAAAGTAAATACTGAGACCATCAGGCCCTGGGGATTTATCAGCCTTCAGTCCCATCAGTCTATCCAACACCATTTCCTAATGTGGATTTCCTTCAGTTCCTCACCCCAGATCCTCTGGCCACTACTACACCAGGAAGATTGTTTGTGTCCTCCTTAGTGAAGACAGATCCAAAGTACCTGTTCAAGTCATCTGCCATTTCCTTGTTCCCCATAATAAATTCACTTTTTTCGGTCTTCAAGGGTCCAACTTTGGTCTTAATTAATTTTTTCCTCTTCACATACCTAAAGAAGCTTTTACCATCCTGCTTTATATTCTTGGCTAGCTTACCTTCGTACCTCATCTTTTCTCCCCGTATTGTCTTTTTGGTTATCTTTTGTTCTATAAATATTACCCAATCCTCTTGTTTCCTGCTCATCTTTGCTACTTTGTACTTCTTCGCTTTAATTTTTATACTGTCCCTGACGTCCCTTGTCAGCCTTGGTCATCCCTTTCTCCCCTTGGAAACTTTCTTCCTCCTAGGAATGAAGTGATCCTGCACCTTCTGTATTATTCCTAGAAACACCTGCCATTTTTGTTCTGTCATATTCCAGCACTCTGTTGCAAGTTTGCTGTTGATACAAAGTGAGTGGTTTTGCTATGGTTGTGAAAGATTGCACCTGGCGTTGCATGGTTCCTTGTTTTTGGTCAAAAGTATTTTGGCACTCAGAGTATTGACTATAGAAGTTGGAGTCATGTTCTCCGCTGTTTCAGATTTATGATCTAGAGGGTTGAGCCAGTCTCCATGGAGGGCAGAGGAGGATGAGGGGAAATCTTATAGAGGTGTACAAAATCATTAGAGGAATAGATCGGGTAGATCAGGGTTCAAGATTAGCGGTTGCCCGGGTGCCATTGACCACCCAAAATGCCGCCAGGGAACCTAAACATCGAGTCATTTTGCCCGGCTTGGCACCCAAATACTGGTTTTTACCGGTAGACACAAAAAACTGGAGTAACTCCGCGAGTCAGGCAGCATCTCTGGAGAATAGGAGCGTGACGTATCATGTCGACGGCGAGCTGTATTCCTCTAGTATCTTTGATTGCGGGGCAAAGATACTAGGTGAGTGGTGACGAAGGGTCGGAGCGAATGACGGGCCCCGAACAGCGGCAACAGCGGCTCCATCTCCTCCTCCCGCACCCCCACCCGGCAGAAGGAGGCACTCTCTCTCTCTCTGGTTTCCCCCCCCCCCCCCCCCCCCTTCCCAACCATCTTATCCTGGGACCCCTCCTCTCCATCCCGCACTCTATTCATTCCTCACTGACATGCTCCCCTCCCCATCTACCCCCCCCTCAATCTATTCATCATCCTACCCACCTCGCAATGATTCTCCTGCCACCCCCCCCCCTCCATCCTACACTGGTCCCCCAATTCATCCATTACTGACCCCCCCCTTTCCATCCATCCTGCATGGAATGAACCCACCCTCCATTTACCCTGCACTGATCCTCCCATCCATCCTGTAGTGATCTGCCCATTCATCTTTTACTGATCCCCCATTCACCCTGTACTGATCCCCTCATGCATCCTGTACTGATCCCCTCATTCATCCTGTACTGACCCCCAATTATCCTGTATTGATCCCCTCATTCATCCTGTAGTGATTTACCATTCATCCTGCATAGACCCTCCGATCCACACGGTCCTGACCCCCCCCCCATTCGTCCTGTACTGATCCTCCCCATTCCTGTGCTGATCCCCCCCCCATCCATCCTGTACTGATAACCCCATTCAAGAAGAATGGGGGGAACAGTCTGAAGAAGGGTCTCGACCCGAATCGTTGCCTATTTCCTTAGCTCCATAAATGCTGCCTCACCCACTGAGTTTCTCCAGCATTTTTGTCTACTCCCATTCATCCTGTACTGAACTCCCATTCATCCCATACTGATTCCCCCCATCCATCCCATACTGATCCCCCATTCAACACCACTGACATCCCCCGTGCTCTCCCCACACAATTTTACATACTCCAACCAACACGTACTAATTCACCTGCCTGAATCCATCCATTCCACACCGATTGCCTTCTCACCCCCCCTCCCCCCCCCCATCTATCCACCCCGCACTGATTCACACACCCCCTGACCCTATTGTGCTTCATGGTCTTCAGAGCGAACATTGACTATGTTTGATAACGGAATGTAATCAAATGTGTTTTAATTCCCAATGTTATTATTTGTTTTGGCACCTTTAAACATATTACCAAAAGAACATTTGCTGCAGTTATGTCCTTTGGCCATCTCTTGTCAGTTAGTGTAATGTTTAACCTGTCAGATCGGTTTTAACAGCTATTATCATAAAATGCCTTTAGAAGTTTCCCCCCAAACTTGTTAACTACTGGGCAGTGGTTTTTAAAACCATCAGTGAAGTCCTTGGGATGACAGTGAGACCTTGCCCACTTGTAGCTGTATTTGGTGTAGCAGATAAAACCTTGGGTTTAAATACAACCCAGTCTGATATCATTACATTTACATCACTTTTGGCCAGTAGGAGAATCTTGCTGGTCTGGAAATCTAACACTCCTCCATCTGCCGCTGCTTGGCTGGAAGACGTCATTTTTTTTAAGGTTAGAAAAGATTAAATTCACATTGAGGGGGTCTGTGAAAAAGTTTTATTTGAAATTGGAACCCTTTTTATCATACTTTGAAGGTCTAAAGGAACTACCTGTTGACTGAGGGCACTTGACATTAAGTGGGGATCTGCCTTTATTCTGTTTTGTTACTTTATTATTGTTAAAAAGTGCATTTGATTTTGTGATATATTTGGATTGTGAAAAAATAAGCTGCCAATGGGGCGTTTAGGGAGGGTGGGTTAGGATTATTTTGTTTATATTATTATTATTATTATTATTTATAAAAAACAAAATGGAGGAAAATGTAATGCTATACATCAGATGTACTGTGAATTTTTTTTTTCACCTCCAAATAAAGATTAAAAAAAAAGAAAAAAAAAAGAAATTTCCTTGCAAACTCTATATTTTGTTATGGATAAATTATGTGGGAAGCCAGAGTGTTTCTGTGCCAATAGCAATAACAATCCATGCTATGGCTATGTCATGGAAATTTTCGGTCCTTCACAGAAAACATACTTGCATCAATCTGTAGTGTGCATGGTTAAGTATATATGTTACCATGGTCCAGGATTTATTGACACAGGTTGATCATTGCTGAATAATCCAACCACATTTTTGTTTGGAAGTGGAAAGAACTAATAGAAATTGCATTCATTGCAATGTGTACAAAGAGTTGAGATATTGTATTATAATGTTGCTGCATGTCATTGTGGTATATATCATGTCTTGATTGGTGAATATGTTTAGTTTGTGAGTTATTTGAAGCAGAAATAATATGTGAATGTAGACAAAAGTGCTGGAGAAACTCAGCGGATGCGGCGGCATCTATGCAGCGAAGGAAATAAGCAACGTTTCGGTCCGAAACCCTGCTTCAGACTGATGGGTTTCGGCCTGAAACGTTGCCTATTTCCTTCGCTCCTTAGATGCTGCTGCACCCGCTGAGTTTCTCCAGCACTTTTGTGTCTACCTTCGATTTTCCAGCATCTGCAGTTCCTTCTTGAACATAATATGTGAATGCTTCATTGAGCATAATTCCGACTGGTCAGATTATCGCACGTGTCATGCAAACCATCTTAAATGACCACCTAAACTGTCATTTGGCAACCTAAAAAGCTGTCAAGGTTGCCCGGCTGGCAACAGGGAAAAAAAGTTAAGTGAGAGCCTGGTAGTTGCACAGAGTCTTTTGCCCAGAGTAGGGGAATCGAGGAACAGAGAACATAGGTTCAAGGTGAAGGGGAAAAGATATAATAGGAATCCGAGGGGTAACTTTTTCACACAAAGGGCGGTGGGTGTATGGAATGAGCTGCCAGAGGAGGTAGTTGAGGTTGGGACTGTCCCATCGTTTAAGAAACAGTTAGGCAGGTACTTAGATAGGACAGGTTTGGAGGGATATGTACCAAACGCAGGCAAGTGGAACTAGTGCACCTGGGACATTGTTAGCCGGTGCGGGCAAGTTGGGCCAAAGGGCCTGTCTCCACACTGTGTCACTCCAGAGATGCTGCCTGACCTGCTGTGGCCGATTGTGTTTCCTCAGCTGCCATAGGAAGTACATCCTCTGTTGTGCCTTTTTGACCACAGTCGATGGTAGCCCCCCACTTAAGGTCATTGGAGATGATGGTTCCCAGGAACTTAAAAGACTCCACAGATGTGACTGGGGTTATTGATGGTGAGTGGGGTGAGGGGAGGGGGAGCTCTCCTAAAGTCAATTCCACTGTCTTCAGAGCATTGAGCTCCAGGTTGTTGCGATGGCACCAGGACGCCAGCTGTGACACTTCCTGTCTGTCGGCAGATTCCACCCCATCCTGGATCAGTCCAATCAGGGTTGTGTCGTCCACAAACTTGAGAAGCTTGACAGAGGTGTCTGTGAGGTGCAGTCATTGGTGCAGAGAGAGTGGAGGAGAGGGGAGAGTACGCAGCCTTGCGGTGCTCCTATGCTGAGCGTTTGCGGGTCCGAGATGTGCTTTCCCAGCCTCACATGCTGCTTCCTGTCGTCAGGATGCTGGTGATCCATGGACAGAGGGGTTCAGGCACAGTCAACTCGGAAAGTTTGGAGTGTAGTAGCTCTGGCACAATGGTGTTGAATGCAGAGCTAAAATCCACATACAAAATCCTCGCATAGGTCCTCTGGCGGTCTAGGTGCTGCAGGATGAAGTGCAGGCCCAGGTTGACTGCATCATCCACAGATCTATTGGCCCGATATGCAAACTGCAGAGGGTCCAGCAGGGGGTTTGTGATATTTTTCAGCTTGGCCAGCACAAGCCTTTCAAGGGTCTTTATGACTACAGAGGTCAGTGTGACAGGCCTGTAGTCATTAAGACAAGTAATCCTTGCCTTTTTGGGTACAGGGACAATAGTGGAGACTTTGAAGCAGGCAGGGACAGTACATGTTTGCAGGGACTGGTTAAAAATGTCTGTGCAGACCGGTGCCAATTGTTTGGCACAGAGCTTGAGAGTAGAGGGGGAAACATTGTCCGGTCCTGCAGATTTCTGGCTTTTCTGTCTTCTGAAAAGCCTCTCCACCTCTTCTATTTTTATTGTTGATGAAGTGATGTTGTTCAGCACAGAGGATGTGAGTAATAGTAAGATTAAACGAGAACTTACCAGTTCGAAGTTTGATCGTTATTTTATGAGGAGTTACGATGAGGGATTACGTGAAGAACCCCGCCTCACGCTGGCAAACGGCATACTTCAAAGCAGCGGCATGAAAAACACAGAACACCAAATAGCCGAAGTAACATAGTAAGGCTCATAAAAGACTTAGAACTACCAGATTGATCATTTATTTTATGAGGGTGGGAGTGGAGGGCACGTAATCCCTCATCGTAACTCCTCATAAAATAACGATCAAACTTCGAACTGGTAAGTTCTCGTTTAATCTTACTATTTTACTTCGGAAGTCACGTGACTACGTGAAGATTTTAAAGCTTTCTGTGTTTTTTATGTCGTAGTATTTAATTAGTACGACAGTCCGGCTAAGTAAATACATACATGAGAAACCAGACTAATATTAGTTCTTTCCATAATTAACTTTTTAATGGTTTAAAGAACATATAATAACCCTCCTTATATCCGAGGGAATGATTACAAGTGGTAAAAGATATAAGTGACTACATAATTGGTTATAGTAATCAATAGTATACAAAGCAGGTGATTATATTGATCCCAACACCGCGTGGCCAAAGCTTGTCATAGTGTGAACAGGTTTATTGTAGAACTTTGAAAAAGTTTCTTCTTTACTCCACCCTGCGATTTTTTAAAATATGCTCGAGTGGTACGTCCCGCACCTTCGCCGCGGACGTAGCTGCAGCCCTGGTGGAGTGAGATTTGAACACATCAGTGTCTACTCCTGCTAAAAGCAACACCTGTTTCAACCATTTTGAGATAGTTTGAACTGAAGCTTTTGTGTGTGGCTTTTTATGCGTAATCATTAACATTTTTTCATTTCCTCGAAGAGTTTCAGTAACTTTAACATATTGATTCAAATGTTTAACCACACACAAAGTAGGATCAAATAGGATAAGCTTGAAAGGTTACCTTAGCTCCAGATCTCCCTGGTCTGCTTTGTTTGATCAGATCGTAAACATAGAACACAATGTTATCTGTAGTCACATGCATACAGTCTAAACGCAACATTTGTAAAGTTTGCACTCTTTGAGCTGAAACCAATGACATTAATATTATTAATTTGAATGTTAATCTTTCCAATGACAATCCTTCAATTGGAGTCCACTGTCTAAGTAAGGTAAGTACAATGCTCACATCCCAAATCTCTGTGTATCTAGGTTTGGGTGGATTAATATTAAAGATTCCTTTCATGAATCTAGATATTAGTGGATGTGATCCAATTGATTTCTGGTCAGACATAAGTCCTAAATAAGATGATAAGGCACTGCGTGCAGTGTTAGTGGCACTGTAACTTAAATGTTGCTGAAAATGCAATTTAGCAAGGAGCTCCAATACATTTTCCATGCAATATCACAGTATCACAATATCAAACATGCAATATTCACCGTATCATAAGAAATATTTGACTGTGTGCAAAATTCTTCCCATTTCTTAATATGTGTCATATATTGTTTTTGTGTGTTATCTCGCCATGATGCGACTATAACCTCCATAGTTTTGTCCGACAATCCCAGCTCCTGTAGTGGTCTGGTCAAAACCTGCAGATTAATAAATTCATATATGCATATAATGCATAAATTTCTTTGGTTACTGGATTAATCAAGATATCACTACAGTTAGGAATTGACATATATGGTTCTTTAATCATATTCAGCATTAATGGGAACCAAGGTTGTGTTGGCCAATTTGGAACTACCAACAATCCTGTGGCAGAATCTTGTTCTATTTCCTTCAGACATTGCTGAACCAAAGCAAAAGGTGGAAAAGCATAAAAGAACATATTCCCCCAGTTCAATGAAAAAGCATCTACTGCTACTGCATCTGGATCGTGTTCCCAAGACACATATTTAGGCAATTGATGATTAAGCCTTGATGCAAACAAAATCAATTTCTGGTAAACCAAATTGAGTTACAATATTCTTAAATATTGCTGGATTAAGCATCCATTCTGTGTTATCTTTAAATATCCTTGATCTTTTATCTGCCACCACATTGTCTTTACCTGGAATGTAGTTTGCTGAAATCCAAATTTGACGATCAATACACCATTGCCATATTTCATTGACCAGACAATCACATGATACTGATCTGACTCCCCCATGTGATTAATATATGCAACAGCCATTTTATTGTCTAACTGTATTAATACATGTAGACCCTTTTTTGAACAGCAATATGCTTTTTAGACTATAGAAAGCAACCAATAACTCTAAATAGTTAATACCATAAGTTTGAAGAAACGTTTCTTCTTGGACTTTCCATCTACCTCCACAACTGGAGGATGAATCTGTTACCCCCCCCCCCCATCCGAGAGCATTAGCATCTATTTATAAACAATTTCAGGCTGTTTAATCAGAATGTTTTTAGCAGCTTGTGGGATATTTTTAACCCACCATGGTAATTCCAACAAAACTTCTTTTGTTAATTGCATAGGCCTATCAAAGTGGCCTTCCCTCTCTTTGAGAGCTCTTATTTTGTCCCTTTGAAGATTTTGATAATGTAATGGACCAAATTCTACTGCAGGAAAAGCTGCTACTAGTTTACCAATAGTTTTCGCTATTTTTCGAATGGAAGGATAAGTTTGTGAATGAGATTATTACAAGTCACCAAAAATCATCAACTTTATCTTTGTTGGTAAAGTATTAACATAGTTTCTGAGTTAATTACAAACTCCAAATAGTTAATTGATTGTGCTGGCTGCAGCTGGAATTTAATTGGATGAATCAAGAAACCCTAGCTTTAACAAAGCTTTTGTACTGAAACTAATTCTCAGCTGACTCTTGATTGCCATAAATGATTAGAATGTCATCGAGATAAGCCATAACGATGTGTTTTTTGTACTCTTAATTGGGCTAAAACTGGTTTCAACAGTTTAGTAAAGAGCCTAGAAGCTGAACTCAATCCATTTGGCAAAGCTTTAAACTGCCATAATTGTCCCAGCCAATTAAATTTTTAGTACCTCCAGAAACTGATGTATTGGTACAGAATAATAGGCGTTTTTTCAAATCAATCGTAGCCATATAACAACCTGCTGATATTAAATATCTTGCAGTATTAAATGTTTTCCATTTAAAAAATTTGTATTCTACCACTTATTTAGATCTGTAAGGTCCAGAATAATTCTGCAATCACCATCTTTTTATGTCTTTTGAAATATCTTAGACACAATTGATGCTCGTGTTCATAAGTTTTTTCAATAACCCCTTTTCAGATAATTTGTCAATTTCCACATTAATCTCTGCTTTTTCCAATTGCAGTAAACACGAAAGCATAGGCAGGTTTATCTGTACTGGAGGATTAACCCCTTCTTTAAATGTAATAGTGGCTCCTGAAACTGCTTGTAAAAATAAACCGATCAGAAATAATAGTAAGCCAGTCTTTATAAAACTTTTGTAATCTCCCTCCAACTGGAGATTAATCCGCAGTTTCTTTAAAGATAGAACAAGTCTTTAATACCTCTCCATATGAGCATGGTGGTCTCCTTTTCCCCCGAATACGGGTAAGTATTGGGCTGTGCCGTACAATAATATTTCCTTGACATATTTCTGCCTTTATTTCCAAAATCAAATCCCCTTCTGGGCGAAAAAAATACCTTTTTTGTCCTAAGACGAAGGTTTCATGCAGTTAAAAATTTTTAGCTTCTTCATCCAATTTTTAATAATTTAGGCAGATTTACTCCAAACAGATAACCAGGAGCTTGAACACCACTTGCTCGAACCACACAAGCTTGCAAACCTTGGGTGAAATATGGGCCGAATAGCCATTTTCCTCATACAATAATTTCATAGAAAGAATTTGCACAATAGGCCCTCTTTTTTAAACTTATCCATCTCCCCAAAAGCCATAATGGCAGCAGAATAATTTGTGAGGATTTTTGAACCTTACTTCTTGAGCTCTCATATTTGGGGTCATGGATGCCCATATCAACTGATAAACCGTAGGCACTTTCAATGAGGCACAATTTCCTGTGCGTTTATAATTCTGATGTTTCAATCATCACAGAATCATGAAGTTGGTGAGATACCATATATTAATGTTGGCAGCTAGGTTTTCTTCCATAGCCTCACCACTTCCTTCATATATAGCAAATTATTTTGCTATCTCAGGCACATTTGGCCTTTCTTTTATTTTGTGGTGTGTTTTCAAATGCAAATCACCATCAGCAGGTCTGCCTTCTGCAGCCCTAAATTAATTGGGATTTCATCCCATGAGACTTCCTTCGGCCCAAATCCTGGGTCCGGAGTTCCAACTCCCAATTAGGCCCACAGCCATATCAGAATAATTAAACCCCTCAGGGCTTTTTTTGGGAACCTTCTGGGTACTGTGACCCTAGTCTCATAATTTTTTGGAGAACTTTCTCCATATGCTCCATTATTAGTTCCATATAGTTTAATTATCTGGAGGACTTTCAGTATCAGAGTCATCAGAACCACGGGCCTCTCAGATTTCTTTTACATTTTTAGGAGCATTTCCCGTATTTTTATTTTCACCCCGGGAAGCTCTTTTTACCCGCGAATTTTCTTTGCCGATTTCTCAATTTCTTTCATTTAATCTGTGCTAAACAGCACTTTAACGTGACTCTGACTTTTTATTTTACTTTATTTTTACTGCTGGACGCACCCAGCGTACGCTAAAAAACATCCCGACTTTGCTGCACTTACCTGCGGGCCGTTCCGACCGCTGCGAGGAGCTGCTCCATACTGCAGCTCCTCCTTCCGCCGTCAGCGTCGACGTAATGCCGTTTGCCAGCGTGAGGCGGGGTTCTTCACGTAGTCACTCACGTGACTCCGAAGTAAAATTGGGTGTGAAGTGGTGATTGGAGATAGAAAGGGTCCAGTCTTTTCATACTGGAGTCTTGCCTTAAGTAAGTGTGGTGGTGAATGGGGAGGAGTGGGTGCAGGGTCCATTCTTTGCAGACTGGGATCTGGCTGTGTTGGTTGGGGAGAGAGGGAGGGGGTACCAGGGTTACGTTTCTGATTTTCAAACCTGCAGTAAAACTCACTCAGGTCGTTGGTCAGCTGACAATTGTCCAAAGAGCGGGGGGGGGGGGGGGGGCTTTCCTCTTAAAGCTGGTAATTCCTTGCAAGCCCTTCCAAACTGATGAAGAGTCACTAGCTGAGAATTTGCTCCTCAACTTCTCAGAGTACCTTTCCTTGGCAGCTCTTTATCGATTAGGCTATCTTTTAACCCTTTAACAATTAGATTATCGGCTTGACGCATATTTGCCCCCCACGCACCCCGATCTCGAAATGGAAATGTTACATCTGTATATCGTGATCCCATTAAAATGTATATTTTTATAAATTTCCAATATTTTATACTAAGTTTTATTAAAATTGGTTAAGTACTTTTGTTATAAGATGGAAGGGGTAAATCGGCAAATATGTCGTAATTTGAACATGGGAATTAAAATTATTATCAACTTAATTCACACCTCTGTAACTTATATTTAAGGGGGGATACTGTACAGTGCTGATTTTGGTACCAAAACGCGCGCTATTCAATTACACAAAAAGGTCAGAAAATCTAGTCAGAAAATCCTGTGTCAAAATCTTTTAGTTTTTATCCATAAAGAATCACAATTAGCTCTGAATAAAATTGGTGACAATGTTTTCCCTCTCGTAATGTTTGGTTTTCACTGCACCAAGGAGATCTTCCAACTCCATCTTCTCCATAGCTTCCTCAGCAGCAGCATCATCAATGGACTGCTGCATTACTGCAGAAGGATCAATGATGACCCTGAAAACATGCAGATTTTTGTAATATTCAAATTATATTAAAAATAGGATGCAAAAACAAAGTCACAAACTATGGAATTCATATTTTTCAGTATTGTTATCAAGGAAAAGAAAGTAATTCCAATTGTTTGATATTATTCATATGGAGGAGAAAATATAATAGCTCTAAAACCTACCTTAATTTTGAAATCTCACTAAAGATAATCCCCCTTTCCCTCTCCCCTCCACCTCTCTCTCCCTCCCCCTCACTCTCTCCCCTCCCCTCCTTCCCCTCTCCCCCTCCCCTCCCTCCCCTCCCTCACATTCCCCCCTCTTTCTCCTTTCTCCCTCCCATGCAGCGTTGGAGGGCCGGCGGCTGGAGGGGGAGAGGCGAGGGACCACGGCGGGGGGAAGAAGCGAGTGCCCGTGATGGGGGCGGGGGGGGGGGAGAAAGGCGTGGGGCCGGCGGGAGTGGGAGGTGACGTGGGCGGAAGATGGCGTGAGCCCAGCAGGGGAGGGGGGCGAAGGCCCGGCCGGAGCGGCGTCTGGTGTCGATGTTACGGCTGCTGCCAGTCGTTCCCACTCCAGCCGCGGTCTCCTGGATACCAGGCTCTGACGCCGCAGATGGAGGCGATAGACCGTGCGGGCTCTGGGAACCGCAGCCACCCCCCCGCTCCCGCGGAGAAACGGGCACTCCTTTTTTTTCCAAATTATTCCACTACTTACCCAGAGTAGACACGAGGCATCGAGGCGATCACTGATTGTGTGGAGTGCAAATGGCGATCTGATCCTGCCCGGGCCCACCACGCACACATGGAGAGATGGCCTCATTTTTGCGCGCCACTGCAATTTCGGGTAATTTTTGTCAAAGTGGAAACGCTGATTGTGCTCCAAATTTTTTTTCTTTGTGCTTACTCTGGGAAAAAAATGGGGGTTGCGACCGCCCCCAACGCACCCCCCCCCCCTTCAGACAGCAATGAAATAAAGGCAAACAGAACTAACCTTGGAGTGAAGGGGGGGGGGGAGAGAGGGGAGAGAGAGAGGGGAGAGAGAGAGAGAGAGAGAGGGGAGAGAGAGAGAGAGAGACACACACAGACAGACAGACAGACAGACAGACCTGGGGTGGAGAGTGTTGCACAGAGTGGTGGCGTGTAATAAACTTTTGAGTTGGTTCACGGGCTTGCTGGCTGCCTGTATTTTCCGCGGTGAGGAAGAGACCATGTTCCACGCGTATATATGGAGTGTGAGAGGTTACTACCCCCGTACCAATATCTGAAGGGGTTGTTCCTCAAGTTTTGGTTGCATTTTAGTCCCATGAATCTAGTGTTTGGTCACAAGGCAGGGAGTGGGGAGGGCCGATCGGGAGGTTGGGACCTCCCTGTCGGTTTGCTCCTGGACCTGGCCAAGATGACCATTCGCGGGCCCAGGCAGCGGGCGGTCGATGGTCATGCCAGAATCGTCTGCCTGCCCCTCTTCTGGGCCTATGTCCCTGCTCGCGTGTCACCGAGCACGGGGACTCTCGAAGCCTTCAATGAACGCTGGTCACCACGTGGGGTCGAGAGCATTGTAAATAATGACTGCATCATTGTACTATAATGATTGCTTGATGTATTGTAACCCCTGAATGTGTTTTGATGTGCTGTACTGTGCAGTTTTGCTGAATAAAGTCCTTGGAAAAAGAAAAAGAGAGAGAGAGAGAGAGAAACAACACACAAACTTTTCATAAACTAACAAAAACATAACTAAATAAACTTTTGATAAACTAACAAAATTAAACATAAACATACTTTACATTTTTAAATTTCATACTAGACCAAGTGCAGACCCATTGGGTCTGTTCCCACAACTTGCGGGGAGGGTGGGGGGCAGCATGCGGTGTCACACACACTAACTACCCCTCCCCCCGCACACATGCAAACAACCCCCTTGATATTATATTAATATTATTAATTCGCTCCTTTTACCCCATAACGGCCCTATCTACTGACACATGGCCCCCAACTGGCAGGTGCTTCTAGAGAGGTAGGGGGGGAGGGTAGAGAGAGAAGGGGCAGAGACGGAGAGAGAGGGCAGAGACAGAGAGAGGGGCAAGAGGCAGAGGGAGAGGGGGGTGGAGGGGAGGGGAGGGAGGGTGGGAAGGGAGCGGGAGAGGCGGGGGGAAGGGGAGAGGTGGGGGAAGGGAGGGTGAGAGGTGGGGGGAAGGGAGGGGGTGAGAGGGGGGAAGGGGTGAGGGGGGGAGAAGAAGTGGGGGAGAAGAGGGGGTGGAGGGGGTTGGAGAAGGGGGGGAGGATAGGGGGGGTTGTTACCGAACTGAACTCACTGGAATGAATCCATTAACGGAGCCACTCTGCTGCTGGATTCTAAGCTGTCCCTGCCTTCCCTCTGGAAGCCTCCTCGTCCCCAGCAGATGCCGAGTTCCCAGAGCCCTGGTTAAACGCAGGGGCCGCTCACGGTCAAGTCTGTGAAAGCGGCCCCATCAGAGACTGTGAGGCCTTGCATCCTCGGCGCTTCAGAGCCCAAGTACGGGGAGGGTGGGGAGGGTGGAGTGGGCGGGCGGGCGTGAGGGTGGCAGCGGAAGGGAGCCGGACAGCTGCAGCCGTTATGATTGCGATAAGATTACCAGCGGGAGGCGAAAAAATGACTGAGTGGAAGGGGGGTGGGGTGAAGGATTTTATTAAAAATGTGTACAGAAAAATTACTACATTTAATGAGGAGTGCATTTGCGAATGTGAAAGTATAATCGCCAGTTCGCGCGGGGCATGCGATGAGAAGATGGCCAGCGGGAGGCAAAAAAATGACTGAGTGAGGGGTGGAAGGATTTTTTTTTAATGTGTACAGAAAAATCACTAAATTTAATGAGGAGTGGATCAGCTAATGTAAAAGTTGAATCGCTAGCAAAATGGTAAAGTTCTTGCTGTTTTTGCGTCTGGTTTTCGCGGAGTAACGAATCAAAGGCAAAATTCCGCAAAATGACATACGCCCACACACACACACACACACACACACACACACACAGAATTTTAAAAGTATACTAGACCAAGTGCAGACCCGTTGGGTCTGTTCCCCGAACGCGCATTTGCGGGGTGGGGGGGGGGGCTGCGGCATCACACTCACACTAACCACCCCCCAAACACACAGGCAGGGGGAGGGGGGGAAAGGAGGGAGGGGGAGGGGAGGGTGGGGGGAGGGGAGGGTGGGGAGAGGGGAGGGAGGGGAGGTAGGGGAGAGGGGGAGGAGGAAAGGGGAGAGATTGGGGAGGGAGAGGAGAGGGGGGAAAGGGGATAGAGAGGGGGATGGGGGAGGGAGAGCAGAGTGGGGAGTGGGAGGAGAGGGGAGAGGGCGGGAAGGGGGGGAGAGGGGTAGGGGGTGGGAAAGGGGGGAGATGTTAGAGGGGTGGGACAGAAGTGGAGAGAGGGGATGAGGGGAAGGGGAGAGAGGGGTGTGTGGGGAAGGGAGGGGGGAAAGAGAGCGGTGGGGGAGGGGGGAGGGAGAGACGCGGGGGAGGGAGAGGGGAAGAGTGGGGAGTGAGGGGGAGAGGTGTAGGGGGGAGTGGTGGAAGTGGGAGAGAGAGAGGGAGAGGGAGGAGGGAGTGGTGGAAGAGGGAGAGAGGGGTGGGGGGGGGAGAGAGGGGGAAGGGACGGGGAGAGAAAGGGGTGGTGGAGGGAGAGGGGTGGGGGAAGGGGGAGAGAAGTGAGAGTGGGGAGGGAGGGGGAGAGGTGTAGGGGGAGTGGTGGTAGAGGGACAGAGGGGTATGGGGTATGGGGAAGGGGGTGGGGAGAGAGAGGGAAGGCAAGTGGGGGAGAGAGGGAAGGGGTGGGGGAGAGAGGGAAGGGGTGGGGGAGAGAGGTATGGGGTGGGAGCAGGATGGGGAGGAGAGGGAGAGGGGTGAGGAGCGGGAGATGGAGAGGCGGGAGGGAGAGGGGTGGGGGAGGGAAGGAGATAGGGGAGGGGGAGAGGTGTGGGGGAGGAGGGCAGGAGGGAGATGGGGTAGGGTAGAGAGGGGGAAGGGGGAAGGGGTGGGGGAGAGAGGGAAGGGGGGTGGGAGGAGAAGGGGGAGGAGAGGGAGAGGGGTGAGGAGAGGGAGGTGGAGAGGGGGAGGAGAGAGGGATGGGGAAGGGGAGAGAGGTGTGGGGAGGGGGGAAGGAGGGGAGGAGGGAGATGGGGTAGGGGAGTGTGGGGGAAGAGTGTGGAGGGAGGGGGAGAGAGGGGAACGAGTGGGGGGGGGGGTAGGGGCAGTCCATCTATTTCCAATTCCCTATCACCCCCAATCCTCTTTCTCTATTCCCACATACGTGATCACGCGCTTCGACACAGGCTGGGGGGGGGGGGGGGGCTGGGGCTGGATTTATAAATAAATCCTTTCCGATTGGACATCTGTGAGCATTGGACATTGTGACATCACACAATGGAATGTTCACCGACATTCTATGGGCGAGAGTTGTTTGATTTTTTTTTAACATTTTGATATTTTGGGGGGGAGAAGGATTTCATTAAAAAATATGTACATAAAAATGTCTAAATGTAATGAGGAGTGCATTAGTGAATGTAAAAGTGTAATGTCTAGCAAAATGGAAAAAATCTGGGAGTTTGAGCGTGTGGTTTTGGCGAACCATGAAATCATAGTGCAAGAATCTGACACAAATAAACACACACACGCACAGTTTTAAAAATATATAGATAGATACATCCCTAAATGATGGGTAAAAATTACTGAATAACGTGGGTGAATGAGGGACTGTACCTGCACGCCAGGAAGCACGGACAGGACTGAAGGAGACCGTGCATGCGTCTCTACTCGAGTGAGTCACTTGATGATACACAAACCTATCACATACAGCTCCTGTTCACTGACCGCTAAAGGCCGTTTCACACTGGCGTCATATAGACGTCGCTAAATATGACGTACTTGCATAATAAGATAAGATAAGATGCATTTATTTGTCACATGTGCCAATTGACACAGCGAAATTAAATCACCATACAGCCATATATTAAACATAAAGAACGCAACATGGAGTAGATAGGATTCAACATAAAACATCCCCCCACAGCAGGATCAACATTTCCTACTGTGAGGGAAGGCACCAAAGTCAGTCTCTTCCCCTGATGTTCCCCAATGTTCCCCCGTGGTCGGGGCCTCCCTGAGCCCCCTGCAGTCACTGCTACGGGCGGCCCGATGTTCAGGCCCGCTCGGCGGGGTGATGGAAGTCCGACGTCGGGGCTGGGGGACGTCCTCAGCGGCCTGGACCCCGAGTCGGCCCCCTCCTACCGGAGTCTGCGGCTCCCAAAGTCAACTGGCCGCGCCGGGTGGAGATGCAACGCTGAAGGCCCTCGGCAAAGGGCCCCAGGACTCCGCGATGACAGTCAGCGCCGCCCACGTTGGGAGCTCTCTAAACCAGAGCTCCATGATGTTGCAGCAGCGGCCCAACGCTGCGGAGCTCCAAACGGCGACCCAGGTAGGCATCGCCCGCTCCGTGATGACTCCAGCGCCGCCGCTGTTGCAGCTCTGGTCCGGTTCCCGGTTCCCGGCAGGAAAGGCCGCTCAGATCCAGGTGGTAGGCCGCGAGGTGGGGGGGGCGAGGACGCAACTCGGAGAAACAGTCGCGTCCCCGCCAGGAAGTGACTGGAAGTTACTTTCCCCCTTACCCTGCCCCCCTCCCCCACATAAAAAAAGTTAAAGTTTCCCCAAAAACAAACTTTAAACTTTAAAATTACGAATATGAAATTAAACACAAAAATGACTCAAAATTGTATTTACATATGATTAGCCTATTTATCACTATTTTTCTCAGAACCGCTAGTGACCTCTCGCGGAACATTAGCGTTCGGGGGAGCCCCGGTTTAGAAACCCTGCTGTAGACAGTGGACTCAGAATGATACTTAAATGCTGGATGTGGAGTCGCCAATACCCCAAAAGCCCCACAACCTCTGTGTCTTCTGCTTGTACATGGGGGAGGGGCAACTCCAAGGTCTTCTTTTTCACCTTGTTGGAAACTATGCGTTGGACTGAGTGCCCGTGGATACCTTGGAACGTAACAACTTTGCTCGGACCTTGCACCTCTGCGGATTAACGGGACTGCCCCTATCGCCGTCAAGGTGTCCAGGGCGGCTGCCACAGTCTCCTTGGTCAGTCCTTGCAACAGCAGATCATCAATGTAGTGGGACAGCTCTCTGTCTGGGCCAAGGGGCATTGTTCCAAATCACTGGGCACCAGTCCGTGGCAAATAGTGGTGTTATGCAAATAGGTTTGCGGGAGCTGATGAAAGATAAACTGGCATCCTCCGCCATGAAGCCAAACCCAATCCTTGTGCTGTGTTTTGAAGTTTTCTTTAACACAATGTGCCTCTGGGGTTCTGGGCAAGAATGATGCCGGACACTGCTCAGCGATATAGCCCATTTGAAAAACAGTTGTTGGGATGTTACCGGGCCCTTACGGAAACTTCATCCTCCAGCATCTAGGACCGCCAGGGGACCTATGCAAGGATTTTGTTTGTGGATTTTAGCTCTGCATTCAACACTCCAAACTCTCCCAGTTGACTGTGCCTGAACCCCTCTGTCAGTGGATCATCAACTTCCTGACAGACAGGAAGCAGCATGTGAGGCTGGGAAAGCACATCTCAGACCCGCAGACCCTCAGTATAAGAGCACCGCAAGGCTGCATACTCTCCCCTCTCCTTTACTCTCTCTACACCAACGACTGCACCCCCACAGACTCCTCTGTCAAGCTTCTCAAGTTTGCGGATGACACAACCCTGACTGGACTGATCCAGGATAGGGAGGAATCTGTCCACAGACAGGAAGTGACACAGCAGGCGTCCTGGTGCCATCGTAACAACCTGGAGCTCAATGCTCTTAAGACAGTGGAATTGATTGTAGACTTTAGGAGAGCTCCCCCTCCCCTCCCCCCACTCACCATCAACATAACCACAGTCTCATCTATGGAGTCATTTAAGTTTCTTGGAACCATCATCTCCAGGGACTTTAAGTGGGAGGCCAACATCGACTGCACAGTCAAAAAGGCCCAACTGAGGATGTACTTCCTGCGGCAGCTGAGGAAACACAACCTGCTACAGGCAATGATGGTCCAGTTTTATACTGTCATCATAGAGTCTGTCCTCACCTTCTCCATCATGGTCTGGTTGGGCTCGGCCACCAAGCACGACATCCGGAGGCTGCAGTGCATCGTTCGATCAGCTGAGAAGGTTATTGGCTGCAACCTCCCCCCATTGATGAACTGTACACTGCAAGGGGCAGGAAGCGAGCGGGTAAGATCATCTCTGACCCCTCTCACCCTGGCCACAAACCCTCTGGAAGGCAACTCCGGACTGTCAAAGCCGCCATAGCCAGATATAAACACAGCTTTTTTCCACAACTAGTAGCTCTACCTAACAGCCAAAAGTCTGTAGCCTCCTTTTGCTCTGGTATTTTATATCATTTTTCACATGTTTAAATTATAATGTTTTATTTTAATTGTCTACTGCATGTCGTGTTGTTACTTGCGAGGCAAATTCCTTGTAGGTGTACATACTTGGCTAATAAAATGTATTCAAATTCAAATTCAAACAGAATTCCAGGCGGGGTCTGGAAAGGTAATCCTCACAGTTTAGGGTTTTAGTCCTGAACACCAGCCATAGGATGGGCAGTTGAACAGTCATCCATTGTAAAATGGAAATTTATCAGGACTCCTCAGCCAGGGGAATTGAGAAGAAGGCATTGGGCAGGTCGGACAGAGCATACCACGGAACGTGCTTTCTCCCTGATATTTCCTCCATGACAGTGGCAATGTCGAGGACAGCCGCAGATAGAAGGGGGGGGGGGGGGGGGGTTTATTCAACTGGCGGTAATGGACCAATATTCTCCAGCTCCCATCTGATTATTTTTTTCACGGGCCTGCTGCTGTTTTCCTCCACAGTGTTCTTTCCACAGGGCGAATATCGTGCCTGTCAGAACTCCATCTGTCTGTTTCCCGGGTACTCCTATATTTAAAACAGGGCAAGAAACGTTTTCCTTCTGGTTAGCTGCAGGATCCTGTTCTTTTGCGGACCCTTGCTCCCTGCCTCGGGATTTCCTTCCCCTCACTTTTGCCTTACCATTGACCACACTCCCCAAATCCTCCTGAAGTCCGGCACACCTCACCTACCATTTCCCCCCCATCATCGGTCCCAGCAGAAACAGCACCATCTCCCTTTAGTGATGGTGATCTGTCCGAAGTAATTGTGAATGCATACCTGCACCAAACGCCTGTTTGTCGGCACCCGAATAATCCTCTCCTTCCTCATATATCACAGCCACCAGTGCTGTCCTCACCTCTAGCATATCCCACTCCTTATCATGCTGGTGATGCCTATCTAATGGGGAGGGGTAGTTTTGTTTGATTACTTTCATTACCCTATTGAACAAGTATCATCATCATCATCATCATCATCATCATCATCATCATCATCATCATCAAGGAGGTACAATACTTTGCACCACAGGCTTCCTACAATTTGTTGGTATTGTGATGGTTAAGGAGACTTTACGTTCGACTCAAATTTGCAGCATGGTCGACACATGGTCCTAGGAGGTCCTAGGAGGTCACTGTAACTCCTTCATGCTCAAGGGAAGTTCCCACATACTCGCGGCCTCAGTTTGGTCGAGGAAACATTTTCAGCATGTTTAAATATTTTCCGCGAGTAAAAATTGGTTGACATGGTTCTTTTGGACTCATAGTGAATGGAGTGGGGTCGCTGTGTAGGTATAGGCAGTCGAGGTAGCTCTAGGCAATCTCCTTTGCTGTCCGGGCATTTTAATTGGCTCATTGGAGTTTGCAGAACCAAGGAAAATCGACTGGTAATGTAAAATGCCCGCTAAACTTTATTAAAAGTTGTCTGGCTTCTTAAAAGTGTCTCCACTCTTTCTCCCCTTCTCCCCCTCCCCCCGCCCCGTGCTCTCTAAAGGATACATTGTGGCAACCGTCTTTTACCTTCCTGTTCATCGTGGGTGTGAATCTCAGACAGCGCTCCCCTGCTTTCCCTTGCGCGCGCGTTTGCGGTGTGTGTGTGTGTGTGTGTGTGTGTGTGTGTGTGTGTGTGTGTGTGTGTGCGTGCGTGCGTGTGCCGACGGTCCATCCAGCTCGCGGTTTCATCGCTGTTGGTCTATCCAGCTTGAGCGTTTTCAGGCGAGGGCCCTCGAGCTTGAAGGTCAAAGACAGTTGCTGAAAAGTCACGGTAGTGCTTCAGGCCCTTTACATATCTTTCCCAAACCCCAGTCTCTTGGTCAGTGAGGTTAGTGAGACCCCCATCACCAGTGCCCCGTATCTCAAGCGCCAAGTAGAGAGATACTCTCCGAGCTTCTGATGGAACCATTCGGCCATTGCCATCAATTCCTTTGGTGAGTCGGGTCTATAATCCTCTGAAAGATGATCCCCCATTGCTCTGAGCCTATCCTCACTTTCTATTTCCCTAGTGGTACATATTGGTCTAGCTTGGACCACATCATATATGGGTGTGGGAGGGGGGGGGTGTGGCTAAATCCCTCAGTTATCTGTCTACCATGGCATTTTGTGGAATTCCGGGGAACCAGGTTTCTGTTTCGGAAACATCGTCAGTCAAAGCAAAATCCTGCCGACTACGCCAAAATGTAATGCAACACCTTTCTTAGGTAGATAAAAATGCTGGAGAAACTCAGCGGGTGAGGCAGCATCTATGGAGCAAAGGAGAAGGTGACGTTTCGGGTCGAGACCCTTCTACAGACTGATGTGGGGGTGAGAAAATGAAAGTAGAGGCGGAGACAGTGGGCTGTGGGAGAGCTGGGAAGGGGTTGGGGAAAGAGGGAGAAAGCAAGGACTACTTGAACAATCTTATCCAATTTCAGGTAGGCCTTGTTTTCTCCCTCTTTCCCCTCCCCTTCCCAACTCTCCAACATCCCACTATCTCTGCTTCCTTTCTTCTTCCCGCCCCCCCCCCCCCCCACCTCCACATCAGTCTGAAGAACGGTCTCGACCTGAAACGTCACTTTTTCCTTCGCTCCATAGATGCTGCCTCACCCGCTGAGTTTCTCCAGCATTTTTATCTACCTTTGATTTTTCCGGCATCTGCAGTTCCTTCTTAAACGCAACACCTATGTTAGTAGCTTTGACTGCGACTATTTGGTTTCAAAAACAGAGACCACACAAATAAGGTATTAGTCAATGCAAGATTTACTGGGCGACAAAGCATTTATACTTAATACATGAGTAGGAAGGAAGTGGAGATGCTGGTTTAAACCGAACTTAACAATTTTGAACTTAACAAGTGATTCTTAACAGCTCCTGATGGACTGCAGTCAGTGGCAGGCGGCTTCATCCATAGCGCGGTTCAGTTATCCCTCGGCACCGGTCGCAACACAGTCCGGAGAGCACATGTGTAACAGGTATTTTTATACCTAAAAGCTTGACCTTCTCCCCTAATCTGAAAACAACACCTCCCCTAATCTGAAAACAACACTTGCAACTATGCTTTCAAACTATGCTTTGTGTTATAAACAAGAGTCATTTGTCGCCACAGGCTGCAAACTAGTCTCTGATGTCTCTGGGAAGACAAAAGCTTCTCTTTGTTATCGGGCAGTTGGACTCATGATTTATCGGTCCTTCTATGTTAGCATAAACATTCTTCCAAAACATCTATTTGTTCTTCTTAGCGAATGTGGTGCTGTTAATTTAGCAGAAAAGCATGCATATGGCTGTTTGCTGACAACTCCATGTCAGCTGACACTTTCCGTCCAATCACTACTCAACATGTTACAACCTAACCCTCTCCTCACAATCCCTATGCATGGAAAAAGACTGACCATCTACCCTATATATGCCTCTCATCATTTTATAAACCTCCATTAGGCCAACCCTCAGCCTCCCACATTCTGGTGTGAGTAAACCCACCCTGTCCAATCTCTCATTGTAACTAAAGCCTTGCATTCCAGGTGAATCTCTTCTGTGTTCGTTCCAATGCATACTACATCCTTCCTGTAGTGTGGCAACCAGAACTGTACACGATATTCCAAATGGCACCTGACCAATTAGTCCACCTATATCCTCATCCAAGTTATTTTCCATGACAAACCACATTAACGGGTCCCTTTCAGAATGGCAGGCAGTGACTAGTGGGGTGCCGCAAGGCTCAGTGCTGTGTCCGCAGCTATTTACAATATACACTAATGATTTAGATGAAGGAATTAAAAGCAGCATTAGCAAATTTGCAGATGACACAAAGCTAGGTGGCAGTGTGAACTGTGAAGGGTATGCTATGAAGATGTAGAGTGACGTTGACAGGTTGGGTGAGTGGGCAGATGCATGGCAGATGCAGTATAATGTGGATAAATGTGAGGTTATCCACTTTGGAGGCAAGAGCGGGAAGGCAGAGTATATTATCTGAATGGTGTCAGGTAAGGAAAAGCGGAAGTACAACGAGACCTGGGTGTCCTAGTACATCAGTCACTGAAAGTAAGCATGCGGGTACAACAGGCAGTGAAGAAAGCCAATGGCATGTAGGCCTTCGTAAAGAGAGGAGTTGAGTACAGGAGCAAAGAGTCCTCTGCAGTTGTAATGGGGCTTGGTCAGACCACACCTGGAATATTGTGTGCAGTTTTGGTCTCCTAATTTGAGGAAGGACATTCTTGCTATTGAGGGAGTGCAGCGTAGGTTTACAAAGTTATTTATCGGGATGGCGGGACTGTCATATGATGAAAGAATGGACTGGGCTTGTATTCACTGGAATTTAGAAGGATGAGAGGGGATCTTATAGAAACATATAAAATTATTACGGGATTGGACACGCTAGATGCAGGAAACATGTTCCCAATGCTGGGGGAGTCCAGAACCAGGGGCCACAGTTTAAGAATAAGGGGTAGGCCATTTAGAACAGATGAGGAAAAACTGTTTTCACACAGAGAGTTTGAATTTGTGGAATTCTCTGCCTCAGAAGGCAGTGGAGGCCGATTCACTGAATGCATTCAAAAGAGAGTTAAATAGAGCTCTTAGGGCTGGCAGAATCAAGGGGTATGGGGAGAAGGCAGGAACGGGGTACTGATTGTGGATGATCAGCCATGATCACATTGAATGGCGGTGTTGGCACAAAGGGCTGAATGGGCTACTCCTGCAACTATTGTCTATGTATCTATGTAGCTATGTATCTTATCCCTCCCCGAGCTCCCTCTCCTTCACTTCCTTCTCCCAGGTGAATGCTGATGAAAAGTACTCATTTAGAGTTCCACTGTCCTCTGGCTCCACCCATGGATTTCCTTTTTAATCCTTGAGTGGACCAATTATTTTCCTCTGTAACCTCTGTTTTTAATATACTTACAAAAGATTTTGGGGTTCTCCCCAATCCTGTTTGTCAAGGCCATTTTATGTCCTCTCTTTGCCCTCTAATTTCTTTCTTGATCTCTCCTGCATCTCGTATAAACCTCAAATGACCCAGTTCAGTGACTCTAAGCTCTCACTTCTAAATGGCCCTCCATTTCTTGAATGTTTTTCCCTCAAGCTTCCCAATCTTCTTTCACCAGGTCCTGTAGTATACAGTATCAAGCTAAATTAATTCGCTCCAGTTAATATCAAGAAATGGATGAAAACATTGTATAACATAATTCTTTTTTTTCTTAACAGCAAAGGGTCACAATCCTTCTCATTGAGTTTCTCCACAAGGTTGTTTGTTGCTGGAGTTTCCTTGGGCCTTAACTTTCATCATGTTATTGTTATTCTTCATCATTTCTGCCAACTGCCAACCCTGGATTCTACCGCCAGTCACATCTTCCCCTCCCCTTACTGCTTTCAGCTTAACTCTTCCGGTGACCCCCTGGTCCGTTCCTACTGTCCCACCCATCATCCCCTGTCCCCAGGCACACTTTTCTCTGCAACATTAGGAGGTGTAATGCCTGCCCCCTTCACCTCCTCCCTCACCACCTTCCGGGGTGCTAAGCAGCTCTTCCAAATGAGATAGAGATTCACAAGGTCCTTCTCCTCCCACCTCATCTCTGGCATTTGGTGTGCTTGATATGTACTCACCTACATCAGGGAGACCAAGTGCACCTTGTCCACTGCTTTGCCCAGCACCTGTCCTTTGTCTGCAATGACCATCTTGCATTGTCGGTTGCAAATCATTTTAACTCCATTGCCAGGGGTGTTAAATCCAAACAAGAGAAACAACACCTCATATTTTGCCTGGGCTATCTACAACCCAATGTCATGACCATTGAATTCTCCATTGTCAAGTAATCTGCACACTCTCTGTTCCTTTCTCTCTTCTTCTGACCCACTCAGGTCCTCCCGACTCTCCGTCCTTTCCATCATCCACTTCCAGCCCACTCTTGCCCAGTTTCTTTCCTCTTCCCACCTGGTTCCTTCTGCCTATCATTCACTCAGACTAGCACTGGTTCCTTTATCCCTTCCACTCGCCCACTGTTTCCATGTACTCACCATCCATCCCTTATCACCTTCATTTCATATTGGATTCCACAACCTGCAGCCTTTCTTTGTATCATCTCATCATATCCCAGCCTTTGTCGTTATCTCCACACTTCCTTCAGCCCTGCACTGATCCCATTGCTCAGCTGCTCTCCACTAGGATGTATCTATTGCTTGCGAGCGCCTGCCTCTCCTCTTCCCTTGCATCACTTTACACTGGTTATCTCCCCTTTACAATCTAAATCCTGGTGCAGGGTCATAGAAACATAGAAAATCGGTGCAGGAGTAGGCCATTCGGCCCTTCAAGCCTGCACCGCCATTCAATATGATCATGGCTGATCATCCAACTCAGTATCCTGTACCTGCCTTCTCTCCATACCCCCTGATCCCCTTAGCCACAAGGGCCACATCTAACTCCCTCTTAAATATAGCCAATGAACTGGCCTCAACTACCTTCTGTGGCAGAGAATTCCAGAGACTCACCACACTGTGTGAAAAATGTTTTCCTCATCTCGGTCCTAAAGGAATTCCCCCTTATCCTTAGACTGTGACTCCTTGTTCTGGACCTCCCCAACATTGGGAACAATCTTCCTGCATCTAGCCTATCCAACCCCTTAAGAATTTTGTACGTTTCTATAAGATCCCCCTCAGTCTTCTAAATTCTAGAGTACAAGCCTAGTCTATCCAGCCTTTCCTCATATGAAAGTCCTGATATCCCAGGAATCAGTCTGGTGAACCTTCTCTGTACCCTCTCTATGTCATGGGCCAACATGTCGTTTATCCTTTGCATCCACAGTTGCACCTGAACTGTTGAGCACCACCAGGAGTTTTTTTTTTCATTTTGCTCTACATCTAGTGGTCTGGAAATCCTGTTTGCCTGGCACCAGCAAAAGCCCGGCATGCCAGATTAACAGCCTTTTATTGTATTATTAACGGAAGGGTCAATGACCTGAAACATTCACTCTGCTATTCTGTCCAGATTCTGCTGAGTGTTTTTGTCATTTCCTCATTTTGTTTCAGATTTCCGTTTTTTGCTTTCAGTAGAAATCCTATCTGCTCCTTGATTGAGACATTTGGTATTTCCTGCTTAAGACTGTGCCAAGTTGTCATTCTGGTTGTCAGCTGTGGATAGAAAGCAAAACGGAACATGATGTGACCAACCTCTAGAATTTTTTTCCCAGTAGGATCTAGGCCATATATTTTTCAACATTATACCTTGTATCACCCCCAGCTCCCCAGACTCAGCAGTTCAGCCTGAAGTGTTCTCCATCCAGCGTATGGACTGTACACTGGCATCTGGGAAAGGGAGAGGAGGGGGCGTCTGCCTCGTGGTCAACTCTGCGTGGTGCTCAGACATGGCAATCCTGTCCAACTCCTGCTCTCCACACTTCGAACATCTGGCGGTGAAGTGCCGTCCCTTCCACCTCCCAAGGGAATTCACCTCCATCATCCTGACCGTGGTCTACATCCCACCCCAGGCAGACGTCCGTCTGGCACTGGTGGAGCTGCACGCCATGGTCAACAAACACCAGACGTTTTTCCCCGAGGAGTTCACCACCATTGCTGGGGACTTCAATAAAGCCAACCTGAAGAAATCACTCCCTAACTTCGATCAACATGTCTCCTGCTGCACCAGAGGACCAAACACCCTCGACCACTGCTACACCACCATCAAGGATGCCTATCGCTCTATCCCTCGCCCTCACTTCGGTAAATCCGACCACACCGCGGTGCTGCTACTTCCTGCCTACAGGCAGCAATTAAAGAGCGCACCCCCAGAGGTGAGGACAGTACAGAGCTGGTCGGGGGGGGGGGGGGGGGGGGGGGGGGGGGGGGGGGAGGGGGCAGAGGAACAACTACAGGACTGTTTGGAGTCTGTAGACTGGGCAATGTTCAGGGACTCGGCAATGGACCTGAACGAATAAACCAGAGTCGCTGCAGACTTCATAAAGAAATGTGTGGAGGACTGCATCCCAACAAAAACCTTCCAAGTGTTTCCCAATCAGAAACATTGGATGAACTGTGAGATCCGCACTCTTCTGAAGACCAGACACCGGGCATTCATGTCTGATGTTACAGTGGTCTACAAGAAGTCCAGATATGACCTTGGTAGCAAAAAGGCCAAAAGGGACTTCTGCTCCAAACTGGAGGATGAGACAGATGTTCGGCAGCTGTGGCGGGGCTTGAATGCAATCGCCTCCTACAAGGCGAGATCAGGAGGCTGCTCGAATGTTGGCCAAACATCACTCCCTGACGAGCTCAATGCGTTTTACGCACGCTTTGATAGGGTGAACACTGCTGTGCCTTCTCGAGCCCCCATTCGCTCTGATGGTATTTCAGTCTCAGTCACAGAGGCCAACGTCAGAAAATCCTTCAGAGGGGTGAACCCTCGAAAAGCGCCTGGACCTGATGTGGACCAACTGGCTGGAGTTTTTACGGACATTTTCAACCTCTCACTTCTGAGGTCTGAGGTTCCCACCTGCTTTAAAAGGGCATCAATTATACCGGTGCCCAGGAAGTCACCCTCATTGAGGTGACGTGCCTCAATGACTATCGACCAGTGGCACTAACGTCTGTGGTGATGAAGTGCTTTGAGAGGTTGATCATGGTGCAAATCAACTACCTCGATAAAAACCTGGACCCTCTGCAGTTTCGATTACCTCCACAACAGATCAACGGTGGATGCGATCTCGCTGGCTCTCCATTCCGCTCTGGACCACTTGGACAACAAAAACTCATATGTCAGGCTGTTATTCATTGACTACAGCTTGGCATTTAATACCATCATCCCCTCCAAGCTGGTTACCAAACTCGCAGAACTGGGTATCTGCGCATCCCTCTGTAATTGGATCAGCCTCGATAACAATCAGCACGGGAGCACCTCAAGGTTGCGTGCTTAGCCCCCTGCTATACTCACTCTATACTCATGACTGCGTAGCCGGTAATAGTGCGAACTCCATCATCAAGTTCACTGACGATACCACTGTTGTGGGACGTATCACTGATGGGGACGAGTCGGAGTACAGAAGTGAGATCGACCGACTGACCAAAATGGTGCCAGCACAATAACCTGGCCCTCAACACCAGCAAAACCAAGGAACTGATTGTGGACTTTGGAAGGGGGAGGATGGGGACCCACAGTCCCGTTTATATCAACGGGTCGACGGTGGGGAGGGTCAAGAGCTTCAAATTCCTGGGCGTGCATATCTCTGAAGATCTTTACTGATCCGAGAACACTGATGCAATCATAAAGAAAGCACATCAGCGCCTCTACTTCCTGAGAAGATTAGGGAGAGTTGGTTTGTCAAGGATGACTCTCTCTAACCTCTACAGGTGCACAGTAGAGAGCTTGCTGACTGGTTGTATCGTGGCTTGGTTCGGAAACTTGAGCGCCCTGGAGCGGAAAAGACTACAAAAAGTAGTAAACACTGCCCAGTCCGTCATCGACTCTGACCTCCCGTCCATCGAGGGGATCTATCACAGTCGCTGCCTCAAAAAGTCTGGCAGCATCATCAAGGACCCACACCATCCAGGCCATACACTCATCTCCCAGCTACCTTCAGGTAGAAGGTACAGGAGCCTGAAGACTGCAACGACCAGGTTCAGGAATAGCTACTTCCCACAGCCATCAGGCTATTAACCTCAGCCCGGACAAAACTCTGAACATTAATAGCCCATTATCTGTTTATTCACACTTTATCAGTTTATTTATTCATGTGTGTATATATTTATACAATGGTGTATGGACACACTGATCTGTTCTGTATTCGTGCCTACTACGTTCTGGTGTGCGGAAGCAAAGCAAGAATTTCATTGTCCTATCAGGAACACATGACAATTCTTGAATTCTTGAACTTGAACTCTTGCCTGTATCTGTGCCTGTAAGGATCTTTATTACAAGCAGCATTCCCCTGAACAGTCTTAAATTATAGGTGTTCATTCCATAAAATGAATGGACAGAAATACAATATTTGTTCTTTTATTTTATTTGGCATAATTGCCAAAAGGGCTTCACTCAGCAATCCCAACTGCATTACTGAAAATAACTCTTACCAGGGTGGCACAGCGGCAGGGCCAGCCTTAAGCCGACTGGACTGATTGCTCCCAATTGGGCCCCGCGCCTAAGGGGGGCCCCGCACTAATGTTCCGTATTTTGTATAGAAATACGAATTTGCTTCGTTAAATAAAGAATAAAAAATAAACATTCGCCATCCGGATTTTTTTTTTAAATGAACATGGATAACAACCGCTGCACAGCCATCAGACATAAACGATTTGTTAACTACTACTGTTAGAACTTGTTAACAGCCAGTAATTAACAAGCAGTTTATTATAACCATATAACAATTACAGAACGGAAACAGGCCCTCTCAGCCCTTCCAGTCCGTGCCGACCATTTGTTTTCCCCTAGTCCCATCTACCTGCACTCAGACCATACCCCTCCATTCCCTTCACGTCCATATACCTATCCACTTTACTCTTAAATGTTAAAATCGATCCTGCCTCCACCACTTCTGCTGGAAGCTCATTCCACTCAGCCACCACCCTCTGAGTAAAGAAGTTCCCCCTCACGTTACCCGAAACTTCTGTCCCTTAATTCTCATGTCATGCCCTCTTCTTTGAATCTTCCCTACCCTCAATGGGAAAAACGTATCCACGTCAACTCTGTCTATCCCTTTCATCATTTTAAAGACCTCAATCAAGTCCCCCTTAACCTTCTGCGCTCCAAAGAATAAAGACCTAACTTGTTCAACCTTTCTCTGTAACATAGTTGCTGGAACCCTGGCAACATTCTAGTAAATCTAAATAATATACAATGTGTCATCAATGCATCGATCCACATTCCTCAGTAAATGTAATAGTGTTTTGAACAAGTATTAAATGATGCCGCGTTCCTTTGAATAAAATTCACGCCGCATCATTAATACTTGTTCTAAACACAATTACATTTACTGAGGAATGTAGATCGATGCATTGATGACACATTGGGAATTTCTTAAAACTAACCATCATGAATGAGGGCTCCGGACCGCGAGAAGGGGCTTCTTCTTGGTGTGCAGGTTAGTCATTCACCTACCAACCCTCGTTGTGTTTCTCTGTCTTTCGCTCTCTCCCTCCCTCTCTCTCTCTCTCTCACTCTCTCTCTCCCGCTCCACATCTCGTCTCTCTCCAGCTCTCTCACTCCCTTTCTCTCACCCTGTCGCCCCGGCATTCCCGGAATCAGTGACCTTTTGCGGTAGACAGAAATGCTGGAGAAACTCAACGGGTGAGGCAGCATCTATGGAGCGAAAGAAATAGGCAACATTTCGGGTCGAAACCCTTCTTCAGACCCGGCCCGAAACGTTGCCTATTCCTTTGCTCCATAGATGCTGCCTCACCCGCTGAGTTTTTCCAGCATTTTAGTCTACCTTCGATTTTCCAGCATCCGCAGTTCCTTCTTAGGTGTTTTGTGGCTTCATTTGTGGTTGCTTTCTGTTGGTGGGGGGGAGGGTGGAGAGAGAGCGAGTTCTGGCCCGTGGAGGCTCCTGGTCCGTTCCCTCCGTGGGTGCCGCTTTGCCCGCTGAGTTCCTCCAGCACTGTGTTTTTTGTTTGGCTCAGAGGTTGAAGGTGGCTCAGAGGGACGGGCATGGGCTCTGGGGAGAGGGTTGTGTTTCTGGTCGAGACCCTTCTTCAGACAATCACAAGTACCAATGAGAGTTCAGTTCAGTCTGAAGAAGGGTCTTCTCTCCTGAGTCGCTGTGCTGCCTGTCCTGCTGAGTTACTTCAGCTTTATGTCTATCTTCAATTTCAGAGAAATAACATTTCTCAAGGGGGGCTGATAGCGTCTACCCCCCCCCCCCCCCCCCCCCCCCCCCCCCCCCCCCCCCCCCCCTTCCTTCGCAACCTCATCCTCACGGACCTTAGCGTAGCCCTAGTTCCTAAAACCCATTTCCATCACTGTTCATGTTGCACTTATAATGCAGAGACCGGGCTTGAAGTCATTCTGAGAAACAAAAAGATAAAGAGCTTGTTTCAGTCCAACAGCAGCCTGAATAGAACAGAATAGAATGCCTTTTATTGTCATTCAAACAGCTTGATTTGAACAAAATTGCATTTTCTACAGTCTTAACAATTACAAAAAACCCAAGACCCACACTTAACACACTTCACATAAACATCCATCACAGTGAATCTCCAGCACCTCCTCACTGTGATGGAAGGCGAAAGTCTTATCTCTTCCCTTGTTCTTTTCCCGCGGTCCAGCAGTCCAACTGCAACATCGAGGCAAACTGGGGCTCCCGATGTTGTCCCACAGGGCCTGCGGCCGGAGCCTCCGAAGCTCTGAAGTTGGGTTGCAGCTGAGCGCCACCAGAGCACCTCCCGCTCCGAAGTCGGCCAGCTCCGCGATGGCAGGTCCACAGGCTCCGCGACTGGAGCCCTCAGGCTGGTTCCGGCCGGAGGCCGCCGCCAGCTCCACGATGTTAGGCCTAACGACATCGGAGACCCGACAGGGAAAAAGTCGGGTCCCCGAACATGGAAGAGATTAAACGGGTTCCTCCCCCCCCCCCCCCCCACCACCCACATATACACAGCTAAAAAAATAATAAAACTAGAATCAAAACATACATTTAACGAGACTAAAATTTAGAAAAAGACAGACGGACTACAGTCGATCCGCAGCTGTTAAGTGCCGCCACTGGAGCACTTCAGCTTCTTAACCCTGTGACCAGCTGTTTCAATTTTTGTACTGCTGTTGGACTGAAACCAGCTCTTTATCTTTTTGTTTCACCCCCTGTCCGTCCACATTCATCTCCCTCTCCCCCACCTTCCTTCCACGATGCCTGCTGCTTTGATGGCAGGCATACCATCACGTTTACATTGCCAGTTAACCACTGATTCATTTTGAAGTGGTCACTCTAAAGTTAGCCTTCTTTAAAAACCGGTATCGTTGCCAAAAGTGACTTGCTTCGTGAAAATGGGCATTTGTAAAATTAAACCCCAGTGTCCTCTGAACTACGTGTTACTGTATTGTTCAATATCCTTGCTAATTGTCGTATTAGCGTTTCAATGCTGCGTGTGCTTCAGCATGGGCCATCCGTTAGTTAGATCGCAGCGGAACATAGTATTAAATCACAAGCAGCTGCAGATGCTGCAGATCTTGAGCAAAAAAAACAAACTGCTGGAGGAATTTTGAGTCACACCATTCAGTGAAGCCACCTAACAAAGGGTTGCTCTTTGGAGGCAAACAGTCACTTCCTGACTAACTGCTGACTCTTTTTAACTTGACGCAGAATACAATGATTACCTGTTTTCTATTGCACAAATGCATGAGTGGAGAGTCGAGTCAAGAATGTATAATTGTCATGTGTACCCACAACAGAACAATGAAATTCTTATTTGCAGCAGGATAACAGGCGTGTAAACACAATACTCATAGATTGTATGAGAGCGCATGAGAAATGACTAAATTCAATAACTTAACCCTAATTCTAGTGCAAAAAAGCTCAGGGTGCCCCATCAAATCTCATCAATCGCTTGGTAATCGCATGACTGTGTCCAACTGCTGTCTGGTTCATTGATTGTATTGCTAGATCATGACCATTTTGGGAGAGAAAAATTCTCACGGCAGACCAAACGTGTTAAACAGAAATTGGTCAGATACTGACCTTTACACAGTGAGAAATCATGTGAAATAATCACTGAATTTTATTTTAAATGAATGTACCTGCATGTTATACTGTTTAGTTTGGAGATACAGCCAGATAGTCCACTGAGTTTGCATCGACCAGCGATTTTTGTTTTCCTATTTGTCAATTATTTTGTGCCTGATTATTTGGCGACCAATCAATCGCTGTCTCTAGGGGGGTTGCGTCCAATCACCAACCAGCTAGCCTTAAAATTCCCGTCCAATCAACAAATAGGTCTCTTCCCGTCCAATCAGCCGCTATCTCCAAGGGCATTGTGCCCAATCACATAATGCAGTTTAATGGTAATTAGCTGCTACGGTAAAGGTTGGAAGCCAGCGGAGGTACTGACAGTCAAACGGGAGCATAAGAGATTCAGACAGTGTATAATCCATAGCACCTCAGTGTATATTCATAATATATACTAAATAACTGGACTGACAGACCTTGGCTGGGAACCTGGGGCTCATCAAAATTGTTCCCAATTGGGCCCTGCACCCCCTAAGGCCGGCCCTGCACAGCGGAAGATCTACTGCCTTGCAGTGCCAGAGACCCAAGTTAGATCCTGACTTTGGATGCTTGCCTGTATGGAGTTTGTACGTTCTCCCTGTGACCTGTGTGAGTTTTCTCTGAGATCTTCGGTTTCCTCCCACAGTTCAAAGACTTTCAGGATTATAGGTTGGTATAAATGTAAATTGTCCCTAGTGTGTATCTCTAAACAACCAAACAAAGGTAAAGGAGTCTGAATGTGGTTCTTCTCCCTTGCAATTCAATTTTTTTCAACTGCAAATCTTTGATTAATGGGTGAGTTTGAGGCAATTTGTAACAACTCTCTCTGTTTTACTTTACAGATCGATACTGAATTCACAGCCATTGCTACAATGAGGCTGAGGTTTATAACTACCAGCATTGTTGCATTTGTGGTCGTTCAGGCACTGACTTTGTTCTTCTTGTACTCCAGACAAAATGTTGTTACATATCCATCCGAAGAACAGGATAGCAAAGTCCACATCCTCATTCTTTCTTCCTGGCGATCGGGCTCATCCTTTGTAGGACAAGTATTCAGTCAACACCCTGATGTATTTTATTTAATGGAACCTGCTTGGCATGTCTGGGTACAAATGCATCCAAACGGTGCAAAGGTCTTGAAAATGGCTGTCAGGGATCTGGTGCGATCTACGTTCTTGTGCGACATGTCAGTTTTTGATGCGTACATGTCCGAAAACAGACCTGTATCCCACTTATTCCAGTGGGAAGTCAGCCGAGCCCTCTGCTCGCCACCAATGTGTAACTATTATCAGAGAACTGACCTCACCAACGACTTAAAGTGCAAGAAACACTGTAACATGACCAAATTTTTTAAAATGGAGGAAACCTGCAAAAGCTACAGTCATGTTGTGATCAAAGAAGTGAGATTCTTTGAGTTAAAGTCACTGCTTCCTCTCTTCACTGACCCCTCTCTCAACCTCAAAGTTATTCATCTTGTCAGAGACCCCAGAGCTGTCCTTAAATCTCGTAACAAGGCCTTATTTGCACTGTTACGCGACAATGGTATTGTTTTAGGCGTTGGAGATAAACACATAGAAAAGGATAAAGGGGAAGATTCAAACTATGAAGTCATGAAAGAGATTTGCAACAGTCACTTGTTGATTCATGAGCTTGCCACTGAGCTAGGACATGACATCCTGAAACAACGCTATATGATGGTACGGTACGAAGATGTAGTAAGAGAACCACTCAAGGAGTTATCAGCAATGTATAAATTTGCTGGTTTAAGTTTGACTCCGAAACTTGAATCTTGGATATATAATATCACACACGGAAAAGGAACTGGATCAGCTTTCAAAATAACGTCTAGAAATGCTAAAAGCATATCAGAGGCATGGAGAACTGAGATGCCATTTGAAAACATTTTAAAAATACAAAAGATCTGTGGAAGGGCCATGCAGATACTTGGATATGAACTGGTTCAATCTGAATTTGAACAGAAACTTTTATCTCGAGACCTCATCCATCCACAGAAAAATCAAAAGTTTAGCTGGTTGACTTCTGATGAGGGTGCCACGTAGGATTGCAATCTATATTTTCATTTTGTTTTTATCTGTTATTTCTGATTTTATTCAACTTTTGAAACTTGTATGAAGTCCAGAACAATTTTTAACTCCTTACATGAACACTTTTGAACAATTAAATTGCAAAATTGTAACTGGCTTTGAAGGTAGGGCAGATGTTTCCATGTTTAACTTCTGTGATATTTTAACATGGTCATCAGGTACAGCTCTAACAGCAAGATAAACAAGTGGAAAGATTATTCAATGGGATTATTCAATGGGATATTTCATATTGGGAAGATGTATCTGTTAAAGTCGGGTTAATATAATTTCTTTAGATTAATGAAGATAAGTTGTCTCTTTTCTAAATCTAATGTTCCACTTTGATGTGAAACAAACAAAAAGTGTCATTATTTTGTGCTGTCTAGGTACTTCTGGTGTTATGTAATTGAATTACTGACAGGACTGCATCTATGAAAATCAGTGGTATGTATGCTGGGATATTCTGCGCTTAAAATAAATAAGCATAAAACGTTAAGAAATGCATTAACAGCTTCCCTTGCACATGTCCAGGTGGAATAACTCCTTTTAATTGCTGGGTTAATTTAAAGTTTACGTTTATAAAGACTTTTATCTTGAAAATAAAATGTTTGCCAAATTGTCAGAAGCAATCTGTTCAACAAAATCCTTATGTTTATAGCCATGTTATGTTTATGAATGTTTTGTTTCCGAATGGGGGGAAAGCACCACATTCCAGACATTAAGAAATGTTTCCACTTTAGGGAGCCTGGGGCCAGTAGGACACACTGCTATAGAACAGCTTAGCTTTGGATGAAGTAAAGTTCCCTTTCCGTGACCCAATGTCAGGAGAAATCATTCAGCCCAATGCAGTCAAAGCAAGAAAGAAAGAGCTCGATAGAATAATTTCACTTTTCAGTTCTTTGGTTAATAGGCTTCAGGATTATGGCATATCAGATGGTCAGATGTATTTTAATTTTGAGATTGATATTTGATTGAAATCTGCTAAGCAGAATAGATCCTTATTGTTCATTCCCTCTCAGCTACTTGATAAATACCTTGATCTAAATTGCCCCGAACCTTCTCTACGAGAATTACACAAAAAGCTGGAGAAACTCAGCGGGTGCAGCAGCATCTGTAGTTCCTTCTTTAACACTTCTCTACGAGAAGTTCACTTCTTAAAAATGGTTGGTTATATTGTCATTATTATCTTTAGGAATAATGACAATATAATCAACTTTTTTAATAAGTGAACTTCTTCAGTGCTGACAAATGTCATCATGATTTTTAACTGTTTTCTCTGTCTTCACGTCATTCATGTCATGTAATGATCAGAATTGTGTGCGGTATTTTGACTGTAGCCTGCGTTATGTTCCAGTTTGATCTCCTTTGCCTTTCAATTTTTGCCTAAACTATCAAAAAGCAACATAGGCCTGCCACTCTAACCATGTTGCCCTGATATTTTCAAGTATCTGTGGACATACACTCTTAAATCCTAAAGATAGACCCAAAAGCTGGAGTAATTCAGCAGGACAGGCAGCATCTCTGGAGAGAAGGAATAGGTGACATTTCGGGTTGAGACCCTTCTAAAGACTATCTTCGGTTTAAACCAGCATCTGCAGTTCCTTCCTGCACCTACCAATCTGAGGGTCTTACCATTCCTTGTAGGCCTTGTTTGCCTCCACAAAAGCATGCCTTTACTCATATCTGCTTTAAAAGGACATCAATAATACCGGTGCCCAAGAAGAGCAAGGTGACGTGCCTCAACGACTATCGACCAGTGGCTCTAACGTCTGTGCTGATGAAGTGCTTTGAGAGGTTGATTATGGCGCATATCGACTCCTACCTCGACAAGAACCTCGACCCACAAGAAACAGAAATCTTACATTTGAAGGATATGGAATCAGTATCTATTGAGACTACCCAGCAGAGGTCTCCAGGAAAAGAAAAACGTTTAATGAGACCAAAAGAATCTTGAGGGAAGTGAAGAACTTGAAATATGGTCTGAGGTATCCAGCAACCCTAAGAGTCACCTACAATCAGAATCAACACTTTTTCACCAACCCTGTGGAGGCACTGGACTTTGCCCAGAAGATTAAGGCTCGAGAGGAAGCTTGAATAATACTTTTAAAACTGAACTTCATCATTGAATAAACTGACTTTGCAGGACTGGATGGAACTAAAGTCGTGTTTAAGGAAGCTGGAGAAAGATGTGGATCAGAAACTCTCCCATGGATACTAATAATTAGTATAACTGCACTACTAATACAAATAACTAATAAATACTAAAACTATAGCGTGGTATTTTGTATGATTAAATCATACAATGGTGAACCATTACTACAACCCAAAGATATTAATGAGAGATTTTTGCAATATTATAAAAATTTATATTCAGCTAAAACGACAGAAAACAGGATAGGAATAGAAGCATTTAAAAAAAAAATGTAATCTGAATGGGTTGGATTCACAAAATAGAGAATCACTAAATGCTGAAATATCAGTAAAAGAAATCGAAGAATCTATCAGATCATTAAAAAATGGTAAAACACCGGGACCAGGTGGTATTGGTTCGGAATTTTATAAAACATTTTATGATCTGATTGCACCACGTTTGAAGATACTCTATGAATACATCTATACCCACCAGAAACTACCAAAAACGTTAAATGAATCTATTATAACACTTATACCTAAAATAGACAAACATCTGGATGACCCAGGATCATATAGAGCTATAGCTCTTTTTAAATACAGATCAAAAGATACTAACCAAAATGTTAGCACAAAGACTGAGCACAGTTATTAATAAATTAATACACCCGGATCAAACAGGATTTATACCAAAACGATGATTATTCAATATTATATATTCGAAAAGAGGTATTAATAAAGACCTAGTAGTTATATCGTTAGATGCGGAGAAAGCCTTTGACCAGGTGGAATGGTCTTACTTGTTTTCGGTTATGGAAACTTTTAAGTTGGGAGAGAAATTTATTACTTGGGTTAAATTATTATACACTAATCCAACAGCCAGAATACTAACAAATCAAATGCCATCAATTAAATTTAATTTATTCCTAGGCTGCAGACATGGTTGTCCTTTATCCCCGCTATTGTTTGCACTTGCAATAGAACCATTAGCTCAACGTGTGAGATTACATCCTGAAATATATGGGTATGACACCAGAGATACTGAAAATAAAATCTCCTTATATGCGGATGATGTATCACTTTATATTACAAAGCCGGAAATTAGTATTCCAAATTTACTAAAATTAATAACTGAATTTGGAATATTTTCAGGATATAGTATTAATTGGAATAAAAGTGAACTTATGTCAATAATGGTAAATAACTTACATATATTACAACAATTTCCTTTTAAGATAGCAAACGAAAAAATCAAATATCTTAGAATTTATGTAACAAAAAGATTTGATTCTTTATTTAAATCCAACTTTCCACTTTTATTGAATAAATTAAATAAGAATATTTTATATTGGAAAACATTACCTTTTTCAATGCTAGGTAGAATTAATGCAATAAAAATAATTTTTCCTCCGCAATTACTATATCTCTTCCAATTGATTCCGATGTATTTTCCTAAAAATGTATTTAAGAAGGTTGATTCTATAGTCACCAACTTTATCTGGGATTATAAGAGCCATAGAATAAATAAAAAACATTTATGTAAATCAAAAATAAATGGAGGTCTAGCACTGCCAAATTTTATGTTTTATTACTGGGCAGTTAATATTAAAAATATGAATTTTGGTTAGTAGAGACAGATAAAAAACCAATCTGGTTAAAAATGGAAAAAGAAGATTGTTCGCCTTTTGAAATTAGCTCGATTTTACTCGCTAATATTAAACTAGGTAAGAAAATCTATAGTGAAAATCCTATTATAGAAAGTGGGATACGTATCTGGAAACAAATAAAGAAAACATTAAAATTGAAATGTATACCACTAGCCCTTACCATTGTAAATAACGTTACATTTAAACCTTCAATGATGGACAAAGGTTTTTTTTACAATGGAAAAACTATGGAATTAATATGATGGGTGATCTCTATAGGGAAAACTCCTTCATGTCATTTCAAGAATTACAACAAATTTACGGATTACATTCAAAAGATTACTTTAAATATTTAGAAATTAGAGACTATGTAAAAGCAAATACACAAGAAATCAGAAATAGAAAGACAGAAATTTTAGATGAATGTCTAAATAAACACCCGAACACAGAAAAATTGATATCATATATTTATAACATTTTATTGGAAAACGATGTCCCTATGACAGAAATATATAGGCAATCATGGGAAAACGAATTAGATCAATTAATCAGACTAGAAGTATGGGATGAAAGTTTACAACATATAAACCATTGTTCATTAAATGCTAGACACTCTCTTATACAATTTAAAATATTACATAGATTACATTATTCAAAATCCAAATTACATAGTATTTTTTCAAATGTATCTGCCATATGTGATAAATGTCAGCACTTAGAAGCTAACTTAACGCACTCATTTTCAAATTGTATAAAAATTACTAAATTTTGGACAGAAATATTTAAGATAATTTCAAATGTTGTTAATCTGATCCCTGACTCAAAATTAATAATATTGGGAATATTAGAAACAGATCAATTAATAACAACGAATTTTTATTGATTACAGTTTAATAATTGGGAAAAAATTAATACTGAAATTCTGGAAAGGTCCTACATCCCCCACAACCAAAATGTGGATTACAGGAATGTCGGAGACACTTCATCTGGAAAGATTAAGGCTTGTCCTACTGGACAAGTTAGATCTTTTCAGAGAGATATAGTCTCCATTTATTGAATATTTAAAGGGTCAAAATGGCTCGGTGCGAGAGCCTGACTGAAGCCTGAATAATGGAATGGATGAAGAATCATGTATAAGAAATCATGGATATATCTCCAATGATGGATAGCCTGTTTAACACTCCACTCATTTTTTTTTTCCCGCCTGGTCCATCAGCTCCATCCGCGGCTTCGGAGCCTTGCCAGGTGGTCCCGTCCACTGCCGGCACAGGGAGACCGTTCTCCCGTCACCGGGCGGGAAGCGGGAAGGACTGAATCTGAACCCGCCCATGACCCGACACCAGGCGCTACTCAGGCCGGGTCCACATCACCCCCCCCCCCCCCCCGCCGGTCCCTCGCCCCCCACCCTCGCCTTTCCCACCCCACACCGCGGGCCCTCGCACCCCCCCCCATCGTTTCTGGTCGGCGACGGCGGCTGTTGTGCGGGGTGACGGAGGGTCGGAGTGAATGACGGGCCCCGCACAGCAGCAACAGTGGGGACGGCGGCTCCCCCTCCTCATGCACCGTGCCAGCCTCACAGCGGCCGCCGCTTGCCACTCCGCCAACGACCACAACCGCTTTCACAACAATCCCTCCCGCACGCCGAGGCTGGGAGGAGGGAGGGAGCGAGGAAAGAAGGGGGAGGCCCCCTTCTGCCTTCTGAAGCACCTGCACCGCTCGGCTCCGCACCTTCCTGTTGGCTGGCGGAGGAGGCGAGGAGTCCCAAGTTGGACAGGGACGGCCAAGGCTGCGGGGCGATGATGCCGTCCCTGTCCCCCCCCCCCCTCCCCCCCCCCCTCCAGGCTGCCAGTGCCCTTGAAACTGCGGGCGCAGCTAGTGGCCGCCGCTCCTAGCACAAACTCACTCTTCTGCCGGTACATGACTAGCGAATCGGGCCTGAGCTGCCTCTTGGAGCTGGAGCGACGCACAATGTCAGGCGAGAGCCCCAGCTGCCCGCTCTGCTGGGGGCTGTCGGAGGCCAGGTAAGTCTTCATGCTGCTGCTGGCCCTGCTGCCGCTGCCTTCCTCGGGGGCAGAGCTGCCCAAACCATTGGGATCCACTTTGCACCCCCTCGCCGTCTGGCTCTTCAAGTTCTTGGCCTTGTCGGCAGCCAGTCTCAACACAGCGCTCTGCCGACCCCGCCTGTCCCCCTCCATTTGACTGCGGAGGTAGCCGGGGCCCTTGGACATGAGCCTGAGCGGCAGAGAGATGCTCGCCTCACGCGGCAAGCTTGCAGTGGGCGCGATCGCGCTCGGCACCTTACTTTGATCCAGCCAACGAGGACAAACACGTTTTCACATCCACAAAGAAGGAAAGACCAGGACTTCCATGAGCAATGACAGGCTGTCTGCAATTGCCTTAATCCACATTCACTATGATTTTGCCCATAACTTGGACAAAGCCATGACTAGGTTTGCGCAGTTACATTCTTGGAAAATGGAACTGGAAAACATGATTTATGGCTAAATGGCAATATATGCAGTGTACACGAGTGTCCGTCACCTGCATCACTACGCCAGGACTTCCATGAGCAATGACAGGCTGTCTGCACATGCCATAATGCACATTCACTATGACTTTGACCATGACTTGGACAAAGTGGTGAGTAGGTTTCCACAGTTACATTCTCGGAAAACTAAACTATTTCATGTTGAGGTTGATGTGTTGTGAAGTTGTTAGATCAGGAGGACCATTAAAGATGTACTGCACACACTAACACAGTCTAACAGTAACAGGCAATCAAATCAACACACAAAACATTTTCTAAAGAAAGTTTTCTTTACTGCAAAAACTTAGTTTATTTGCAGTTTTTGCATGCTCCTTTATAACATTTTACATAACATTTTACAACAGTACAACTTGATTATTAAAACAAGGACAACAATTCTTAATTTTACAAAAAATGTGTACAACAATGACCCAATCATCCCATTGCACCTGCTCATTATTCTTGACTCAACCAAAATTATTTCTGAAATATTGGTCATACATTTGGTGCAAAAAGCTCCAAAATAAGGCTCAGAATGCACCAGAGAGCATCTAAAACTAATCTAATAACTGTCCTGATTTCACACAACAGTTCTTGGTGATAATGAAGAGAATCTGCCATTTGTGAAAGATTTTGCTTCTATGTAGCAGCTCTTTCTTTGCCTGTTCCTTTAACCAGCAGCTTTGTGCAGAATAGCCAGCAGGCGTGAGCCTCAGTAATTTATAACCAGTTCCAGATTAGTTCTAAGTGTTCTTTTAACATCTGTGAAGACTTAATGCCAAGTTTCATGACGTGCAATTGCCTTGGCTAATAACCTGCTACACTAATGTCACCAATCATTCTGACTTGACAGTCACCTCTTATTGTGAGTACAGCTACTCATACAAAACACCAAAGAAAATATGAAGAATACAGGTAAGCAATGACTCCCAGCTTAACAACGATGTCACACTGCAAAGAAAATCAAAAGATTTCTGCTGTGCCAAAGAATGCCGTCCCAAACCTGATGGCTGTGTTCTTTAAGCCATGAACCTGCTGAACCACATATCTTGCATCCCAGCGGTATGAATATTGACTCTAACTTCAAGTAACCCTTGCTTTCCCTCTCTCGCCATCCCTCCCTCTTTCCAGTTCTCCGTCCAGTCCGACTGTCTCTCTGATTACATTGCATCTCTCTTTGCTTTGTCACTAACAATGTTGTTCTAACTGTGTTGTAGCTAACAATGATCTATTCTACATTTTCCTTCATCCCCCTCTCTTTTGACCTCTTAAACTTCCTTATCTCTGTAACTCCCTCTCCCCTGACTCTCAGTCTGAACGAGAGTCTCGACCCGAAACTTCAGCCATTCCTTCTATCCAGATTTTCTTCCTGTCCCGCTGGGTTGCTCCAGCGTCTTGTGTCTATTGTCAAACCACAGATAAGGTTTCTATTTCATTTATAGCTGCTATAAGGTTTACTGAACATTAGTGAGTGCTCACAGATGCCTGAGAATTATTCAAGTACTGAATTCTCCTGACATCAGTCGGTGAACTACATGTGCACAAGGAAATAATATCAGTCTCCGCAGTGGGCGTGACATGCCAGCTCGTTTAATTGTTCTCCGTGTAATTCTAGAGTAAAGCATGTAGAAAGCCTGAAAGTTGCTATGCATCCCTAGCGTCCTACTTTCAGAAACCTCTATACAGCGATCGGGTAACCGTGCCAGAGCCGTAGGAATTATTCAACGAGGAAGTAATGAGGACTCAGAGGAATTTCTTTCTCACCAAGGAAATGGGTAGAATTGCTAAGTTTATTCCATTGCCCCAGACAGTGCTGAGGAGCGTATGTGGAAGCAAGGATAGCTCACACAATAGCTCAATACTGCAGAATACCCAGAGGAGTATTAAAAGATGTGCAACTACATTAGAAAGGGCGTAAGGAAATAAGTTATTACAATCTTAATCAGTGGACTATGTTAGTGGGTGACGCCAAAAAAAGAAAAAATGTGACATTTTTCATCCAAGGTGAGACTTCAAAAGACCAGTTTTGAAAGGACAATGCTGAGAGCTCCATTTATTGATCAGTACTTACTGGATGGCCTTGTCTTACAGTCCTCCATCAGATCTGCACTAAAAATGGTGAAGGATATTTGAATGATAAGGATAGCTGGGGTTTTAATTTAGGCAGCAAAAGGACTCAGGAAAGATACGTCTAAGATGTAAAATCATTATAAAAGCACAGGACTAGTTTAAACTGTGAGAATTATTTGTTCTTCATTAGTACAGGTGTCAGAGGTTACGGGGAGAAGGCAGGAGAATGGGGTTAGAATGGGATCAGCCATGATTGAATGGTGGAGTACACTTGATGGACCGAATGGCCTAATTCTGCTCCTATTCCTTAGGACCTTATGAGAATGTCAGATGGAGCAGGAACCAAAGGGCTAAAGTTAAAAAGTAAAATCTATGAAAAGCCTCTCACTGTAAAACCTGCTGTTATTTTTGTTATGCCTTAAAGAGCCCTGTTTTCAATTCATGGCCAATTAGAAGCTATCCCAAGGCTCATCAGAACAGACACTTCCAGATTATTGGTCAGGTTTATAGCCCAATCTTAAGGAAACCCTGCTGATTGTGACCCCACCCACCGGATATTGACTCAGATTAAATGTACCGCTAGTCCCTGACCACGAACTTGGTGAAACGGGCCCTCTGGTCAGTCGGACGATCACTGGCCATACTGTGCAAGGATCTGTCCACGACTAATTGCTGCAGCCCAGTGTGCTCCAAGGCACGGGACTATGTGCCGTGGGGCCCATTGAAGACAGGAATCAGAAGGAGATAATTTGAAGTCTTCCCTCAACAAAGCCAGGAGTTGCAGTGGAGCTGGATGCAGTGCAGGCGGGGATCTATGATCTGAACTCACACCTCAGCCCAAAGGCAACAAATTACAAACAACATAAGTATGCTGGAACAGAGTAACGGTCTGAAAATCGCGGGTCTTCCAGGGCAAGGAGATATCTGAGACTGACTACTGTGAACAGATGTTTCCTATCTTTGGAGGCTTTCATGCTGAGGAATGCACTGAAGCTTGGTACAGGAGGGAAGGCGCAGAGTTTCAAATATTTTGCCATTGCACACTGAGGAATGGAACCCGTGTTAAAAAAACCTCTTTGGCTCTTACGAATGTATGTGAAATGAAATAATATTGAGCTGACAAAATGTAAACAGAAGGATGTGAATTGAATTTAATGGTGATATATGAATGCCCTATTAAATGCAAATTTTATGAATAAATTGATATTGAAAATGAAAGAAGAAAAATTATTGTGTGTTTCTGAGGAATATGGTTATTGATTATTTAAATAATGATGGACCATTGAATTATTGATTAATCAAATTATTGATTTAAAGGGTTTAAGAAGGAATTACAGATGCTGGAAAATCGAAGGTAGACAATAGTGCTGGAGAAACTCAGTGGGAGCGAAGGAAATAGGCAACATTTCGGCCCGAAACGTTGATTCTGCCGCACCCGCTGAGTTTCTTCAGCACTTTTGTCTACCATTGATTTAAAGGGAATGGGGTACTCGTTTGTTCTGGGAATAATTTCTCGTTCTGCAGCAGCTGTGGCAGCTAAGCAAACAGGTAGCCAGAGGTCTTCACCGTATAATCAGAGCAACAGCGAATATTGTCGACAAAGGCAACCTGGTGGATTATATGTTTCTCATTAGAAAAGTGCAATTTGATTGTTGTTTCAAAATGGGGCGCTGCCAGGTTGCACGTAATGGATCGTTTGACGTGATCTTCAGGAGCTGGAAGCTTGATGTTGCTACAGGCCTTCAAAGAAAGTTGTAGCGAGCATTACTGTTCCTTTAGGTTTACTATTATCATGTGTACTGAGGTACAAGGAAAAGCTCTGTTTTGCATGTTATCCAAACAGATCACATATCAGATATCCATCCATAAATGCAATCAATCAAACAATAGATAGAGGAAAGGGGAAGATACCGAGGGCAGAATTTAATTCTCAGCATTATAGTACATCAGTTCCATAGATAAAGTCTAATGTCCACAATGGGATAGAATCGGCTGAATCGGACAGTACCCTTGTTTCTGGATGGATAATTTCATATTTCATATCTCAGATTTCACTTGGGCATCTTACAGCCCAGTGCTATGAATATTGATTTCGCTAACTTCGTAATCCCGGCATTCACTCTCACTCTCTCCCTATCCCTCCCCACCCAGTCGCACCAGCTTCTTGTTTTCACCCAACAAACAGCTAACAATGGCCTGTATCCTTCCTCATTGTTTGCATATCTTTCATTCATTGTTCTTTATCTCCCTACATCAACTTCTATATATCTTGTTTCCCTTTTCCCTAACTAGACTGAACAAGGGTCACGCCCCGAAACGTCACTCATTCCTTCTCTCTAAAGATGCTGCCTGTCCCTCTGAGTTACTCCAGCTTTTTGTGATTATCCTTGGATAGTTCAGAAGCCTGATAACAGAGAGGAACAGCCGTTTCTGAGAATGATGGTGCGTGCTTTCAAGATTCTGTACCTTCTGCTGGACGGGAGCAGGGAGAAGAAGGAATGACGGGGTTGGGACAAGCCTTTGATTATGTTGGCTTCTTTCCGTGGCAGTGTGAAGTGTAGATGGAATCAATTATGGGCAGACTAGTCTGTGTGATGGACTGGGCTACATCTATAACTTTTTTTAGTTTTGTTTAGACATACTTCCCACCGGGTCCGCACCAACCAGCGATCCCCACATATTAACACTATCCTACACCCACTAGGGACAATTTTTACATTTACCAAGCCAATTTACCTACAGACCTGTACGAGTGTGGGAGTAAACCGAAGATCTCGGAGAAAACCCACGCAGGTCACGGGGAGAACGTACAAACTCCGTACAGACAGCACCCGTTGTCGAGATAGAAGCCGGGTCTCTGGCGCTGCATTCACTATAAGGCAGCAACTCGCCACCATGCTGCCCGCCTCTCTGCAATTTCTTGGGGGATTGAGCAGAGCTGTTCCCAAAGCAAGCTGTGATGCAACACAACAATATGCTTTCTATGATGCATCTGTAAACATTTGTAAGAGTCACTGGACATGTTGAATTTCCTCAGTCTCTTCAGGAAGTAGAGGCATTGGTGTGTATTCTTGCCTGTGGCTGCTCCATGACAAATCCCTGGTAATATTAATGTCAAGGAACTTGAAGCTCTCAACCATTACCACTTCCGCCCGATTGATGCTGATTGGGGCACGTGCACCATCCGGCTTCCTGACATCGATAACCAGCTCCTTGCAATCATTGAGGGAGAGGTTATTGTCCTGGCACCATGTTGATTCTGAAGTCATCTCCTTCACACGGAGGTCAGACTGTGACGGTCTCCATGTCCGATGTCTCCATATTTCCATCTCCATGTTCAGTCTTCCAGGGCCTACTTGATCTCCCGGTTGCCAAACACTTTCATTTCCCTTCCCATTCCCACACTGACCTTTCTGTCCTGGGCCTCCGCTGCCAGGCTGAGGACCAGCACAAATTTGAGGAGCAGCACCTCATATCTCGCATGGGCAGCTTATGACCCAGCAGTTTGAATATTGATTTCTCTAACTTCAAGTAACCCTTGCATCCCCTCTCTCTCCGTCCCTCCCCCACCCACATTGTTGTACCAGCAGCAAAGTCTTCTTGTTGAATCTCATTGTCATTCATTTTCACCGAGCCCACAGCTAACAATTGCCTGTTTCCTTTATCATCGTTACTTTTTTGCTTATCTCTCTTTCATTCATTCTCTTTCTTTCTACAATATCCCTCGTTTCCCTCCCCCCTGACTCTCAGTCTGAGGAAGAGTCTTGACCCGAAATGTCACCTATTCCTTTCCTCCAGAGATGCTGAGCTCTGAGTTACTCCAGCTTTTTGTGTCACATTCTTGATATTTGGTTCTTCCTTGCTGGGTAAATGGATGGGAAAGGGAAGTGCAATGAAACTAATGACTACTATGAGGTCTGGACACCTAAAGAACCGACCAAGGAGGCACTTGCGGTGGTCACAAAGGAAGCTGTCATACTGCCCTACTATGGTGCAGTTGGAAAAAAGTCCTGGCTGCATAAAGTAGACGGGACATCCCTTAGTGCTGCTCCTGCATCTAACCTAAACTGGTGAATGCCAATGTTAGGAGTGAATGGACAGAAACCTGGACACAGCAAACTGTAAGCAATGAGTGCAAGCCCCAAGCCTGTACCACAGCCAACAAGGTAAATAATAGAGGAGGCATCACAGGAATGGGCAGGAGACTGGCACATGGTGAAAAGAAAGAAAATGAAGTAAATGTCTCCAAAGTTTGCTAACAAAAAAATGAGCAGATCAGAGGTTGAAAGGAGAACGGATGGTGCAGTGAGACAGACTTCCTCCATCGACGTCGACCCAAACATTTCTCTAGCCATGTACTGGTAACAAGAGAGGTGGCTGGCAGCAGGTTCCCCACAAAGGGAGGAGTGCCCACAGCAAGCTGCCAGACCAGGCATCAGCCCCAGCCCCGACCTCAGCCGACAGTTAAAGGACGGGGAGGCAGCAGGGCAACTGGCATGTGGGGAAAATAAAATTTGGCTCCAAAAAAGAAAATTGGCTGCTGACAACCCTAATACAGCAAACGACTCATTCAGCCCTCAGTGGCTGTCCTTCATCTAAAGACAAAGCAACACATGTCCCGGTCATGAACCGAAGATAGACACAAAATACGGGAGTAACTCAGCGGGACAGGCAGCATCTCTGGAGGGAAGGAATGGGTGACATTTCGGGTCGCGACCCTTTGTCAGACTGACTTTGGGAAGGCGGCGAGAGATAGATAGATAAGGAAGTGTGAAGGTGTGAAAACAGGGCAAAGGGAATGGAGATCAATGAAAATGTAGAATGGATCATTGTTAGCTGGGAGAAGGTGACAACAAAGCAAACAGATAAAATGTAGTCGAAGAGATTAAGACTGGTCAGAGAACTGGGAAGGGGGAGGGATGGAGATAGAGGGAAATCAAGGGTTACGAAGGCAGAGAAGTCAACGTTCATACCGCTGGGGTGTAAACTACCCAAGCAAAATATGAGGTGCTGTTTCTTCAATTTGCACTGGGCCTCACTTTGACAATGGAGGTGGCCCAGGACAGAAAGGTCAGTGTGGGAATGGGAGGGGGAGTTAAAGTGTCCAGCAACCGGATCAGGTAGGTTTAGGTGGACTGAGCGGAGGTGTTCAGTGAAACGGTCGCCGAGCCTGCGCTATACTGGAGTCCACACTTGGAACAGCGTATACAGTAGATGAGGTTGGTGGAGGTGCAAGTGAACCTCTGCCTCACCTGAAAAGACTGTCGGGGTCCTTGGATGGAGTCGAGGGGGGAGGTATAGGGACAGGTGTTGCATCTCCTGTGGTTGCAGGCGAACGTACCTGGGGAGGAGGTGGTTTGGGTGGGAAGGGACAAGTTGACCAGAGAGTTGTGGAGGGAACGGACTCTGCGGAAAGTGGAAAGGGGAGGAAATGGGAAGATGTGGCCAGTAGTGGGATCCCTTTGGAGGTGGCGAAAATGTTGGAGGATTACGTGCTGTATGCGACGGATGCTGAGGTGGACGGTGAGGACAAGGGGTCCTGTTATGACTGGAAGGGGAAGGAGCAAGAGCAGAGCTGAGGGATAGTGAGGAGACCCAAGTGAGGGCCTCATCTATGATAGAACCCCTGTTCCCTAAAGAAAGAGGACATCTCTGATACCCTGGTATGGAACACCGCATCTTGGGCACAGATGTGGCGTAGACGGGGGAATTGGGAGTAGGGGATTGAGTCTTTACAGGAAGCAGGGAAGCAGGGTGGGAAGATGTGTAGTCTAGATAGCTGTGGGAGTCAGTGGGTTTATAATAGATGTCAGTTGATAGTCTGTCTCCTGTGATGGAGACGGTGAGATTAAACAGTAGGGAGATGTCAGAGATGGTCCAAGTGAATTTGAGTGCAGGATGGAGATTAGTAGTAAAGTTAATGGTCAGTGAGTTTTGCATGGGTGCAGGATGCAGTCGTCAATGTAGCAGAGGTAGAGTTTGGGGATAGGGCCTGTGTACGCCTGGAACAGGGATTGTTCAACGTACCCTACAAAGGGGCAGGCATAGCTGGGGCTCATGCGAATGCCCACAGCAATGCCTTGGATTTGGAGGAAGTGGGAAGAGGGGAAGGAATTGTTAAGGACTTAACAACTTAGCATATGTGCAAAAACATTGTGCTCCAAGTGATTGTATGCATGATTTACATTCTCCCCAAATGTTGTTTGGGAAATGTATCTGCAATTGGAGTTGATTCCTCCATAGGGGTCCCTAATCAATGGGAAAGAAAATTGAAAAAGTCTGAACATATATGGAGTTCGTAAGTTTAGTTCGCTACATACTGTGCAGTACGTGTCGAAATGCAATGTACAAATACCCCAGTGGAAGAACGGGCGTCACTAGTTGCGGAGGTTCTTTCATCACCAGTAGTAAGTGAGAAGTTGCTGCGGAAGGCTCCATTTAGTTGGATCTTGCTCCAGGTCCTGCCCCTTGCAGAAAATTAATGCAGAAGAACATAGGTCAACCAGGCAGTGGTCTGCACAAAATATGCTCAAGTCTCTGCGGGTAAAGAACACAAGAAAATAGGAGCATAAGGAGACCACAAGCCAGCCTCGCCATTCATTATGATTCACAGCTGATCTGGCCAAAGCCTCAACTGCTCCTGTGCCTATTCCCCCTAGCCCGCAATTCCCCGATCTTTTCAAAATCTAATTCCCCCCCCCCCCCCCCCCCCCCCTCCTCATCTTGAATATTCTCAGCAATCTGGCTTTCAACACCACTCTTCTGGGTAAAGAATTCCATAGATTTACCACCACCACATTATTTCAACACGGTCATTGACCGTGTTGAAATAAAGAGGAAGAAGTTTGGACTTTTTTGCCTTTGATCACAGTGAGGAATGTGGGGGAGCCGCATTGGTGGATGTTTAAGGGCCTGTCCCACTTGGGTGTCATTTGCTCGTTACGCACGCAAGTGAGGATTTTGAGAATCCCAAAATCCTGGGACGCTGCACGGTACCGCGCGACACTGCCTACGCCACCACGTCTCAGCGCGCCTCGTGCTTCATGGCGCGTAAATAATGCATCATAAATGATGCGCAAATAACGCCCAAGTGGGACAGGCAGTTTATGTTAACTTTTATGTAGTTGTGTGTCTTGGTGCTTTTTTATCGTATGGCTGTATGATGATTCGAATATCACTGTACCTTAATTGGTACATGTGACAATAAAAGACCTTTGAAACCCTGAAAGACAGTCTCAGTTCAGGAGAATAAAGAAGAAAGATATTTTCTTAATTATCTTTAAGATTAATTTGCAGTAATTCTGAATAGGACATAGCTCCATTGTTAGCTTATCTTGCCTGCAGGTCATTTCACTAAATTATAAATGTTATACTGTGCCTTACTTATGAACTGTCTACTCCTCCAAAGAGGTGGAGCAGGATGCCAGTCAGTGCCTGCTCTATGTTACCAGTGTTACAGAACAATAGCTGAGAGAGAAAGCTGCGAGTTTAGATCATTTTACAAAAAGGTTATTTTTCTTTGACGAAGAACATTAGAATGGAAAGTATGATTTTTGTAAATGCACAAGGTTGGCAATATTGAACCAATTTCAAAAGACACTGCATTGAATTAAATTACTGCTAAATATATTTTAATAGCTCATGAATTATAGAAATATTTGATATAATATATATATTTTAAGATTTTTTTTAATGTATATATAAGATTTACATAATTCATGAGCTGTTAAAATATATTTAGCAGCTCTTTAATTATATATATATATATAAATGAATGCATATATATATACAGTATGTGTGTGTGTGCACACATTTATATATATATATATATAAAATTAAAGAGCTGCTAAATATATTTTTATATATATATACAAAAATAAATGAATGCCTATATCTTCTGTGCAAAAGTAGTCTTTTTTGTATTCTTTCCTTCCCAAAGAACATTTATTGTTTCTGAATAGTCATATCATTAAATTATTTTTTCATGAAAGAAGATATTTAGAAGGTGTGGTCATGGGTTAAGGGGTCATCTGGATGTAGCCCAAAGAAACGTAACATATCATTCTGCACATCAAATGTGAAATCCTAATCCTTTCATAATTCTCTTGACACCGACATTATGTTGTGCCATTTAAATTACCAGGTCATTTTCATAATGATATAGTTCAATCTACATAGTATGTTGTGTTGGATTTCTCAATCTGGGTTTGGTTACGAACATTCTTAATTGTGAAATCCGATTCATTTATAACACACCCTACAGTGCACAAAACAACTACGATGGAAATATTTTTGCCTGATCTGTCCTACATGCTCAGATTATATTCTTGAAGAATACATGCATTAAGCTTTTCTACATAGTCTCTGCATTGCAACTGAGCCATTATTGAAATGTAAATTTGAGATGTCAATACTTCTACAAAACAATAACAATACAAGAATTAGAAGCAGAAGTAAACCATATGACTAGTCAATTCTGCTCTACTATTTTCCATCAATTCCCTTATTATACAAAAATGTATTTGAATTCTGTTTTGAATGAAATCGATGGCCGCATGGGCCTTCAGGATGGGAACTCCAAAGCCTTTCTGTCCTGTGTATGAAGAAATTTCTCATCTATGCCATGAGCTCTTATTCAATATCTGTGATGCTTAGTTCTAATCTAGGCTCTTTGGCGAGGGGAAATGTCTGCTCTACACCATCTTGTCATACTCTGTAAAACGTTTGGAATTGTCAATGAGATATTTTCTCATTCTTCTAAATTATAGAGAATAAAGGGCTTCTCAATCGTTTCTCATCCTGAAATCAGTCTTAAAAATCTCTGTTGTATTGTCTCTGTGGTAAGATCCTCTCAGTGTTGTTACAATAACATTTTTCGAAGATATTTGAACATGGACATGGATATGAAAGGTTTGGAGGGGTGTGGGCCAAATATGGGAAAATGGTATCAGCTATAATGGGGCACCTTGGTCAGCATGGGCGAGTGGATCTAAGGGGCTCGTTTTCATGCTGTATTACTCTATGCTCTATGTTTTGTTTAGTTTAGTTTAGTTTAGTTTAGAGATACAGCGTGGAAACAGGCCCTTCAGTCCATGGAGTCGACACCGACCAGCGATCCCTGCACATTAACACAATCCTACACACACCAGGGACAATTTACACTTATACCAAGCCAATTAACCTACAAACCTGCAATTGGACATGATTCCTCCACAGGGGTCCCTAATCAATGGGAGGATAATGGAAACATTCTTTGGAGTGTGGGAGAAAACCGAAGACCTCAGGGAAAACCCACTCGGTCACTGGGAGAAGGTACAAACTCCGTACAGACAGCACTGCAGTCGTGATCTAACCCACGTCTCTGATGCTGCAAGCGCTGTAAGGCAGCAACTCTATCGCTGTGCCACCATGCCCCCACCCGGTGTTTATTAGGTGCGGAGAATAAAACAGTTTCACCAAACCTATAAATAATCACACCACATCTTTACTCCAATATTCAAATCCTGTTGTAATAAATGTCAACATACCATTGTCCTCTTCACAGCTTGCTGCACCAACACACTGGTTTACGTGTGACTGTGAACAAGGTCACCCAATTTTTTACATCAACATTATCCAATTTCTCACCATTTAAAATTTACATTGCTAATCCCTTTTTTATTTGCAATGAATTGGATAACATCACAATTTTCACTTTAATTTGCATCTGCTGTGTTTTTGTCCCCGCATCAAACATGTCCATTTTTCCTGGAAGCCTCTTTACATCCTTCTTCCAACTCAACGTTACTTGGTTCATCATCATCAGCAAACCTGGAAACCTGACATTTGGTCCCCTCAGCCAAAGTGCTGACGTACATTGTCAGTAGCTGGAGCTCAGGCACTGCTCCTGGCATTTATTCCCACTCATTGCTTTCTGTCTAATCACCAATTCTTAATCGATCCCAGTCCTGTGAGCACTATCTGTTGGAGCTTGGAAATAGCAACTATTGACAGGATGGAAGATTCCCCATAAGGTGTCTACAACCAGATAAAAGCTGCAGTTATTATGTTGAATGGAATGTGTGGATAGGGAGTAATTTTACTTCGGAGTCACGTGAGTGACTACGTGAAGAACCTCGTACAGCCGTTCGTGCGTCATTACGTCAGACGCTCGTGCAGACGACTGTGGAGCAGCACAGCTCCTCCAACGGTAAGTCTAAAAAAGTTTCAGGTAAGTGCTATTTCTTACCTGTTCTAGGTTTCTTTCAGGAACCTCCGGGGTTCTTGCGGGATGGTCGCGAGGCCAATGAGTAAACCAGCCTAGGGCTTTGGGGGGAAAACCCTGGCCCGACCGCGGGAGCGGGGAGCTGGCGAATGTCGGGTTTGCGATCGGAGTCACTGATAACGCGGTCAGTGACTCCACATCCCCGTGGAGGGGACACCCGAGAATAGTGCGGTTCCAGACCGCAGTAGTCCCTAGGGTATGGGGCTTATCGGACCTCAACGGTCAGCCTGAGTTCCCGGTGGTGGGGAAACTTAACTGTATGCGGTTCCCAGACCGCAGTAGTCCCTAGGGGATGGGGCTTAACGGGCCTGAAAGGTCAGCCTAGGTTCCCGGTGGTGGGGAAACAAGTGTTTGCGGTTCCCAGACCGCAGTAGTCCCCAAGAAATGGGGTTTAATTCAAGTAAATGAGTAGCCCGGGTGCCCGGGGATTGATTCCCGGGGAGAGGAAATTCACTTATGGGGTTCCCTAACCACAATAATCCCCAGGATATGGGGACAGTTGACAAAATAGTCAGAGTAATTAAGAAAGATTTGGTAGGTTCACCTCTGGGAATGAATTTAGAGAAACTCCTTTAGGCAGGAGGTGGATCAGTAGTAAAGTTATGGTTATGGCAGCCTATGGCAGAAGCTGAGCCAGCAGCACCTTTGGGAAGGGCTGCATCATGGGAATGCCAAGTTATGGCAGTGCCAACCTATGGGCGAGGTTGTGCCAACAGTACCTTTGGGAAGGGCTGCATCATTGGAATGCCAAGTTATGGCAGGCTAGCCTATGGGAAAGGTTGTGCCAGCAGTACCTTTGCTCAGGACTGCTCATGGGGATGCCAAGCTATGGCAGGCTAGCCTATTGGAGAGGTTATGCCAGCAGCACCTTTGCTCAGGGCTGCTTCATGGGAACGCCAAATCTATGGCAAATACTGGTCTATGGGAAAGGCCACGCCAGCAGCACCTTTCTTCAGGGCTGCTTTATGGGCGCCAGCAGTACCTTCTTCAGGGCTGCTTTATGGGAATAGCTGTTTAGTAGGGTATTCCCATTTACAGTGATCATGGAGGATGAGGGGTCATTGTTAGGATAAGGCAATATAACAGGATCTGTTAAGTCTTAAACTATATTTGAGAAATTGGGCTCCTCCATCCAGCTAGATTAAGTCTATCAAATAGACTTGTAGGATGTTGGGATTCACTTTTAGGTATTCAATTGGCTGTGATGCCGGCCGGGCAACAGATGGCTGTCAATAAACTCTGGTAACAGGTTTACTAGTCGTTAGATTAATTGTTAATAGTATAGATATGATTCAGCTGTGCAAGTAAGACAACTTATCTTGTTAAATGGTTAACTATTAAGTGCCTTATAGGTCATTGTTAACATACCTTGTTTCTCCAGGTGAAATTAATAAAGTCATAAGGATGGACAAACGCTATTCATTACTGCTCCAGTTGTTGTTAAGTAAATCTTTAATTATATTACAATATGGTGCTAATGGCCCTAAATAGGAAATTGTGTCAGCAGCGCTTTTAGCAGGCCTGCTTAAGGTCTCCCTCATGTAGGAGGAGAGCATGCTGTGTCAGTATTATTCTGACACTGGGGTCATGGTAAAGTCAGCGTATTGCTGAAGCTGCGCCAGCAGCACCTTGTATCAGGGCTGCTTAATGGCTCCCTCATGTAAGAGGAGAGCATGTGGGATCGGTACAGTCTAATGCCGAGTCTGAGGATATAGCCATAGAGCATGCCCAAGGGATTCAGGGCATATGCCCAGAGGTCTATGCCTGTCCAGAAAGTTACCATCCCAAACACATATGCAGTGAATACCGCTCTAAGGGGGGGCGTTATAGTTGGCCGTCGAAATCTTCTATTCAGGTAAGACCCTTCCATAGGCGAAACCTGGAGGACAAAGCACAAGCTATTGGAACGAGCAAGGTTTCATAGTTTTGGTGATTATGCACCCCACGTCTTTATTGGCAGTAAGAGGTTCACTGAAGTTGGTGGCAGCTTGAAGGCTGACCAGAGGTTCCACGCACTGTACCTGTGCTACTCTACAATTAAGGGACCACTTACAGCTTGGTAAGGTGTACACTTAGTTATACATTACAAATGATTGAGACATTATCAGCTATTTGAGGTGTCTAATCATGTAAAATGGTCTGTTCTAGCTTTTCAAGCAGGTTAGAATTGCGCAGGTTCAGTAGAAGGACCAAGATTGTCTTACAAGACCGTTTCGGAAATCGGGCCACAGTTGCTGTTTACGGCAGATTCCAAGTTGCAAATATCATCTCGAGTCTGGAGGTGGAGCAGATTTGCATGATTTGCAAAAAATGTCTGTTGTAGGTATCAACTATCTATAGACCCTACGGGCATCGTATGGGTTAAAGAGTGATCGGACAAATGTGCATATTGTGATGCTCAGGTTGATACATAGTTAGTGACGAGGGCGCAATCAGTTAAAGACCCATGGAATAGTTATATATCTTGTTGTCACAGGAGAATCGTCAAGTAAAGGTTAATGGCAACACAGAATTGGTGTTGAATTACACTATATTATGAAATTCTGGTTAATGGAAAACCTAACATGGTTCATGTTTATTTCACTAGTTGCAAAATATGTGGCATTACAGTGGCGAAACATACATTTTCGCTAAAAGGAGTAGGAAGGACTTTTATGGCTCCCTCCATTTTGTTTATCAATTGAGGTTTCAAATAAAGTAATTAAGAGGCCGCTTAAGGTTCCTATTGAGTGGTTATGCACATTGATTCCTGGTTTGTCGCGAATAATATACCCTTATTTGGTTATTTTAAACGTAATTTGCTGGTTCAGCCTGAGGCTTGGGAAATCAGTTGTTGCATGATGAACTCAAATTATGTTCTGCAGGTTTAATAACCTGCCCTAAGGTTTGGGTTGTTACATCTATCCTTCTATGTGTTCAAAGTGTTTGCATAGCACCAAACTGTGGAATTTCTTTTCCAGGAGATGAAAGAGTTTGTTATGCTTATGTTCCATGGAAAATGTTATTGATTGCTAAAGTTTCGAGTTCATGCTAAATTATCGTTTGTTAATTATGGATTTATACGGCCATTAATTGGGTTATCAAGGGGTAGGCTATCTTCAACATAGGTCCCAGGACCAATATAATGCCATATGCGATGTTGACATTTGTGAACACTGTTTCACCAGGAGGCTGCAGCTATATCCTTAAATTTGGCTGGAGTTTATTAGGTAGTTATCCTTCTGGCACTGGTTTAGTGCAGCAGGTTCAGTCGCTACATAATTGTGATGGTACAGGATGATAACGTCTGTAAATTATATATATAATATTCTGTTATAAATACTTGAGCAGACCAGAAGGGGGTCAGGTCTCAAAATAGTCACAGGCATACCAGGGAACCTTTGATAAGGTAAGCACACATATATACAACAATATGTCAAGGTCATCAAGAGCCTTGGAGTTCTGGACTAGCAATGTTGTTAGTCACAATAAATAAATAAATAGATACATAAATAAATAATTTGGGAGAACTTATTGTTCAGGCCATTCCAGTTGAGAAAAACAGAGTTGTGTTATGTACTAATGGATTCTGTTTCCAGATCTCATTCCACCAGGGCTGCTACAACATCAGCAGCAAGGGTATTTATGTTCCGCTGGGTCGCATTGTTACGGCTGCAGCATGGTCCAACGAACGACTCTCCAAACATCTGTAATGACCCATTGCTGAACCAGGGTTATTTGTTAACTCTATTTATGTTCTGGTTATATTTTCCATCTGGGTGAGAGATAGAAATTTTATTGTTTCATTTAAACAGCATCAGCATGTTTTACATCTATGTTATGACTGTATGCATTATGAAAGTTTCCCTTCATTTGTCAATGAAGCAGGTGTGGTTGTGTACACTCGTTTCACACGGCATGATATCACAGAGCTTTGAAGTCTTCACGTAGTCACTCACGTGACTCCGAAGTAAAATAGTAAGATTAAACGAGAACTTACCAGTTTGAAGTTTGATCTTTATTTTATGAGTCGAGTTGAGGGACTACGTGCCCTCCACTCCCAGCCCTCATAGATCTCATCTGGTAGTTCTAGTCTTTGTTATCTTACCATTATACTTCAGTCATTATTATCTGTGATTTCACACCGTTGCTTTGAAGATTGACGCACGAACGGCTGTACGGGGTTCTTCACGTAGTCCCTCAACTCGACTCCTCATAAAATAAAGATCAAACTTCAAACTGGTAAGTTCTCGTTCAATCTAACTATTTTATTTTGTTCCTTTTCTGATTCATTATTGTTCAACATTCATTTCCTTTGAAATCTTTTTTACAATCAATTTTCTTAATTTCTCCTCTGGACTTTTCTAATTCTACTTGAATCAGCAGGTGCTCAGTCAAATTTTTGAAGCAAAAGGGTGGTATGGTGGCACAGCGGTAGAGTTGCTGCCTTACAGCACCAGAGACCCGGGTTCGATCCCGGTTACAGGCGCTGGCTGTACGGAGTTTGTATGTTCTCCCCGAGACTGTGTGGGTTTTCTCTGAGATCTTCGGATTCCTCCCACACTCCAAAGGCAAAAATACAATAAAGGCATTTTGTATTTGTATTTGTCATTCAAACAAACAGATGTCTGAATGAAATTTTGTTCCCTGCAGTCATAACAGTAAAATAAACATAACACACAATTAGCACAGTTTCACACAGACATCCATCACAGTGAATCTCCAAACACCTCCTCACTGTGATGGAAGGCGAAAGTCTTATCTCTTCCCTGTTCTTTGTTCTTCTCCCGCGTCAAGGCGATCGAGGCCCCTGATGCCAAAGCCCCCGGCGGGCGTTGGTAAGTCCTGCGGCCAATTAAGCCGCACCGGGCGATGCAAGGCCCTGCGACGGGCCGATTCAAACCCCGCGAATCGGGGCAGGCAAAGTTACCACTGCGGGAGCTCCCGAAAATTGATCTCCCACCAGGGACCTGGGAGCTCCCGATTTTACCGTCCACAGGGCCTGCCGCCGAGCCACCACAGCCTCCGAGGCCTCCAGCTCCACAATGTTAGGCCCCAGCAAAACGGAGACACGACAAAGGAAAAGGTTGCGTCTCCGTTCAAGGAAGAGATTAAAAAGTTTAAAAGTTTCCCCCCCACCCCTCACATATACACAGCCAAAAATAAACCGAAAACATACTCTAACAAGACAATAAAAAAGAAAAAAAGACAGACTGACTGCAGGTGAGCCGCTGCCACACATGTCAAAGATGTTCAGGTTTGTAGGTTAATTGGCTTGGTATAAGTGTAAATTGTCAGGGAGTGTGTGTTGGATAGTGTTAATGTACAAAGATCGCTGGTCAGTGAGAAATCGGTAGGCTGAAGAGCCTGTTTCCGCAGTGTATCTCTAAACTAAAAAAAATGATATAAAGACTAACACAGATGTACTAAATGCTTCCCTCCGCTCTAACATAGATGCAGTGGGTGGGAATTACTGAATTGCAAACGGGAGCAGAAATGTTGGTTGATTTCTCAAACACAGGGGAACTGAGGGCAATTATTACAGTGCTCTGATTGCAGTTGATTAATACAATAAATGCAGGGGATTTAAATCTTCCATCTGCCTTTCTCTGAGCAGGGAAGCTTTACTCCATGTTGTTTGTCCTTTGGATGTGCATGACTCAACTGGTCCACGTCTAAATAACGGTAAGTGTTGAAGATCATCCCGTACTATTTGCTTTAAAGTACCGGCAAGTTGTTGTTTTTCTAGTGCCACAATCTTCTGAAATGTCTGGGCAGGTCTGAACAAATTAGCAACAGAAAAATGTTTTGCTATTTTTAAGGGGACAGACTAAAGGGCTTCAGCTGTTTGGAGTACCTGCAGGCCAAAAACATGGCACCTCCATTGGGAAACTAAACTGTTTGCTGTTTGCCATTTTTTACCACACAAGTATCACTTTGTTTATATTCAGAGTTTGCTGCTTATATTGGATGTTCTCGTGGCTGCAAGTCTAAATACCATGTCTAGTGTGGAGAGTATCACCGTGTACAGGAAGAAGTAAAAATAATTCATCACGACCCAGACATCACTGTGTCAGCTTTAAAAGAGGGGGTAAGTTCCTCAGTGGAACATAAATGGAATCAGAGACACAAGGGGCTGCAAATGGTGGAATCTGGAGCAAACAGAGGAACTCATCAGATCAAGCAGCATCTGTGGAGGGAAATGGACAGTCAGCGTTTCAGGTCGGAAACGTTTCATCTGGAATAGAAAATAGGTGCAGGAGGAGGCCATTCGGCCCTTCTAGCCAGCACCGCCATTCATTGTGATCGTGGCCGATCAGAATGGAGAATGGAATCAGGTTCCAAAGTTACTACGACAGAAAATACCAAGGGATCATTTTTTTTTTTCTGTTAATGTGCAGTCCTGTCAGGAATACAAGCAAATTTGACTATTCTGGACCCTCACTTAGTGGCCAAATGTGTTCCCAGGAACAAGAACACAAATGGGATTAGTCTAAAATGATCCATGGCAGTATTATTTACAGTATTTGTGTTTAATAGATGTCTCGCCCTACTTGAAAAGAAACAATTGAATTATCATTGCCCTAGTTAATAATTACCCTTTAATCATCTTTTACAGAGATATCCTTTAATTTCTTTATAAGAGTTTGTCATCTCAGAGCATGTGAGGAAAATTAAATTATTACTTTTCTGGGGTGACATATATACCCATTCAACCATTTTAACAGAATTAGATACTTGCCTACTGCTCCTTCAGTACAGCAGAAGGGTCTCCACCCAAAACTCCGACTACCCATCTCCCTCTGCAGATGCTGCCGGACCTGCTGTGTTCCTCCAGCAACTCTCCCTCTTTTGCTCCAGATTCCAGCATCTGCAGTCTCTTGTGCACCAAAGTCAGTATTTCATGATCATAGAAATAAATGATGATATTTCACTGTTTCAATGTGAATGCATGCACTATGAGTCCACCTGAAAAAAACAAATGCATAGCCACATCTACGTTAACTGTAATTGGGGTGGGGTGAGAGGACATTAGCCCAGGGCACACCTTCCCCCCCACTAGATCTGCCATTGCAAACCTGGTAAGAAGGTCAGATAGGACAGAGGACATTTGGAGCAGGTGATTGAGGCCCCAAGAGAGGATGGAGGTTGGAAAGGTTAGAGCTCAGTTCAGTTTAATGTAGTCTATTGTCATGTGTACCGAGGTGCAGTGAAAGCTTTTAATGTGTGCCATCCATTCAGCAGAAAGAAAAAACATGATTAAAATCGAGCCATTTACGAGCGCATGGATACATGATAAGGGAATAATGTTTAGTGCAAAGTAAAGCCAGCAAAGTCCGATCAAGGGTAACCTGATGGGCCTGTCCCACTTAGGCGACTTTTTAGGCGACTGCAGGAGACTATGCTGCCACGGTCACCACATGTCCGCGGGTGGTTGCCGGGGAGTCGCCTTCATGGTCAAGAGAAGTTCCCGCATTCTGGGAACTAGTTGTGGCCTCATTATGGTTGCCGCAAATTTTTCAACATGTTGAAAAATTAGCGGCGACAGGAATGAAGCCGCCATGGAGCGTAGCGAGAATTCTCGTGCCGTAGGTGGGTCGCCAGGAGGTCAAAGGTTCTCATAGGTTGTAGCCGGTGCTGACCGGTGCATGTCATTCAGGAAAAAAAAAGGAAATAGTAGTTTTCAGAATCAAGGATAACCGACCGGTAAGCTTCACAGTCGTGTATCTCTGGCTTCTTAAAAGTTGTCTCCATTCCTTCTCCCCCCCTTCATCCCCCCCTTCTCCAACCCCCTCTTTTAAAGGACTTGCGTGACCCCGTACACTGTGCTTTCACCGTCTTAATTACAGCACCAACCTTCCTGTTCATCGCGGTGTGTGTCTGTATCACATTGGCTTTGCACCGTGTGAAGTTCACTCAGACAGCGCTCCCCCCGCTTGCCCTGTCCCCCGCCTGTATAACGGGCTGATGAAGGAAGCGATGTGTGTGTGTGTGTGTGTTCCACTCTGACAGTTGCCGTTCCAGTCACTGCTTTTTCTGGTGATTGCCGGCAACTTGACAGCCGCCGTCAAATCGCCTGAAAAGTGGGACAGGCCCATGAGGGTCACCAATGAGGTAGATAGTAGTTCAGCACTGCTCTCTAGTCCAAATAGGGACCATGAAGGTTACCGTAGTTTAATAAAGGGTGAACTTTGAGCATATAATTAGGTTGGTACTGAATGTTGTCGGATCAAATGACATAAGTGCTGATACAAGGTGGTGGGTGAGGAGCATGAGGTCGGAGTGAGACTTAAGCACGTCTTAAAAGGGACATTCCCAAAGGAGAAGTGATGCACTGGACCCCACAGGCACAGACCAGTGGATGGAAGATACAAAAAGCTGGAGTAACTCAGCGGGACAGGCAGCACCTCTGGAGAGAAGGAATGGATGATGTTTCAGGTCGAGACCCTTCTTCAGACTGGTCTGAAGTTGACAGTGCTACCAGTGGACGGTGCTGCCTTGTGGAACCTGTATGTCCACCTGGTGCCGACGAGGGTTCCCAAGTGCTCGGGTTTCCTCCCACTTCCCAAGGTTGTGCTGGTTGGTGGATTGATTGGCAAATTTCCCCTAGTGTAGTGGTTTGCAAAAGCGAGGAATCCTGATGTCCATGTGAGAAAGAATACAGTGAAAAAAGTGGGAGAATAGGATAGATAGGATTGCTCTGAGAGCTTTCATAGATGGGCTGAATGGTCTCTTTATCAACTGTCTGAAAACATAAGAAATGACTGCATAGCTGACCCCACCTCTCTTATGAATATCTACCTGTGCGTGACAAGCACCCGTGCAGAGAACTGCATAGGTACAAATGTGCTTCATTTGTCTTCACTTTACATATTAGGAAACCTTCATGGGGAAGCACACCATGTGCAGAAGGACCTGGAACAAATTTAGCAAGAACTATGAAGCAAGTACAAAGCTATGTTATGCAATTGTGCTTTTGGTTACATTCATTTGTGGCTTGAGAAATAATTTCCAAGTCAAAGTTCCCACCTTACCCAGCTTCATGCAAATTAAAAAAATATTTATGCTGAAGTAAATAATTAATTATTCTAACATTTTTAAAGATAAAATTGTAAACGTTATTAACATTATTAAAGCATTATTCTAAAGCAAAAACAATTTTGAACAAGTATCGTACTTTCCCATTTACCTCTTTTAAGAAAAGGTCCGGGATAATCTATCACATCATGTCATGGGCTGAAGATGTCGGAAGGGTTTTGATAAGTGTGGGTGCTCTTGTGGGGAACAACCCAAATAAAAGTCAGCAAAATAAGATACTCAACAAGAAATTTGATACGTACGTGAGCAGAGGATCACCACGCAGGCAGTCTCCAAGTGCCAATTTTTAAATAAGAGTCAGTGGAAGTGTCTATGTAGAGCCAGAGTAACCTCCGGCCTGTGAAAACAGCCTCTAGAGGGCGATGCAGCAATCTGTCATGTACACATTCAGATATTACCCTCTCCTTCAGTGTCAGCAAGCCAAAGGAGCTAGTTATTGATGTCAGGAAGCAAGGTGGTGTATATGCCCAGTCAGCATCAATGGTGCTGAAATCAAGGTGGTCAAGAACTTCAATTGCCTGGGCGTAAATATCATCAATAAACTGTCCGGGTCCAACCATGTTTACATTCTGGCCAAGAAAGCACATCAAAGCTTCTACCTCCTTAGAAGACTAAAGAAATATGGCAGGTCTACAATGGCTCTTACAAACCTCTGCAGACAATTGCATTGCCCAAGACTGGAAAAAAATGAAGTAGGCTGGGAGATCAGGTCCACACCCTGAGCTTGTGAGCTGTCCGACAAAGAACTAAGGAGTGGGATACTTGGTAACTTTGTCGGTACCCTCTATGTGGCCACTCTTTGGATACCTTGGGTTTGCAAAACAAAGAATATCACTGTGACTTGTCACATGTGACAAAGTTTTCATTCATTCGGAACATTCATTCATTCAGTCTAATGACAACTGGGAACAACTGAGAATTGTGGATGCCCCAGTCCATCACACAATCCAGTTTCATCCCCATCCAATCCATTGCTGCATGCTGCCTTGGAAAAGCAGCCAAGATGTAAAGGACTATTTACTTCTTCTCCACATTCCATACATAAATATAATCAAGCAGTGGACATACTAATGCATATGAAGATTGATGTAAATCTCTTGGGCCTGCACTGAATGCAGTAGCTAAGGTTGGAGGAAGAGCATGTCAACCTCTGTCTCACCTGCAAGGGCTTCTAGGATTCCTGGATGGATGTGAAGGAAGAGGTGTGGTTGCAGGGTTAGTTACCTGGGAGGAGGTGGGTTAGGCAAGGACGGGACGATTGAATCAAGGAGTTGCTGTGTAGAGGTGTCTGGAGAAGGTGGAAAGGGGTAGGGATGAGAAGAGGTGATTGGTGGTGGGATCACGTTGAAAATGGCAAAATTGTCAGAGTTTGATGCGTTGGATGCAGAGGCTGGTGGGGTGAAAGGTGAGGATCTGGGGAACTGTCTTTGTTCCGTCTGAGGGGAGAGTGAGTGAGAGCAAAGCTACAGGTGCGACGTGGGATGTGGGATCCATCTATGACAGCAGGGAGGGGTACACGTTTACTAAACATAGAAACATAGAAAATAGGTGCAGGAGTAGGCCATTCGGCCCTTCGAGCCTGCACCGCAATTCAATGTGATCATGGCTGATCATCCAACTCAGTATCCTGTACCTGCCTTCTCTCCATACCCCCTGATCCCTTTAGCTACAAGGGCCACATCTAACTCCCTCTTAAATATAGCCAATGAACTGGCCTCAACTACCTTCTGTGGCAGGGAATTCCAGAGACTCACCAAATGATCTCCTCATCTCGGTTACCTAAAGGAATTCCCCCTTATGTGTGACCCCTTGGTCTGGGCCTCCCCAACATCGGGAACAATCTTCCTGCATCTAGCCTATCCAACCCCTTAAGAATTTTGTAAGTTTCTACAAGATCCCCCCTCAGTCTTCTAAATTCTAGCGAGTACAAGCCAAGTCTTTCCTCATATGAAAGTCCTGACATCCCAGGAATCAGTCTAATGAACGTCCTCTGTACCCCCTCTATGGCAAGAAGGTCTTTTCTACGATTTGGAGACCAAAACTGTACGCTATACTCCAGGTGTGGTCTCATTAAAACCCTGTACAACTGCAGTAGAACCTCCCTGCTCCTATACTCAAATCCTTTCGCTATGAATGCTAACATACCGTTTGCTTTCTTCACTGCCTGCTGCACCTGCATGCCTACTTTCAATGACTAGTGTACCATGACACCCAGATCTCGTTGCATCTCCCCTTTTCCTAATTTGCCACCATTCAGATAATAGTCTACCCTCCTGTTTTTGCCACCAAAGTGGATAACTTCACATTTATCCACATTATACTGTATCTGCCATGCATTTGCCCACTCACCCAGCTTATCCAAGTCACCTTGCAGCCTCCTAGCATCCTCCTCACACCTCACACTACCCCCCAGCTTAGTGTCATCCGCAAATGTGGAGATGTTGCATTCAATTCCCTCATCCAAATCATTAATACATATTGTAAATAACTGGGGACCCAGCACTGAGCCTTGTGGTACCCCACTAGTCACTGCCTGCCATTCTGAAAAGGACACGTTTACTCCCCCCCCCCTTTGCTTCCTGTCTGCCAGCCAGTTTTCTATCCACATCAATACTGAACCCCCAATACTGTGTGCTTTAAGTTTGTATACTAATCTCTTATGTGGGACCTTGTAGAAAGCCTTCTGAAAGTCTAGATGTAACACATCCACTGGTTCTCCCTTATCCACTCTGCTACTTACATCCTCAAAAAATTCTATAAGATTCGTCAGACATGATTTACCTTTCGTAAATCCATGCTGACTTTGTCTAATGATTTCACCACTTTCCAAATGTAATGCTATCCCATCTTTAATAACTGACTCTAGCAGTTTCCCCACTACCGATGTTAGACTAACTGGTCTGTAATTCCCCGTTTTCACTCTCCCCCCTTTTTTAAAAAGTGGGTTACATTAGCTACCCTCCAATCCTCAGGAACTACTCCAGCATCTAAGGAGTTTTGAAAAATTATCACTAATGCAGCCACTATTTCTGTGGCTACTTCCTTGAGTAATCTGGGATGCAGACTATCTGGCCTTGCGGATTTATCGGCCTTTAATCCATTCAATTTACCCAACACCACTTCCCGGCTAACCTGGATTTCACTCAGTTCCTCCACCTTATTTGACCCCCGGTCCCCTGCTATTTCCGGCATATTATTTATGTCTTCCTTAGTGAAGACAGAACCAAAGTAGTTATTCAATTGGCCTGCCATGTCCTTGTTCCCCATGATCAATTCACCTGTTTCTGACTGCAAAGGGACCTACATTTGTTTTAACTAATCTCTTTCTCTTCACATATCTATAAAAACTTTTGCAGTCACTTTTTATGTTCCCTGCCAGTTTTCTTTCATAATCTATTTTCCCTTTCCTAATTAAGCCCTTTGTCCTCCTCTGCTGGACTCTGAATTTCTCCCAGTCCTCTGGTTGGCTGCTTTTTCTGGCTAATTTGTATGCTTCATATTTTGTTTTTATACTATCCCTGATTTCCCTTGTTATCCATAGATGCACTACCTTCCCTGATTTATTCTTTTGCCAAACTGGGATGAACAATTGTTGTAGTTCATCCATGCAGTCTTTAAATACCTTCCATTGCACATCCACTGTCAACTCTTTAAGAATCACTTGCCAGTCTATCTTGGCCAATTCACGTCTAATACCTTCAAAGTTATCTTTGTTTAAGTTCAGAACCCTTGTTTCTGACTTAATTATGTCACTCTCCATCCTAATGAAGAACTCAGCCATATTATGGTCACTCTTGCCCAACGGGCCACGCACAACAAGACTGCTAACTAACCTTTCTCATTACTCAATACCCAGTCTAGAATAGCCTGCTCTCTCGTTGGTTCCTTTACATGTTTGTTTAGAAAACTATCCCGCATACATTCCAAGAAATCTTCTTCCTCAGCACCCCTGCCCATTTGATTCACCCAATCTATATGTAGATTGAAGTCACCCATTATAACTGTTTTACCCTTGTTGCACGCATTTCTAATTTCCAGTTTGATGCCATCCCCAACTCCACTGCTACTGTTAGGTGGCCTGTACACAACTCCCACTGGCGTTTTCTGCCCCTTAGAGTTTTGCAGCTCTACCCATATCGATTCCACATCCTCCAAGCTAATGTTGTTCCTTTCTATTGCATTAATCTCCTCTCTCGCCAGCAACGCTACCCCACCTCCCTTTCCTTTCTGTCTATCCCTCCTGAATATTGAATATCACTGGATGTTCAGCTCCCAGCCTGGGTCCCCCTGGAGCCACGTCTCTGTGATCCCAACTATAGCATAGATAAAGAAAGAAGGTATCTCAGATGTTTGCGAAAGGCAATCCTCATCTCAGGAGCAGATAGGATGGAGACGGAGAAATTGAGAGTAGCGGATAGATGCCATTCATTTGTGGAAATCTGAAATGTCATCATTATCAATACCAATACCTGTCTGTTCATGAAAAGAGTGCAGGCAACAAATTGATGCCAAGAAGTAGCTATTTTACTTCGGAGTCACGTGAGTGACTACGTGAAGAAGCCCCGCCTGGCGTTTGATCGGCATTACGTCGACGCTGACGGCAGAGCAAGAGCTGCAGAGGCAGCTCCTCCACAGCGGTAGGTACGGGCCCGCAGGTAAGTGCAGTTGAAATACTTACAGGGCATATCCAAACTCCGTGGCTGGTGTATAGAGCCACCAGGAGTTAAAAAGAAACGGAATTTAAAAGAAAAAATAAAAGTTAAAATGAAAATAAAATACTCCGGGGGGAAAAAACGGAGTTTAAAAAGCGTCCCAGGGGGAAACTCAGCGATCGGGACGGCAGATTAGTGCGGAGCCGGTTCCGATACCGGTGGCCGTTAAAATTACCGTTAGGGAGACTTTAGTTGCTCCAGAAACTTTTGGCTATGAGGAAAAATGGAGTTTAAAAGTTAAAAAGTAAAGAAAATACTCCGGGGGGGAAAAATGGAGTTTAAAAGTTAAAAAGGAAAATAAATATTCCGGGTGAAAAAACGGAGTTTAAAAGTTTAAAAAGAAAAGAAAAAACTCCAGATGGAAAAAACTCCAGTTGGGAGGAAAACATTTAAAAAGGTCAGAGAGGCCATGATTTAAAAAGTTCTAATAAAAAGGCCTCCAGACAAAAAAAGCTTCATGGCTTAAAATTAATGGAGAAAGACTCCAAAAATAAAAATTCAACCAAAGGGTTTAAAAAGGCCCAGAATATTCCCAAAAACAGATCCTGAGGGTTTTCCATATATTAATATATATGGTGGAATTTATCAATGTGGGAATATCTACCTCGGATTGTTTTGGAGGAGGTCTCCTTGAGGAACAACTCAGGAGTAACCAGGGCAGTAAAAGAATATGAAAAAACTGACCCTAAAGGTGCATTGATAGTGGTGGCTGGTCATAAAGTACCCACCACAGCACAAATATATATACATGTGTACTAGGTACAATACCTGAATGAAGGAGTGAGGCCATGGAAAGTAACCATGGAAACCAAAATTAATTGGTCTCTCACCAAAGCTGTTATGTTTGAAACAGCAGAGTTATTGATAAAACTTTTTATGTTTTATTAAGATATCAACGGTGAATCCGATTATGGTACCCAAGTCTCATTTATATGGAGACATAAGGAAATACGATTTCAAAGTATTTCAAGCTGGTGCGTGGCATCACTACTTATGTAAAACAAATAAAACATTGTGCAATAACCAAAACATTTAAAATAAAAAGATAAATTGCCATTAGTCCCTCCCCCCCCTTTCCCTCCCCCCCCCCCCTTTCCCTCCCCCCCTTTCCTCCTTCTCCTTTCCTCCTTCTCCTTTCCTCCTCCTCCTTTCCTCCTCCTCCTTTCCTTCCTTCCTCCCAGCAATTTTGCACTTTAGATTTGCAGGTCAAAACAGATCAAGTTATTTTAAACTCCTGATTATTATGGAGTAAACCCGCCTCAGGATAAATCAAAGACATTGATTACAAAGGAAAGACTCATTAAACTTTGGAAAAATTATGATCCAATGTAAAGATTTGATAATGGATCAAAACAAAGGCAGGAGTATGATAAATAAATATTTATCCAACACAGCCTTATGTGAACCCATATGATTGGGAAGAAAAGGCTTCATATACATTTGAAGAGGTGCAAAAACTTGTTACAGAAGAAGTTGATGAAATCTCCAATTGTGGGAGATTACAGGTGTGTTATGATCAATGATATGGCATAACAAAGGGTTGATTTATTTTATTGTGTAAAGGATATACAAAAAAATTGTAGAAGAAATTGCTTCACCTGTATAGGAAAACCTAAAAATTGATTTTAGGTTTGCACCCAAAATATCTCCAATAAAGAAGAGGTACGTAAATTTGTATCATAAATTTCCCCAGGGAAAAAGAAGATGTGGTGGTAAAGCCATACAAGACATCATTTTAAATACACTTTTATAATGTAAAAACATTTTATTAAAATGGACATCTTCAACATTGGAAAACAGTTGTTATTAACAAATTGTTAATCATTACTATAAGACTCGAAGGATTGGTATTTAGTACCAATTTATTATCATATTTACAGGTGCTTGAAATTAATTAGAATGGGTCAGCTGTGCAAGTTAAGACATTGTCTAATGGATTAAACTCAGTTCTAGGCTGTTCACATAATTACTGGAACAACAATTGCACTGATAAGAAGATCAGCACTTGCACCAATGAGGACATGGTCATGGTTTATCTTGATCACATTTTAAATTGGAAGGTTGATCAGGAGTCAGCTGCGAAAGGGAGTGGATGAGAGTTGAAGAGGATCTGGAGAGACAGCAAGAGCTGAGTTGGAGGGTGGATGTTTTTTTTCCCCATTTCTTTCATTAGTAGTAGGACTAGTATTAGTAGAATTAGATTAGTGTTAAGTAAGGAGGGGTTCTAGAGACCCATGGCTTCAGGGAATGGTGGGGCTAAGGGTGGTGGGTGGCAGACTGTAGGTAAGGAAAAGGGGGGATCTAAGAGAGAGGCATCGAGCGAAAGACCTGAAATGTCAGAAGACGACGGAAATAAAGTTAGGAGAATTAGAATTATTGAAGAATTTGTCGTGCTGTTTAAAGTTAAAGGAGCAAATCAAGGAGATGCAGGATTTAGAGCAGTGAATCCATTAAAAATTACCACTGCTTTGGAGAGCCAGATAGGCAAGGATTTTCAGGCCAAGATTGTGTATAATGGGATGTTAAGAGTTTTTGCAAAGACAGAAAACAGTTTAATGATGCTAGGGGTGTGGGGAAATTGGTGGTCAAGGTGGAGAGTTTGGTCCCTAGAGGAAGACAGCAGGGAATAAAGGGAGTGGTGTATGGGATGTATGCTGGCTTGTATGAGAAGGAGATTTTAGAAAACGTTAAGGGGGCCCAGGTAACTGATGTTGTGAGATTTAAGAGTAGGAACGGAGTCGGGAACTCGCCGGTCCTGCTTACGTTCAAAGATGGAGTACTGCCTCAGAGAGTGTTTCTTGGGTGTATCAAGTGAGGGAGTACATTAAACGACCGTTGCGCTGCTATAACTGTCAGAGGTTTGGACATGTTGCTGGGTCGTGTCGGGGTAAAAGAAAGTGCGCAAAGTGCGGTGGAGATCATGCAATATAAAATTGCAAGGCAGAGGATCCTAAGTGCCCTAACTGTGATGGGGATCATGTAGCAGGGTTTCATGGTTGTGAGCGCGTTGTTCAGGCGAAGCGAGTGCAGGAAGTGAAGGATCAGAACAACGTGTCATATGCAGAGGCAGTTCAAAGGGTGGCTAGAGAACGCCGAGATGTGAGCGCTGGGACTAGAGTGGTGCTAGGAAGCCAGATCACTGTGCCAAACTTGCCATCGGAGGTTTGGAGCAGTCAGAATTCTATTACTGTGATAAATTATTATAACCCCTGTCAACCCTTGATATTGTCAGATTTTGATGAGATAATGGAGAAGGTGTCCCGTTATATGGATTGGAGACTTTAATGCGCATAATTCTTTATGGGGTAGTGATCACAGGGATAAAAATGGTGTTATTGTTGAAGAATTTCTAGATAAGTATGAGTTGGTATTGTTAAATGATGGAAGGCCGTCTAGGTATAATATTGTGAGAAACACCTGCAGCCACATAGATTTATCAATTGCTTCATCTAACTTAGCAAGAATTGGTGAATGGGATGTAATGGATAGATATACACTGGGTAGTGACCATTATCCAATTTTATGTAGGTTTGGTAGGGATTTGAGGAGAAAAGTGGAAAAGGAAGTTCCTATATATAAATTTTCCCAGGCCAAATGGGATAAATTCCAAGAGAAGGCTTAAAGTTTAGTTGGAGAGGTTAATAGTGAGGGTTCTGTAGATAGTTGGAATACTTCCATTAGTCTCATGATTCATGAGGCAGCTTGTTGTACTATTCCTGTGAAGCAGGAACCTAGTCTGTTCCTTGGTGGAATAAAGAATGTGATGAAGCTGTAAGGAATAGGAATATAGCCTATCGAAAATAAAGAAAGTATCCAATTTTGGTCAATGCAATGGAGTTCAAGCGGCTAAGGGCAGTAGCAAGATGAATTGTAAAGGATGCAAAGAGGAATAGTTGGAGGAAGTTTGTGGTACGTTAGGCCCTGAAACTCCAGTAAGGCATTTGTGGTCAGCTGTGCGTAGAACGTCAGGAGTATATAAAAGGAGTTTGTTACCAGTGTTGCAGAAGGGTGAGGTGGTAGCAGTTTCCAATAAGGAAAAAGCAGACATGTGTGTTGACAGTTTTCAAGCAGTGCATAGATCAGAGAGCATGGGAGTGGAGAGGTGTAGAAAGAGAATCGAGCTGATGGCAGTTAATCAGTGGAAGCTGGAGAGGAGTTTAGTAAATGATAATACCTTTTATCTGTTTTTTACCATAAAAGAGTTGAAGGATGCAATTATGTCCAAGGCAAATACCACCCCGGGGAGAGATAGGTTGTCATATGAGTTATTTAAACATCTGGATGATATTGTACATGATGAAATCTTAGCTTTGTTTAATACAGTGTGGGCAGAGGGTTATTTACCAAAGGAATGGAAACATGCAGTCGTGGTCCCTATTTTAAAACCGGGCAAAGAGGCATCTGACCCTAGTTCATATCGCCCTATAGCGCTCACAGCAGTGCTCTATAAAATTATGGAGAGGATGGTAACCAACAGACTAGTTTATTTTTTTAGAAACCAGAGGACTATTTGTTGATGTACAGAATGGTTTTAGGAATGGAAGGTCTACAATGGAGTCTGTATCAGATTTGGATCAGGATATTAAAAGGGCATTTAGAAGCAAGGAAATAGTAGTGAGTGTATTCCTTGATATTGAGAAGGCATATGATTCTTTGTGGAAGGAGGGATTAATTATTAAAATTTTTGACTTGGGAGTCAGGGGACGAATGTTCAACTGGATTAAGGATTTTTTATTGAATAGAACAATACAAGTAATGGTTGGTAGTGTTAGATCAGAGACTGTAGAGATAGAGAATGGAACCCCGCAGGGAAGTGTTATCAGTCCAGTTTTATTTAATATCATGATAAACAACATATTTTGTAAATTAGAGTGGATTTGGTCTGTCTTTGTTTGCAGATGACGGGCCATCTGGAAAAGAGGTCGTAATGTAGAGTTTGTTTTAAAACAGATTCAAAGAGTGTTAGTGTCTGTAGAGGAATGGGGGAACACATGGGGCTTTAAAATCTCTGCCTCTAAGACTAAATATATGGTATTTGGTTTTAAAAGAAAGTTACCTAAGATAGGGCTGTATATGTATGGGTCTCTATTGGAGAAGGTAAAGGTTTTTAAATTTTTGGGTGTTTGGTTTGAAGAGCGTATGACTTGGGCTGTGCATGTAGGTAAAATAGTAAGATTAAACGAGATCTTACCAGTTCGAAGTTTGATCGTTATTTTATGAGGAGTTACGATGAGGGATTACGTGCCCTCCACTCCCACCCTCATAAAATAAATGATCATCTGGTAGTTCTAAGTCTATTATGAGCCTTACTATGTTACTTCGGCTATTTGGTGTTCTGTGTTTTTCATGCCGCTGCTTTGAAGTATGCCGTTTGCCAGCGCCAGGCGGGCTCTTCACGTAATCCCTCATCGTAACTCCTCATAAAATAACGATCAAACTTCGAACTGGTAAGTTCTCGTTTAATCTTACTATTTTACTTCGGAGTCACGTGAGTGACTACGTGAAGATTTTAAAGCTTTCTGTGTTTTTTATGTCGTAGAATTAATCAGTACGACAGTCCGGCTAAGTAAATACATACATGAGAAACCAGACTAATTTTAGTTCTTTCCATAATTAATTTTTAATGGTTTAAAGAACATCACAATAACCCTCCTTATATCCGAGGGATCATTACAAGTGATAAAAGATATAAGTGACTACATAACTGATTATAGCAATCAATAGTAAACAAAGCAGGTGACTATAGTGATCCCAACACCGCGTGGCCAAAACTTGTCATAGTGTGAACAGGTTTATTGTAGAACTTTAAAAAAGTTTCTTCTTTACTCCACCCTGCGATTTTTAAAAAAATATGCTCGAGCGGTACGTCCCGCACCTTCGCCGCGGACGTAGCTGCAGCCCTGGTGGAGTGAGATTTGAACACATCAGTGTCTACTCCTGCTAACAGTAACACCTGTTTCAACCACTTTGAGATAGTTTGAACTGAAGCTTTAGTGTGTGTGGTTTTTTATGCGTAATCATTAACGTTATTTCATTTCCTCGAAGAGTTTTGGTAACTTTTATATATTGGTTCAAATGTCTAACCACACATAAAGTAGGATCAATAGGATAAGCTTGAAAGATTACCTTTGCTCCAGTTCTTCCTGGTCTGCTTTGTTTGATCAGATCGTAAACATAGAACACAATGTTATCTGTAGTCACATGCATACAGTCTAAACGCAACATTTGTAAAGTTTGCACTCTTTGAGCTGAAACCAATGATATTAACATTATTAATTTGAATGTTAATCTTTCCAATGACAATCCTTCAATTGGAGTCCACTGTCTAAGTAAGGTAAGTACAATGCTCACATCCCAAATCTCTGTGTATCTAGGTTTGGGTGGATTAATGTTAAAGATTCCTTTCATGAATCTAGATATTAGTGGATGTGATCCAATTGATTTTCTGGTCAGACATAAGTCCTAAATAAGATGATAAGGCACTGCGTGCAGTGTTAATGGCACTGTAACTTAAATGTTGCTCAAAATGCAATTTAGCAAGGAACTCCAATACATTTGCAATATTCACAGTATCATAAGAAATATTTGACTGTGTGCAAAATTCTTCCCATTTCTTAATGTGTCATATATTGTTTTTGTGTGTTATCTCGCCATGATGCGACTATAACTTCCATAGTTTTGTCCGACAATCCCAGCTCCTGTAGTGGTCTGGTCAAACCCTGCAGATTAATAAATTCATATATGCATATAATGGATAAATTTCTTTGGTTACTGGATTAATCAAAATATCACTACAGTTAGGAATTGACATATATGGTTCTTTAATCATATTCAGCATTAATGGGAACCAAGGTTGTGTTGGCCAATTTGGAACTACCAACAATCCTGTGGCAGAATCTTGTTCTATTTCCTTCAATCATTGCTGAACCAAAGCAAAAGGTGGAAAAGCATAAAAGAACATATTCCCCCAGTTCAATGAAAAAGCATCTACTGCTACTGCATCTGGATCGTGTTCCCAAGACACATATTTAGGCAATTGATGATTAAGCCTTGATGCAAACAAATCAATTTCTGGTAAACCAAATTGAGTTACAATATTCTTAAATATTGCTGGATTAAGCATCCATTCTGTGTTATCTTTAAATATCCTTGATCTTTTATCTGCCACCACATTGTCTTTACTGGAATGTAGTTTGCTGAAATCCAAATTTGGCGATCAATACACCATTGCCATATTTCATTGACCAGACAATCACATGATACTGATCTGACTCCCCCCATGTGATTAATATATGCAACAGCCGTTTTATTGTATAACTGTATTAATACATGTAGACCCTTTTTTGAACAGCAATATGCTTTTAGACCATAGAAAGCACCCAATAACTCTAAATAGTTAATATCATAAGTTTGAAGAAACGTTTCTTCTTGGACTTTCCATCTACCTCCACAACTGGAGGATGAATCTGTTACCCCCCCCCCCCCCCATCCGAGAGCATTAGCATCTATTTATAAACAATTTCAGGCTGTTTAATCAGAATGTTTTTAGCAGCTTGTGGGACATTTTTAACCCACCATGGTAATTCCAACAAAGCTTCTTTTGTTAATTGCATAGGCCTATCAAAGTGGCCTGCCCTCTCTTTGAGAGCTCTTATTTTGTCCCTTTGAAGATTTTGATAATGTAATGGACCAAATTCTACTGCAGGAAATGCTGCTACTAGTTTACCAATAGTTTTCGCTACTTCTCGGATGGAAGGATAAGTTTGTGAATGAGATTATTACAAGTCACCAAAAATCATCAACTTTATCTTTGTTGGTAAAGTATTAACATAGTCTCTGAGTTTAATTACAAACCCAAATAGTTAATTGATTGTGCTGGCTGCAGCTGGGATTTAATTGGATGAATCAAGAACCCTAGCTTTAACAAAGCTTTTGTACTGAAACTAATTCTCAGCTGACTCTTGATTGCCATAAATGATTAGAATGTCATCGAGATAAGCCATAACGATGTGTTTTTGTACTCTTAATTGGGCTAAAACTGGTTTCAACAGTTTAGTAAAGAGCCTGGGAGCTGAACTCAATCCATTTGGCAAAGCTTTAAACTGCCATAATTGTCCCAGCCAATTAAATTTTAAGTACCTCCAGAAACTGATGTATTGGTACAGAATAATAGGCGTTTTTCAAATCAATCATAGCCATATAACAACCTGCCGATATTAAATATCTTGCAGTATTAAATGTTTCCATTTAAAAGTTTGTATTCTACCACTTATTTAGATCTGTAAGGTCCAGAATAATTCTGCAATCACCATCTTTTTATGTCTTTTGAAATATCTTAGACACAATTGATGCTCGTGTTCATAAGTTTTTTCAATAACCCCTTTTCAGATAATTTGTCAATTTCCACATTAATCTCTGCTTTTCCAATTGCAGTAAACACGAAAGCATAGGCAGGTTTATCTGTACTGGAGGATTAACCCCTTCTTTAAATGTAATAGTGGCTCTTGAAACTGCTTGTAAAAAATAAACCGATCAGAAGTAATAGTAAGCCAGTCTTTATAAAACTTTTGTAATCTCCCTCCAACTGGAGATTAATCCGCAGTTTCTTTAAGGATAGAACAAGTCTTTAATACCTCTCCATATGAGCGTGGTGGTCTCCTTTTCCCCGAATACGGGTAAGTATTGGGCTGTGCAGTACGATAATATTTCCTTGACATATTTCTGCCTCTATTTCCAAAATCAAATCCCCTTCTGGGTGAAAAATACCTTTTTTGTCCTAAGACGAAGGTTTCATGCAGCTAAAATTTTTAGCTTCTTCATCCAATTTTTAATAATTTAGGCAGATTTACTCCAAACAGATAACCAGGAGCTTGAACACCATTTGCTCGACACAGGCTTGCAAACCTTGGGTGAAATATGGGCCGAATAGCCATTTTCCTCATACAATAATTTCATAGAAAGAATTGCACAATAGGCCCTCTTTTTTAAACTTATCCATCTCCCAAAAGCCATAATGGCAGCAGAATAATTTGTGAGGATTTTTGAACCTCACTTCTTGAGCTCTCATATTTGGGGTCATGGATGCCCATATCAACGGATAAACCGTAGGCACTTCCAATGAGGCACAATTTCCTGTGCGTTTATAATTCTGATGTTTCAATCATCACAGAATCATGAAGTTGGTGAGATACCATATATTAATGTTGGCAGCTAGGTTTTCTTCCATAGCCTCACCACTTCCTTCATATATAGCAAATTCTTTTGCTATCCCAGGCACATTTGGCCTTTCTTTTATTTTGTGGTGTGTTTTCAAATGCAAATCACCATCAGCAGGGTCTGCCTTCTGCAGCCCTAAATCAATTGGGATTTCATCCCATGAGACTTCTTCTGCCCAATCCTGGGTCCGGAGTTCCAACTCCCAATTAGGCCCACAGCCATATTCAGAATAATTAAACCCTCAGGGCTTTTTTGGGAACCTTCTGGGTACTGTGACCCTAGTCTCATAATTTTTTGGAGAACTTTCTCCATATGCTCCATTATTAGTTCCACATAGTTTAATTATCTGGAGGACTTTCAGTATCAGAGTCATCAAACCACGGGCCTCTCAGATTTCTTTTACATTTTTAGGAGCATTTCTCTCCGTGGTTATAACTTCTGGAGAATCTAGAACTCGCTAACGGGTATATCAGCGGCCACCGGTATCGGAACGGATCCGCACTAGCTTTTTTCCCGTATTTTTATTTTCACCCGGGAAGCTCTTTTTACCCGCAAATTTTCTTTGCCGATTTCTCCATTTCTTTCATTAATCTGTGCTAAACAGCACTTTAACGTGACTCTGACTTTTATTTTACTTTACTTTTACTGCTGGACCCACCCAGCGTACTCTAACGAACGTCCCGACTTTGCCCCACTTACCTGCGGGTCCGTTCCGACCGCTGCGAGGAGCTGCTCCTTACTGCAGCTCCTCCTTCCGCCGTCAGCGTCGACGTAATGCCGTTTGCCAGCGCCAGGCGGGCTCTTCACGTAGTCACTCACGTGACTCCGAAGTAAAATTGTGTTGAAATGTGAAAAAGTTCTGAATGTTATGAGAAGCCTGGTTGGGTGTGAGTGGGGGGCTAACAGGGAGACAATGCTGCTAATTTATCAGGCCATGATCAGATCTTCTCTTGACTACGGGTGTTTTGTGTATGGGTCTGCGTCTAAAACTGTTCTGGCTAGGCTAGATGTGTTGCAGGCAAAGGCTTTGAGGCTTTGCTGTGGAGCCTTCAGAACTTCCCCAGTCCCTGCCTGATTGTTGAAATGGGAGAAATGCCCTTATGGTTAAGGCGCATTAAGCTAGGGTTACATTACTGGGCTAAACTTTGTGGGTGTAATGATACCTTCCCAGCAAGGTGTTTGTTGCAAGAGGTTGATGATGGTAACAAATATAACACATTTTTTGTCATTATAAATCAGTGGGCTCGGAAGCTGGGTTTGAAACAAGGGGTTATTATAGAGCATACAATATGGCTACCTGTGCCCTATTGGGTTCTTCCTGAACTGTTTATTGAGCTTGCTTTTCTTCAGGAAAAAGATAAGTGCGACGTGACTCCAAGAATAGTGGAATATCTTAATTCAATCAGTGAGAGCACTTTGATTGTTTTTACAGATGGATCTAAAGATCCAGTTAGTGGGAAAGCTGGGTTTGGAGTGTATGTGGAGCAGCTTGGGTTGAAGATTGGCCGACGCATTTCTGACGGAAGCTCTGTTCTCACGACTGAATTAATGGCAATTCAATGGGCTCTATGGTGGATTGAGGAAGCCAGTTTTAGAAAAGTCATTATCTGTTCTGATTCTGCAGCTGCTCTTGAAACTTTAAGAGTAGGGAAATCTAACGCTCGTCCTGACATTCTAAATGAAATCTTGAGTGTGGTTTCTAGAATTGGGTTTGCGTGTAACATCACTTTTTGCTGGGTTCCCGGGCATGCTGGGGGTGAGGGGGAATGAGCAGGTGGACCTCATAGCAAAGGAGAGTTTAAGAAGAGAAATAGATATCCATGTATTATTGGGGAGAGTGGAACTGGGAGAAATAATTAAAGAGGGCTTAACAAAAGAATGGCAGAGAGGATGGGAAAAGGAAGTCGGGGGAAGACACTACTTTTCTGTACAAGCTGAAGTGAGAAAAATATGTTTCTGTACATCTCTGTCCCGTAGGGACTCAGTTAGACTTTGTAGATTGAGGTTGGGACATTGTGGGTTAAATTACTGTTTGTGCATTGTAGGGAAACATGTTTCTGGCTTGTGTGAATGTGGGAGTAAGGAGACAGTTAAGCATGTTTTCCTAGAATGTAAAAAGTATAGGGTAGAAAGAAAGGCATTGTTTGCTAGACTGACAGGACTTGGAGTTGAGGTTTTTTCTGTTTTATCTTTGTTTGGACACAGTGAGAAACATCAGCTGATATCCAGGGCTGTTCTTCAATTCCTGCATGTTACAGGACTGTATGTAAGAATTTAGTTCAAACTTTGACCTGTGGAGGGCAGTAATACGCTTAGCAGCGTCTACACTGTCGGAATCCTACAAGAAGAAGGAGTCAGCTGCAAATTAGTGCAGCAATTACAAGCCTGTTGAGAGGCAAGAGTCCTGACCCATCCAATAAAAACTATGTTTTAGGCATTCATAAACATTCCTAAATTACTATTCTGGGTTTAGGAGTAATTCAGCACCATATGGGGGGGGGAAATGTTTTCCGAGATACAAATATGTCTCAGTGCTTTGTTGACAAACTTTGTCCCTCCATCAGAGAAGGAGCTTAGGTAAAAGAGTAAAAAAGCTCCAAAAAAGGGAAAACACAAGCAATATAAGAGCATGCAGGCCTTTTTTGACAGGCCTATGCAAATACCAAATGATACTTTATCAGAATTAAAGTGGTGGATAGAAAAGGTTCCACAAGCTGCTTTAAATATATAAGCTTAGCAGCCATTGCAAGCTGAAGCAAGTATTATCGGATGATGGATTGTTTCTGTGATTATTTGGGTTAAGATAAGTATAATATCTATTCTTATCAAGTTAATATTTGATACGTCCCTTGTTTAGTGGACTACGGACAATAACAGCAGGGAATTGCAAATGGATTGTCCTAAGAAATTTTCTCCAAACATTTGTATTAATTATTGGAGTATCAGGAGTTTTTTTTATGGATTAAATGCCTATTGTTCTATTATGAAAGTGTGTATGTCATATCAGGTGAACAATACCACGGCTGTGGCATATATCAATCATATGAGTCAAGTAAGATCATTATCAAGTGATTATCTGGGTAACCAGCTGTGGCGTATTCTAAAAATGTTTTAGTTCAGCTGTTTATCTCTAAGGAAGAGACAATGTTGTCGCAGACAACAAATCAGGGGAAAAACATTGTCAGTAATATGGATTACTTACCATTAATCTGGTTGTATCCAGATTAAATCACCGATCTCTCAAATGTTCTCGTGGGAAAACCGAGAGCAGGAGCGGTGGATGCATTTCGGTAAATTACATGAGGAAAGATGTTCTTTTATGTTCCTCATTTTTGTCTGATAGGGCAGTGTCTGATGAAAATGTAGCAGGATGCTGCCAGGGGCGCTTTGGTGGCACAAACCACACCTTCATGGTTCTCATTAATGTTGAGAGTGATGTTGAACCAGTTATGATGACTCATAGTTGCAGTAATTTATTGTTGTACAAATTTATCCAGGGCATGAAGATATGAATTTGGTTATCTGCAGGTTTGACCAGACCATTATAACAGCTTGACGGTTAAAGAGGTCTATGAATGTTTTAACTAATATAACAATATAACAATTATGTACAAAAGGAATGTTATACCTGCAATTTGGAGAAATAGTTTTAAAAAACAATATTTTGTTTGTAAGAAATTGGAAGCCTTTTGCAGACAGTAAAAGTTATTTTATCATATTAGATATATGGGAGTTCCTTGTGGATTGCATTTTTTCTCAGCATCTCAGTGATAGGAGTGCAAACATTGCAAATGTTACGTTATATAATTGCATGTGACTACAGATTACATTATCTTATATGTTTAAGGATTTACCAAACAAAGCAGACCAGGAAGAGCTGGAACCAAGGTAAAATTTAAGCATAACCTGTCGGCCAAAAATTGTATGTGGGTCAACATTGACTCAATATGTTATAGTTGGTAAGAGTCTCTGTGGTGGTGAGACAGCACTACTTATTATACAGAAAAACCGCATTAAGTATCAGTAAAAACTGATGGTTCTAGATAATTATATTCTAGATGGTTAAAACATGTTTAAAACTCAGTGGAACTAGACATTGAGATGTGGAAAATTACTCCATTAAGGAGGGAGATACATTCACAGGAATGGCACAGGATGGGCCGCTCGAGCAAAGATTCAAGGCCGCAGGAGGTTGTAAAATAAATATTAAAGTTACAAGGAACCAGTCATGGTGTCAGGATTGGACACGGAGTATTGGGTTCTCTGTAATTGTTGCTTTGTTTATACTATCAAATTATATTATCAATGGATATTTGGTGATAAATTTGCCTTTCAATGAAAAGGGCATTATTTTCATTCTTTTATAATGGAAAAAATTTATCACATAAACTGAGGCAATGTTTGGGAAAAAAATGTGTTATTTGCTCATTACTGTGTTGATTGAGCCAGATTGTCGTATGGAATGACATAAAAAACACAGAAGCTCTAAAATCTTCACGTAGTCACTCACGTGACTCCGAAGTAAAATAGTAAGATTAAACGAGAACTTACCAGTTCGAAGTTAGATTGTTATTTTATGAGGAGTAACGATGAGGGATTACGTGCCCTCCACTCCCAACACTCCCAATGATCATCTGGTAGTTCTAAATCTATGTTGAGCCTTACTATCTTACTCCGGCTATTATGTTCTGTGTTTTTCATGCCACTGCTTTGAAGTATGCCGATCAAGCGCCAGGTGGGGCTTCTTCACGTAATCCTTCATCGTTACTCCTCATAAAATAACGATCAAACTTCGAACTGGTAAGTTCTCATTTAATCTTACTATTAATTTTGGGATTTCTGACACTTCACCAATAGCCTGAAATTGTTGACACTTATGCAGCTTAACATGGCAGGTCTGATTCAGTAGCATGTGAGAAATCAATTGGCTGTATTGAGAAGCTACAGGAAACAAACTTTCCAAAAATTTTTTTTTAAAGTTGTGTAGATGGTTTATGCAACCAATAACATAGTTACCTCAGTACCATTAACCCCGCCTAGTTAACATCAATCATAACGCCTTCCCCTTCCTGGTTACAGTTCAGTAGAAGAATGTAGCCAGTGCTTGAGGATGTATGTAATACCCTGTGCTATCTTTAAAAGATGTTGCACACTTTAAGAGTTTGTGAATTGCTTATTTACAAGTTGTATCTCAGTACTGTACACGTCACTATAACAAATATCAATGCCAATTCCCGACCGTTCAGGCAACATAAAAGCAGAAAAACTGGAAATACCCATAGTTTCTCTCACCACAGATGCTATCTGACTCACTGAATTATATTAGGGCGTGTCCCGCTGCCGTGAACTAATTTGCAAGTGTAGAAGAGTTTAGGAGAGTATGAAAAAGTGTCATGGTCGTGTTGTATCGCCGAAGTTGAACACCTCCTTCGACCTTCCTCGACTATGTAGAGAACCTCCTACGAATATGTTGAAGACATCCTTCAAGATAAAAGATATAAGATACATTTATTTGTCACAGGTGCCAGTTGGCACAGTGAAATGTGATCACCATACAGCCATACCATAAAAATAAAGAACACAACACACGATAGAGTTAAACATAAAACATCCCCACACAGCAGAATCAGTTTCCCACTGTGAGGGAAGGCACCAAAGTCAGTCTCTTCCTCTAATGTTCACCAATATTCACCCGTGGTCGGGGACCTCCCCGAGCCCTCCGCAGTCGCTGCTATGGGCGGCCCGATGTTCAGGCCCGCTCGCCGGGGTGATGTAAGTCCGGTGTCGGGGCTGGGGGACCTTCTCAGTGGTCTGGACATCCGAGTCGGCCACCTCCTACCAGAGTCCGCGGCTCCCAAAGTCCGGTGGCCGCACTGGGCGGAGATTCAACGCTGGCGGCCCTCGGCAAAGGGCCCCAGGACTCTGCGATGTTGTTCTGCGCTGGCTGCGCTGGAAGCTCTCCCAAACCACAGCTCCACGATGTTGGACACCGGTTGCCATTTTCAATGTAATCCCACCACCAATCACCCCTTCTCATCCCTACCCCTTTCCACCTTCTGCAAAGACCTCTACACAGCAACTCCTTGATTCAATTGGACACCGAATAGTGGAGAGTGAAGACGACCTCCTTCAATCTCCTACGACCTGCTTCGACCATGTTGAAGGCTATCTACGTCTACCTTTGATTACCTTCGACTACCCTCGACTACCTTCGATTGCCTTTGATTACTTACGTATAACAAGCTGACCTACTACGACCTACGTCGACTAAACCAATGAGTAAAAAAAATATTTATTTTTTCCATGTCGACCTTTTTTTACTCGCGGGCATTTTCCAGCATGCTAAAAAAACGTTGCGGCCCAACTGAGGCCTCGAGAACATGGGGACTACTCTCGAGCATGAAGGAGAGTTACAAAGACCTCCTAGGACAACATGTCTACCATGCTGCGAGTATGAGTCGAAGGCAAACTCTTCTAAACTCGCCAATTAGGTCCCCACAGTGGGACAGCCCCTTAATACAGTTCCGGTTTCTCTTTCAGGTTTTAAGCAGCTGCAATTTTTACTTTTTGCTTATCAGCAGGCAAAAGGAGGTATGGAATGTGTGACATTTTATGAATTCAGGTTATGTATGTCCCTGTTAGATGGGAAGCTGTCAGCTGAGAAGCCGGGGCCGGAGCCTGGCAGGTCGGGGCAGGATTCCCGCGAGTCGACGAAGCCCACGGCCGACGTAACCCGAGTCAGCGGCGCCCGCAGCAGGCTCCTGGGTCGGCAGATCCCGCGGCTGGGGCCTGGGTCGGTGGGTCCCATGGCTGGGGCCTGGGTCAGTGCCGCAGAGGTGTCAATAGGGGACCCAGCGGCCATAGCGGAGAGCTACGTGCGGCGGCCGTTAAGGGTGCTGACCGACGGACAAAGACGGACTTGTGGAAGTGAGGACACCACTTCTGGGGGAGGAACAAAGGAGGACCTGGCATGGGAGGACTGCCGTGAGGGAGGGGGGGGAGGAGGGGGAGGAGGGAGAGGGGAGAGAGGGAGAACGAGGTCGACTTGGCGCGGGATACTTTGTAACTTTGTCGGCGTCCTTTATATGGCGACTATTGCATACCTTGGGAGCTCAAGCAAAGAATTTCACTATAACTTGTCACATGTGATAATAAAATATTAATTAATTTGTTCTGTTACAGTGAAGGGCCAGGTAGATGGGAGTGTGGAAGCTGGAATGACGAGTACATTTGAGCCTGGTCAGGAAAAGAAAGAGGCGTGGTATACTGAGATCAAACGTATGCCTGGAGTAGTATCATGAACAGGAGCATTCTCATGAAGGAAATAAGGAGGGCTAAAAGAGGACAGGAAATAGCTCTGCAAATAACATAAAGGAAAATCTAAGAGATTTTATGTACAATAAGGGAAAGAGAGTAAATAGAGAGAGAACAGGGCCCTTCAGCAACCAAAGTGGTCGTCTCAGTCTGGAGCCACAAGAGATGGCCAAGATCCGCAATAAGTATTTCGCCTCTGTTTTTACTGTAGTGAAAGTCATGACGACTGGGAAACTCGGAAGATGTCTTAAGGAGAGTCCTTATTAATATCAAGGAGGTGCTGAACTTCCTAAGGTGTATGAAGGTATATAAATCCCTTGGGCCAGACCAGATATGTCAGAGGACACTGTGGAAAGCTAGAAAATGAATTGCAAGAACACTAGATGAGATATATAAATCGTCATTAAATGTGGGTGAGGTGTCAGAAAACTGAAGGGAGGCTAATGTTTTTAGAGCCTCTTTTTAAGATAGGGTGCAGGGCAAAGCTTGGGAATACCAGTGAGCCTAACCTCGGTGGTATGCAATTTACTGGAGAGGATTCTGAGGGATAGGATTAGGATAGACAGGACTGATTTGGGATAGTCAGCATGGTTTTATGGTATCTGATTGGGTGTTTTGAAAAAGTACCCAAAAATGTTGACGAGGGCAAAGCCATAGACATTGTCTATATGGACTTCAGCAAGGCATTTGGTAACGTTCCACATGTAGGCTGCTCTGGAAGGTTAGATCGCATGTGATCCAGGGAGAGCTATCTGACTGGATAGAGAATTGACCTCATAATAGTAAAATTAAATGAGAACTTACCAGTTTGAAGTTTTATCTTTATTTTATGATGAGTTACGTGAAGAAGGCCCGCCAGAGCGCCTGCGCGTCATACATCAAAGCAGCGCTGTGAAATCACAGTAACTACAGTCAAAGTGATATAGTAAGACTCAGAAGACTAGAACTACAAGATGATCTTTGCGGTTATGAGGGTCTGGAGCGGTGGGCACGTAATTCCTCATCGTAATTCCTCATAAAATAAAGATCAAACTTCAAACTGGTAAGTTCTCATTTAATCTTACTATTTTACTTTGGAGTCACGTGAGTGACTACGTGAAGATTTCAAAGCTCTGTGATTTCATGCCGTAGACACAGTTCCATACGACACACTGCCTTGGTTGACACAGGATAAATAAATAACGTATTGAACATTATTTAAATTATACAATGAGCGTTTTAAACAATAAAAGAACAGTAATAACCCCTTTTTCGTAGGGGGAATTACAAAGAACTCAAACAGAACCCAAAACAGCATGCCCAAATATTTGCATTGCGAGGACCAGTTTATCATAAACCCTAAAAGGTTCCTTAACTGGACTATCCTGTGGTGAGGATTTGGTCCAATGGCATGTCCTGTGCCTTTGCTGCGTACGTTGACGCCGCCCTGGTGGAGTGAGATTTAAACACATCAGTGTCTACTCCAGCATAATGCAAACCTGTTCGGCCAACAAGAAATAGCTTGTACTGACACCTTTGTATGAGGTTTTATGTGGCTGATGACCATCGCTGTTTCAGAGCCTCTGAGACTCTTGATGACCTCGATATATTAGCTCAAATGCGTAATTACATATAGTCTTAGATCAATGGGTATATTTTAAGCTTATTTTGGTTCCAGCCATCCCTGGCCTGCTCTGTTTGATTAGATCATATGCATAAAACACAATATCATCTACAGAAGAATGCATGCCATCCAGTCATAACTTTTGCAATATTTGGACCCATAGTGCTGCCACTAGCACCATGAACATGACCACTTTGAGTGTTAACTTCCGGAAAGGCAGAGATGTAATTGGAGCCCATTGCCAAAGCAGTGTGAGAACTATGCTCACATCCCAGATTTCCGAATATCTACGTCAGGGAGGGTTTTGTTAAATACCTCCTATGAATCGGGCTACCAATAGATGAGATCCGACAGAGTGTTGTCTGGACCCTTGCCCTAAGTAGGAGGACAAAGCACTTTGAGCATTATAATGGCATTATAGCTTAACTGCTCGTCAAAATGCAATGTAGCCAGGAACTCCAAAACATCCCAAATGCCTGCAACTTATGGTAAGATATATTTCATTGTAAACAGGACATCTCCCATTTCTTAATGAGATACATATCGTTTTTTAGTACTATCTCTCCAGGCCATCGTAATCACATTGAAGGTCCTACTCGATAGTCCGAGTCCCTAGAACAGTCTGGTCAGAAGATAGAAATCAATAGATTAATATGTAAAGGGGAACTCTCCTCCTGAACCAGTGTGAACCAACTAGTTGCTGCAATTGGGACAATCATGAATGCTGTGTCATCAGTCTCAGAACCAATGGGACCATGGCTGTGTGGACCATGGCTGTGTGGACCAGTTAGGAACTACCAAACGCCTAAGCGTAGTTGTAGATGATATGTGTGTACACCTTTAATTGATAGTAACGATGTCCATGCTAACCACTCCCCCACCAGTTAGTATAATTGTAACCCACATGCCCCTAGCTCTCTCTCTAGTGTTCGTGACAGACCACGTACAGCCAGGGCTATGTATAATGTATGCTTAATAAAGTACTGAAGACTTTAAGGTGTCTGTGTACCCTCTCAACATGGTGTCAGAAGTGGGATAGTGCGGGCGCCTGATGGCCAAGTTCAAGTCCTTAGGGTTGATGCAGATCCGTATTTCGCTCTTGTCTTTCTTCGCAGCGACAACCATAGTAGAAACCCACCGGGTGAAGTCCGTTACTGGCTTCAGGATGCCCGTGGCCACCATCGCGCGAAGAGCAGACTCGACCTTGCCCCTCATGGCAAAGGACACACGGTGCGGGGGACGGATGACCGGCGTGATGTCGGGATTGAGGGCAATCCTGTAGCTGCAGGGCAACTTCCCCAGCTCCGGGAATTCGGCCAGCGGGTTCAGGGGTGCCTCTACCAGGTACCACTGTGGAAGCTCACCAATCCGAGGTCCTGGCAGGCCTCCATGCCGAGCAGGGGGTCACATTTACCGTCTACCAGGAAGAAAGAGAGCACCTTGCAGTGGAGAGTGGCCCTCCCCACAGGAACAAGTACGCCACCCCCATAGGCACGCAAAACAACACTGTCTGTGGAAACGGGCTCATTATTTCTTATCTTCCTGAACAGGCTTGTTGACATAATGTTGGCAGCTGCCCCCGTGTCGACCTTAGCAGAGAAGGCCATGCCATTCACTGTGACGAGGACGGTCGGGTCCGTTATCAGTCCAGCTGCACCTCGCAAGGAAAACACACTCAGCTCGCTCTATTTTGGTGAGACATTGATTAAATGAGGCAGAAATGGGGAAAGCGTAATAACGTACATCCCCAACGTAGCGAGAATGTATCCTCCGCTACTGACCCTATTTTTGGTTCCCATGCCGAATTTAGGTAACTGGTAATTTAACCCAGATGCAACAGATCCTCCGCTCCTGCAGCAGCCAGCTGCTGACCTGCCATGGTCTGCGCTAGCAACCGACATCTTCGAGTGGCACGGAAAGCACTTCCTGGTGCTTGTCGACTCTTACTCCAGCTGGTTTGAAGTTGACCAGCTCCACTCCCTCTCTTCCTCCGCGGTCACCGAGAAGTTGCGCCGCCACTTTGCCACCTTCGGGTCCCCCGTCAGCCTGCAGTCGGACAACGGCAGCCAGTTCACCAGTGCCGAGTTCCGCGCTTTTGCTGAACGATGGAACTTTCGTCATTACACCAGCAGCCCGGAATACCCACAGAGCAATGGACTGGCCGAGCACGCGGTCCGCAGTGCTAAAGGATTGTTGGTGCGTTGTCGCCTATCCCGCTCCGACATCTACCTGGCCCTGCTGATGCTCCGAAACATCTCCCGCGACCATGCCCTGGGCTCCCCGGCTCAGCGACTCATGTCCCGGGTCACGAGGCCCACGGTCCCGGTGTCTCAGCAGTCCCTGTCCCCCTCTGTCTTTAAACCTGCCTTGGTCCGGGAACGCATTGCCGAAAAACACAGTATCCAGAAGCGTTCCCAAGACAGGTCCTGCCGTGTCCTCTGCCCTCTTCTCCCCGGCCAGGTCGTCCGTATGTGGTCCTCTTCTGGCCGTTCCAGGCTGGCCGTGGTCGTCGGTTCTGCCGGTTCCGCTCGTTCGTACCTTGTCAACCACGACGGAAGGGTGTACCGCCGGTCCCGCCAGCATCTCCGGCTCGTGAACGAGCCTCTCCCTCACCCGGCAGCTCCGTATGCCCCCCCGCTGCCACTGTCGCGGCCCTGTGCTTTGCCCGTTCCTCTGGGGCCGACCTCCCCTCGTTCTCCTCCGGAAAGCCTCCCAGCTGCGGTCCCGCTTTCTCCGGCTTCCTCGCCCTTCTCTTCGCAGCCCCCCCGATGCCTTCGTCGCCAAGGGGTTCTCCTGTCCGTAGCCCCCACCATGCCCCAGCGTCCCCGTTTGTTCCCGTCGGGGAAGGAGGTGATGGCGAGGTGCGGACCCGGTCTGGTCGCCTGGTCAGGCCACCGGTCCGTTACGGCGATTACGTGTGATCCTGTATCCCTGTGCTTTACTGTTTGCACTCACCCTAGCGCATAAGAGGTGGTCGCCCTGTCACTCACTGTTTGTTTTGGTAGAGGAAGGATGTAGATGATATGTGTTTACACCTTTAATTGATAGTAACGATGTCCATGCTAACCACTCCCCCACCAGTTAGTATAATTGTAACCCACACGCCCCTAGCTCTCTCTCTAGTGTTCGTGACAGACCATGTACAGCCAGGGCTATGTATAATGTATGCTTAATAAAGTACTGAAGACTTTAAGGTGTCTGTGTACCCTCTCAACAGTAGTCATGCTCTATTTTGGTGAGACAACGTACATCCCCAACGTAGCGAGAATGTATCCTCCGCTACTGCCCCTATATTTGGTTCCCATGCCGAATTTAGGTAACTGGTAATTTAACCCAGATGCAACAGATCTATGTCTGGCAATCCATACCGGCTAACAATCATTTTGAAACTTTTGGATTCACCATTTTTTGTTTGTCATAGAATTTACATGACCTGGTGTCTGCAACTTTCACATTATCTCTACCTGATAGGTAGATATCTGAGACCCAGATGTTTCTTGTAATGCACCAGTGCCAGATGAGGTTAGGCACAGAATAATGACCTCATTCCACCCATGTGATTGATATGCAACAGCTGTGGTATTATCAATCTGAAGCTGCACATGCAAATCATGCATTGTTGAGCAGATTGCTATAGGCCATAGAATGCACCCAGCAATTCTACGCAGTTTACCCCAGCCCCTGCAGGGCTAATGCTTCTTTCACATTCTATCTGCCGCCACAGCCAGACTTGATATCAGTGGCTCCTTATCCTGAAGCTCACATCAGTTTGTACACTAAAGGTTATTGAGTCAGAATGTCTCTAGTACATCGCAAGATATTAGTTACAGTTTTGGCCGTAGGCAAAGTATTGCCATGTTAATTAACCAATGATGAACCTCAAATAGCCAATCATTCTAAATGGTACTAATCTAAGTTTAATTAGATGGGTGAGGACCTAACCTCTCAACAGGTGTGTGGTAGCTGAATATTATGCATCTTTCAGATCTATGGCTGCCATATAACACCCTTTTTTATCCAGGTTACAATACTGAATCTTTTTATTTTAAACCATTTATACTGGACCTTAAGGGTTAAGTATGTTTAGGCCCAGAATGACTCGACACCCACCATCGTTTGTTTGGCTGGGGAATTGGACACAATTGTTAAGGCTGATATGCATCATTCACCTGTAGAGTTAGTGGTATTGAACCTCAATCCCAACTAGGTGTATTTTGTACGGGTGGAAATACTTCCGAGATACCTATTCGAGATCCCCGGATACAGTCCAATATTCACTTACCCCTTCCTAATCTGAAAGGGTATGGTTTTTGAGGTTGCACCGTGGTCTCGGATGTTGTCTCATCGTCCAGGTCTTCCTCTGGATATTAAGAGGATCTGCGCAAGGCTGTGAACCGAGGGTTGAGCGTAGGCTGGATAGTTATTCGTGAATAATAAACTAACAAATGGGCATTACACAGCAGGGTCCATACCCTGCTGTGTTTAGATAATGGCTTTGTCATTTGCCCAAATGCCATTGTTCCTGCTCCTGCAGTGACTAGTGGGGTACCGCAAGGCTCAGTGCTGGGACCCCAGCTATTTACAATATATATTAATGATTTGGACGAGGGAATTGAATGGAACATCTCCAAGTTTGCGGATGACACCAAGCTGGGGGGCAGTGTTAGCTGTGAGGAGGATGCTAGGAGCCTGCAAGGTGACTTGGATAGTCTGGGTGAGTGGGCAAATGCATGGCAGATGCAGTATAATGTGGATAAGTGTGAGGTTATCCACTTTGGTGGCAAAAACAGGATGGTGGACTATTATCTGAATGGTGGCAAATTAGGAAAAGGGGAGATGCAACGAGACCTAGGTGTCATGGTACACCAATCATTGAAAATAGGCATGCAGGTGCAGCTGGCAGTGAAGAAAGCAAATGGTATGTTAGCATTCACAGCGAAAGGATTTGAGTATAGGAGCAGGGAGGTTCTACTGCAGTTGTACAGGGTTTTGGTGAGACCACACCTGGAGTATTGCGTACAGTTTTGGTCTCCAAATCTGAGAAAAGACATTCTTGCCATAGAGGGGGTACAGAGAAGGTTCACCAGACTGATTCCTGGGATGTCAGGACTTTCAGATGAGGTAAGACTGGATAGACTTGGCTTGTACTCGTTAGAATTTAGAAGACTGAGGGGGGGATCTTATAGAAACTTACAAAATTCTTAAGGGGTTGGATAGGCTAGATGCAGGAAGATTGTTCCCGATGTTGGGGAGGTCCAGAACAAGGGGTCACAGTCTAAGGATAATGGGGAATTCCTTTACGACCGAGATGAGGAAAACATTTTTCACACGGAGAGTGGTGAGTCTCTGGAATTCTCTGCCACAGAAGGTAGTTGAGGCCAGTTCATTGGCTAAATTTAAGAGGGAGTTAGGTGTGGCCCTTGAGGCTAAAGGGATCAGGGGGTATGGAGAGAAGGCAGATACAGGATACTGAGTTGGATGATCAACCATGATCATATTGAATGGCGGTGCAGGCTCAAAGGGCCGAATGGCCTACTCCTGCACCTATTTTCTATGTTTCTATGTAACCAGTTTTTTAGGACTTCTGCAGCCTTAATTCATGCACCTTCATGATGGGCTCCTTTAGAGCGATGCACAGTAACAGGTGTTTGAAATGTGAAGTTTCTTCCATTATGGAACTGGTGGGAGGCCATTAGTTTGCTGGCCAGATTGTCATCCCTGGCTTCACCAGTTCCCGCCGGTATGGTAAATTGCTGACCACATCCGGCACACCTGGAGCATGGCTCATGTGCTTTGGTGTATGCACATAGGCAGTGACACCAAACTTCAGGGTCAGCTTCCTCCTGCCCTGGCTCTCCCGGCTGATGCTCACGGGAGGTCACACACAGCCCTAAACGAGGTGCTGGTGTGCTGGGTCCCCAAACTTCAGGGTCAGATTCCTACTGCCCTGGCTCTCCCGGGTCATGCTCATGGGAGGTCACACATACAGCCCTAACGAGGTGCTGCTGTGCTGGGTCCCCATGTCCTGGCTCTCCCGGCTCATGCTCACGGGAGGTCACCACTTCAGGGTCAGATTTATACTGCCCTGGCTCTCCAGGCTCCTGCTTATGGGAGGTCACACACACAGCCCTAAACAGGGTGCTGGTGTGCTGGGTCCCCATGCAGACTCGTTCCTATTTTAGAGATTGCTTCTGAAAGCCGCTGGGGACCCTGGGGTATAACCCCGGCTGGAACTCCTCCTGGTTGTATTATTTCGTCTATGAGGTTTCACGTTGTCCAGACATGCCTAATGTTCATTTTAGGAAAGTCTTCTGGCCTCACTCATCAGAGTTGACAGACCTGGACAATTTACTCTTGGCCTGCCTCCCGACAGGAGTGGCCTCAGTGCTTTACAGCACCGGAGTTGCTGCTGCTGCTGAACTGCCGGTGACTCTAAAGTCGGCGTCTTCAAAGCCGTCGCCATCCGCTTAATCAGCTGTAATTTCATTAAATGCCTTGACATTACGGTGACCCTGACAAGGGTAATTACTGGATGCTGGACCTGACCAGCGACGGCGTGAAATTTTTCCCCCTCCCCCAAGACGGGACTTCACCTTTTGATGTCTGGACTGGGCTCCTTGCACCATCCACACACCCTCTTAATTACGCCAGCGCCACCTCCAGTTTTTTTAAAAACAGGCTCCCAGTTATGGCTTGGGAGTTTTAGAATACTTCTGCATAGAATGTTCTTTTATTACATTTGTACAGCTGTTTTAAAAATGAAATAACCCCTTGGTGAGCATAGAATAATGCTCAGTGTTTGTGGATCGGGGGTGGAGCAGATGGTTAGCAGGGATATCTCTTACCCATTGTTAAAGGGATACAATGAACCCTTGCTCCATCAGCTTGCTTTTCTGGGTCCCCATGTCCTGCCCATCCTTGAATTACATGCGGTGTAATTGCATTGTAACAGCAGAACGGACCCGGGATGTTATTCCCTCCAACCCCTATCCACCTCCGCATGCGGACTGACCACAGGTGGGTTACTCTATTAGGCGATATACTCGCCTTAATTTCATAATTTTAACTTTTCCCCTTAGGAAAATGTCCCTGCTGGCTCCTGCAACCAGCCTTAGAAACATAGAAACATAGAAACATAGAAATTAGGTGCAGGAGTAGGCCATTCAGCCCTTCGAGCCTGCACCGCCATTCAATATGATCATGGCTGATCATCCAACTCAGTATCCCGTACCTGCCTTCTCTCCATACCCTCTGATCCCCTTAGCCACAAGGGCCACATCCAACTCACTCTTAAATATAGCCAATGAACTGGCCTCAACTACCCTCTGCGGCAGAGAGTTCCAGAGACTCACCACTCTCTGTGTGAAAAAAGTCTTTCTCATCTCGGTCTTAAAGGATTTCCCCCTTATCCTTAAGCTGTGACCCCTTGTCCTGGACTTCCCCAACATCGGGAACAATCTTCCTGCATCTAGCCTGTCCAACCCCTTAAGAATTTTGTAAGTTTCTATAAGATCCCCTCTCAATCTCCTAAATTCCAGAGAGTATAAACCGAGTCTATCCAGTCTTTCTTCATAAGACAGTCCTGACATCCCAGGAATCAGTCTGGTGAACCTTCTCTGCACTCCCTCTATGGCAATAATGTCCTTCCTCAGATTTGGAGACCAAAACTGTACGCAATACTCCAGGTGTGGTCTCACCAAGACCCTGTACAACTGAAGTAGAACCTCCCTGCTCCTGTACTCAAATCCTTTTGCTATGAAAGCTAACATACCATTCGCTTTTTTCACTGCCTGCTGCACCTGCATGCCTACTTTCAATGACTGGTGTACCATGACACCCAGGTCTCGCTGCATCTCCCCTTTTCCTAATCGGCCTTACGGGACCTAAGCAAAAACCGCAGCAAGTTTAAACACTTACCTGCGGGGGTTTTACTTACCGCTGGTGGAGCCGCGCTCTCCAGCCTGCCGGTGCGCCAAGTGCTCGGACGTAATGACACGCAGGCGCTCTGGCGGGCCTTCTTCACGTAGTCACTCATGTGACCCCCGAAGTAAAATTATGTTCCACTCTTAGATTGATTCATTTTCCACAGGATCAATGCTGAAAATAATAGGTTTTGAAGGAAAGGGATGTAAAAAGATTAAAGGGATTAGTATGGTTGTATATGTGGTAGATCGTGTCTCATGAATCTGCCTAATGGTATGCACATTGTATTCATCAGAGCAATCAGAGTATATGTGCAGCACAACAGGTTGAGAAAGTAACACAAGGGATCTTCAGCTTCATTACGGGAGACACAAAAGAGTAACGGGGAAACTTTGAAAAATTCGAGTTAGGTCGTAATCAGTGCACTACATCCAAACTGGTTCCCACAGTTTAGGAATAATGTACATGTCCTAGAGAGAATGCAGGAAAGATTTAAACTTGTGTGGTTCCAAGGATGAGGGTTTTCATTTATGAAGATTGAATAGAGAATCTGCGATGTTCTCCAGGGGGCGCCACACGATGGCTGCATCGCCAACGCTCTGTGTTTCCCTTTTCTGTCCTTTGTGTTTTTAGTTTGTTGTAAAATGTATATTTTAGTTTGATGCACCTAGAAAGCATCCTAATGGGATACAACACAACTTAGATTGACAACTGCTCTGCCCAAGACTGCAAAAAATGAAGCAGGCTGGGAGATCAGGTCCACACCCTCAGATTGTGAGCTGTCCGACAAAGAACTAAGGAGGACCCGGCGTGGGATACTTGGTAACTTTGTCGGTACCCTCTATGTGGCCACTCTTTGGATACCTTGGTTTTGCAAAACAAAGAATATCACTGTGACTTGTCACATGTGGCAATAAAGTATTCATTCATTCAGAACATTCATTCATTCAGTCTAATGACAACAGGAAACAACTGAGAATTGTGGATGCCCCAGTCCAGCACACAATCCAGTTTCATCCCCATCCAAACCATTTACACTTCATGCTGCCTTGGAAAAGCAGCCAAGATGTAAAGGACTATTTACTTCTTCTCCACATTCCATACATGAACACAATCAAGCAGTAGACATACTAATGCATATGAACACAGATGTAAATCTCTTGGGCCTGCACTGAATGCAGTAGATAGGGTTGGAGGAAGAGCATGTCAACCTCTGTCTCACCTGCAAGGGCTTCTAGGATTCCTGGATGGATGTGAAGGAAGAGGTATAGGGACAGGTACAGATGTGGTTGCAGCATTACTTACCTGGGAGGAGGTGGGTTTGGCGAGGACGGGACGATTAAATTAAGAAGTTGCTGTGTAGAGGTCTCTGCAGAAGGTGGAAAGGGGTAGGGATGGGAAGACGTGATTGGTGGTGGGATCACGTTGAAAATGGCAAAATTGTCAGAGAATGATCCGTTGGATGCAGAGGCTGGTGGGGTGAAAGGTGAGGATCTGGGAACTGTCTTTGTTCCGTCTGAGGGGAGAGTGAGTGAGAGCAAAGCTACAGGTGCGACGTGGGATGTGGGATCCATCTATGACAGCAGGGAGGGGTACACGTTTACTAAAGAACGAAGGCATCTCAGATGTTTGCGAATGGCAATCCTCATCTCAGGAGAAGAAAGGGTGGAGACGGAGAAATTGAGAGTAGCAGGTAGACGCCATTCATTTGCGGAGATCTGAAATGTCATCATTATCAATACCAATACCTGTCTGTTCATGAAAAGAGTGCAGTCAACAAATTGATGCCAAGAAGTAACTATTAATTTGGGGATTTCTGGCACTTGGCTAATAGCCTGAAATTGTAGACACTTATGCAGCTTAACATGGCATCAATGGTATTCGTGGCAGGTCTGATCCAGTATCATGTGAGGAACCATTTGACTGTATTGTTAGCCAAACTGAGAGGCTACAGGAAACAAATTTTCCAAAAAGATTTTTTTTAAGTTGTATCTCAGTACTATAACAAACATCAATACCAATTCCCGACCGTTCAGGCAACATAAATAAAAGCTGAAAAACTGGAAATACCCATTGTTTCTCTCACCACAGATGCTATCTGACTCACCGAATGATATAAGGGCCTGTCCCACTGCGGGGACCTAATTTGCGAGTGTAGAAGAGTTTAGGAGAGTATGAGAAAGTGTCACGGTCGTGTTGTATCGCCGAAGTAGAACACCTCCTTCGACCTTCCTCGTCTATGTAGAGAACCTCCTACGAACATGTTGAAGACCTCCTTCGACCTCTTTCGACGATGTTAAAGACCAGCTTCGACTATCTTCGACTAGCTTCGGGAAAATTGGACACCGAATAGTGGAAAGTGAAGACGACTTCCTTCGATCTCCTTCAACCTCCCTTCGAATATGTTGAAGACTATCTACGAATAACTTTGAATACCTTTGATTACCTTCGACTCTTGATTACCTTTGATTGCCTTTCATTACCTAAGACTAACATGCTGACCTACTACGACCTACGTCAACTAAACCTACGAGTAAAAAAAATATTGATTTTTTTCCATGTCGCCCTTTTTTTACTCGCGGGCATTTTTCAGCATGCTAAATAAAACGCCGCAACCTAACTGAGGCCTTGAGTACACGGGGACTACTCTTGAGCATGCAGGAGAGTTACAAAGACCTCCTAGGACCTCGTGTCGACCATGCTGCGAGTATGAGTCTAGGCAAACTCTTCTAAACTCACCAATTAGGTTCCCACAGTGGGATAGCCCCTTAATACAGTTCCGGTTTCTCTTTCAGGTTTTAAGCAGCAGCAATTTTTACTTTTTGCTTATTAGCAGGCAAAAGAAGGCATGGAATGTGTGACATTTTATGATTTCAGATTATGCATGTCCCTGTTAGATGGGAAGCTGTCAGCTGAGAAGCCGGGGCCGGAGCCTGGCAGGTCGGGGCAGGAATCCCGCGAGTCGACGAAGCCCACGGCCGACGTAACCTGAGTCAGCGGATCCCACGGCTGTGGCCTGCGTCGGCGCCACGGAGGTGTCAAGAGGGGACCTGGCGGCCATAGTGAAAGGTTCGTGCGATGGCCGTTAAGGGTGCTGACCGACGGACATGGACGGACTTGTGGAAGTGAGGACACCACTGCTGGGGGGAGGAACAAAGGAGGACCCGGCATGGGAGGACTGTCGTGAGGGAGGGAGAGGGGGAGAGTGGGGAGGAAAAACGAGGTCAACCTGGCGCGGGATACTTTGTAACTTTGTCGGCGGACTTTATGTGGCGACTATTGCATACCTTGGGAGCTCAAGCAAAGAATTTCACCATAACTTGTCACATGTGACAATAAAATATTCATTCACTCGTTCTGTTAGAGTGAAGGGCCAGGTAGATGGTAGTGTGGAAGCTGGAATGACGAGTACATTTGAGCCTGCTCAGGAAAAATAAGAGGCGTGGTATACTGAGATCAAACGTATGCCTGGAATATTATCGTAAACAGGAGCATTCTCATGAAGGAAGGAGGGCTAAAAGAGGACAGGAAATAGCTGCAAATAACATAAAGGAAAATCTAAGAGATTTTGTACAATAAGGGAAAGAGGGTAAATAGAGAGAGAACAGGGCCCTTCTGCAACCAAAGTGGTCGTCTCGGTCTGGAGCCACAGGAGATGGCTAAGATCCGCAATAAGTATTTCGCCTCTGTTTTTACTGTAGTGAAAGAAATGACGACTGGGAAACTCGGGAGATGTCTTAAGGATAGTCCTTATTAAGATCAAGGAGGTGCTGAACTTCCTAAGGTGTATGAAGGTATATAAATCTCTTGGGCCAGACCAGATATGTCAGAGGACACTGTGGAAAGCTAGAAAATAAATTTCAAGAATACGAGCTGAGATATATGAATCATCATTAAATGTGGGTGAGGTGCCAGAGAACTGAAGGGTGGCTAATGTTGTGCCTCTATTTAAAGTAAGATGCAAGGCAAAGCTTGGGAACTATATACTAGTGAGCCTAACATCTGTGGTAGGCAACTTACTGGAGAGGTTTCTGAGGGATAGGATTAGGATAGACAGGACTGATTTGGGATAGTCAGCATGGTTTTATGTGTGGGAGATCGTGTCTCACGCACGCTGTGTTCATCAGAGCAATCAGACTATATGTGCTGCACAACAGATTGAGAAAGTAACACTAGGGATCTTCAGCTTCATAATGGGAGACACAAAAGAGTAACATAGAAGCTTTGTAAAATTCTAGTTAGGTCGTAATCAGTGCACTACATTCAATCTGGTTCCCACAATTTAGGAAGAATGTACATGTCCTAGACAGAATGCAGGAAAGATTTAAACTTGTGTGATTCCAAGGATGAGGGTTTTCATTTATGAAGATTGAATAGAGAATCTGCGGATGTTTTCCAGGGGGCGCTGCCTCGTCAACGCTCTGTCTTTGTTTTTTCCTTCCTTTGTGTTTTTAGTTTGGTGTAAATATTTTAGTTTACTTTTAGTTTTGTATTACAGTGCCCTCCATAATGTTTGGGACAAAGACCCATCGTTTATTTATTTGCCTCTGTACTCCACAATTTGAGATTTGGAATAGAAAAAAATCACATGTGGTTAAAGTGCACAGTGTCAGATTTTAATAAAGGCAATTTTTATACATTTTAAGGATTTGGCCTTGGGCTGTCGATGGTGTTTCTTGCGACTTTGTTTGGACTCAGTGGGGGTACATGTTCTAAAATATTCAATACTTGGATTAAATTCCTAGCCATCCAACTGAAACCCCTGTTTTTCTAGCCAGATCGTGATTTGATAAGGTCCACGCATCCGAACAGATAATAAATAAATGCCCAGCACTGAGATGCATTCTCGACTGCACGGAAATATTTATAGAACAACCACGGCATCTACATTTGCAGGTTTTGACATGGTCCGACTACAACAAACACCACACTGTGAAACTATTGGTTGGAGTTGCCCCAAACAGCATGATCACATTCTTATCAAAAGCTTGGGGTGGGCGATCATCTGATGCACACATTGTTGGCAAGAGTGGATTTTTGAACTTAGTTGATCCTGAGGATTATATAATGGCAGATAGAGGATTTCCCATTCAGGAGACTTGATGTTTCACTAAGCCTATTTAGTGATTCTCCTCCCAGCGGTGGTAATCAGCAAATGACCAGAGAAAATGTACACAACACCAAGAAGGTTGCTAATGTCTACATTGATGTTGGTCGTCTAAAGTTGTTTAACATCCTGAGAAACACTTTACCCATCACTTTAGTTACGCATATTTTCACCATCTGTGCAGCATTATGTAATTTTCTGCATCCATTGGTGTGGACATGAGATGCTGTTGCACTTGCAGATCATTTTGATCAGCAGTTCAACTTTATGTTCAACCAGATTTGATATGAACTCCAATCCAGAACTTGCCGAGTTTGCAACAGGTACATTTCAACTCAATCAGAACTTTACATCCCTTACATCGAACTTATTTTGCCAAACAGTTTTGTTATCACCACGTATCTACACAGAGCTCATTTATTGCGTATACAAACTGGTGGATTTTTTTCTGACAGTAGGACAGTACTGAACTATACACTTAGTTTGTAAAGGCCAAGTGTAGTTGCATTTGTGTAAACAATTTGCATAAACAAAGAAAATGTGTTTTTTTCAAGCCACAATCACTATTTACTAATAGTTATACTGTATGTGTGTCTGGATTAGTTCCAGGATGCAAGTTGGGATCTTGTTTTGCATATCTGCTGTGTAATTTTGAATAATTCTTCATGTATCAGGGAAAGATAAAATGTTGGGGAAAATCATAGTGGAATAGCAAATAATTGATAAAAAACATGCTGGATGTAGGTATGTTACAAAACTTACCTTTAGCGGTGCTGCAGTTCTGCCGCTGGCCGTGCGCGCGACTTTGGCGCCTTTAAGGGGGGGGGGGGGGGGGCGGGGTTAAAATGCGGTTTTCCCCTTGACATCTGGAATAATATTTTGTCGGAGTGCGAGCTATTTCTGGAGATTCGTTGCGACTGCTGGTAAGTTAATTTTTTTTTTTTTTCATCGCCCGACTATTTCTGTGCTGCAGTAAAATAAAAATGAGCTCTTAATGCCGTGAATGCCGACAACGGGGACGGATTTTACGTAGGGGACAGGTAAGTGAAAGCTGTTTATTTTTACATATACACTTGCTTGTTTAGGGGACTTTAATCAAACTTTCATGTTGTGAAACGGTGATTCAGTCCCCATACGAACCGGCAGAATTTTTCCTGCCCATATTGGGTTTAAATTCACCGCAACCGCAACGTTCCAATCCATCGCGTTCCAGAAAATCCCACTCGCAATCTGTTTAAAATGCACCTTTCATTTACAGGCATTAAACACAAAATTCCTTCAATTTGGCCTATAAATTAATGACAATTAGATTTTAAAATCATGTTATATTGTGAATTCTTGTGTGAATGTTATTTGGACACTTAGGCTTTAAAAAAAATGTTAATATTTTCTTAAGAAATGGATAGATGTTTAGATCTAGTAATTGAATTTTATAATTAGCTACAATTGGGTAACTAACTAATTATATGCTTCAATCTGTAATAACTGAAAATTTATTTCAGTTCTCTTAATTTTTAAGAAAGTTATGGGCTTTTGACTGTCCTCGATCACAACTTTTGAGTTAAGTCAATGGAAAGGCAATAGGGACAAGATGCTAATTTCCGAGTATGGCCATAACTTTTTTAATACTGAAGATATGAAAGTGAATTAGGTGTCAAATTAAACTTCTTTGTATGCTTTATCTGATGGGATAAATTGCAGACTTGATTTTTAAAATCTCAAAATTTTGTAACTTTGCTACTGGATGAATATTTAGGAGGTGGCGTTTCATGGTTGTTGTACACGCGATATAGAGCGTTGCTTGCTAGCATTTTAAGATGCAAAGTAGACGAAAACTCAGATCGAAAATTTTATTTTTACACAGAGTTCCGCCCAATACGTACACATAGTTTATACAGCACTGCCTTCACTAGCAACACTCTTTGTTTATCCCGAATGACCTTTGCCAAATCCCATGATTCATTGCGCGAGCAAGATACCAAACTCGCTTTTTGTAATGATTATAAATACTTTAATCTGTGGCTTTTGAAAGAGATTGTACTGGATAATTGAAGTGTGAATCCAGGTGGGACACAGAGAAAGGGGGGGGGGGGGGGGGGAAGGAAGGATGGGGGTTGTCGATTAGTTACATAAAATTGGCGAAGGCAACTTGGTCTCCACAGTTGATGATGAACTGGTTTGACATTTATCAACAATTTTTTTTTATCTTGAATTTTTTTAATAGTATCCGTACCTTTTATTAGCTTATGTTTTAGAAGTAGAAGTGTCATATATTTTGCAATACATTTGTGTCAGTTCTTTATCATTTTACTTTATTAATTTTTAAAATAATGCTACATTTTTCATCTTTTTCTTTTGTCCTTGTACTGTTTTAGGATTAAAATACATGCTACCGCCCACTTCCACCTTCCTAATTTTAGCAAACAAAGGCTTCCATTGCCTGAAAAGTTTTCCATTATTTGCAACACCATTGCACTGCCTGTTCGGCCCAGTCAAGCTGACCTGTAATTGCCAGCCTTTGGGCTTTTTAAATCTTTAATGACAGTACAAGTAACACTTCTTTCTAAGCCACAATTGTCTGTCATCAACTGTGCTTTCATGCACTTCTGAGAATTTAATCTTCAAAGCCAGTTGTCTTAAGGGTGAAAAGAAAACAACCCCCTGAGAAGATATCATCTAACAGCAATAATAATGAAAAAATCTTGTAATGTAATTAACAAAGACAGCTTCAATATGAGTATATCAGAGAGAAACAAATCAAAAGTGAGAAAATCTTTAAACTGGAGATGAATGGAGTAAGTGTTGGTGGTATTAGCAATTTATTTCATTCATTGGGAAATGTTAATTGAAAAGTCATCCACTTTGTAAACAGTGGTTGTAAGCTGCAAGCTTTTCTAGGTTTGTAAAAAGGAAGGGTCTTCTTATGAAAGTCAATGACCACAAATGTTAACTCTGCCTCTTGTATTTTCAGATCTGCGGATTATCTCAAGCTTCTGCACATCGCCAGCCAATGTTGCAGTTGCAGCCACTGACAATAAACTTACATGCAAGTTGTTCCTTAAAGGCTGAGCTGGAAATGGTAACTACTCAGTTTGCTACCAGCAGAGGTTTTCCATTCAAAAACATTTTCTCTTGCCAAACATGGGGATTTACATGACTGCAGACTTCCTCACAGTTCAAGCTGCTATGAAGGTGCATCCTGTGCTATGGGGGCACTGCCATCTACTGGAACTGAAAGGGATTCACATGATGCTTCATTCTGCACTATAGTGCAAGTTGCATTTCAATCATCACATCAAGCCAACATGCGGCTTATGGGAGATTAGGGCTATTCATTTACAGAATGGCTGGTAGCTCAAATACTGGACTCATGAACACTTGCAGAGTGTACAATGCAAGCCTTATTACCACAAACAATACAGGTTCTAATACTTTTCAATAACAGATTCAAAAACAATGACCCACAGCCCTCTCAAGACCAATCGTATGTTTGAGTGTGACAAGATTCCCAATCTTGGCAATCTATCGTGACCACTAGATATCTTTGCATGTTTCAGTGATTGAATTACTGTTAATTACACTAATAATGCTAACATATTAAACTTGTTGTGAGATCTTCACTGAATGAAAACATTTGGTGGGTGGGTGTAAGGCTTAATGCTGTAGTCAACATTTTATTTTACCCATAGCAGATATTTTAAAGTAAAATGCGCTACTAAAAACAGGTTTTGCAGATCGACCTTTAACGATACTAGAGGTACACAGATAAGAACTTGTTTTTCAGCTTTTATCAAACAATAGACGTACCAATGTTCATAGCTAACATCCTGCAGTGCCTCCGTCTCAGAGAATGGTACCTTCTTGTAACAGCAGCTGTTTTACTCCCTAACACAATGCGCAACTCCTGTTTTAACTCCCTAACACAATTAAAGGAAACTTATCATGTCTTTGTAAAAAACAGGCTTTGTTCATGTGAACAGTGGAAATTTACTGGATGTGCTTTGAGCTGCTTTAAGCTGTATCAATATTGCCTGTACTTCTGTGTATTCCTTGAGAGGGCAGCAGCTGTGTCTGAGTGTGCCACGGTACATTCAGGCTTCTGAACCTTCTCCCATCTGGTGTTAAGTAAAAAGCTTTTAACCCAGACTCGTGTTCTTTGAATTATTGTAGTTTTAAGTTTAGGCTACTATCACATGGGTAGGATCAGTATTTGGAAAGCTTGGGCTGTGAAGGTAAAGAGAAGAAATTGAAGATTAGGCTTTGGTATCAGCGCAGTGTGTATATCTTCTTGCACTGAGACACACCCTGATCACAGAATCAGAAATGTGTGCACTTCCTCAACACTGTCTGCCCCAGAAACCTCTACCTATTTACTACACTCACCAGGTCCGTCCCATTAAACCTCCCTTCAATTACCCCTCTCTGCATTCTTATCTCGTTGATCTTATCTTCTACACAGCTACATCTCTTCGCCAGACAAAAGCTGTCCAGGGTCTGACCTCCCCAGAGGAGCATTGGTGAAGCTCAACAGACTTCGTACGGGAGTTGGGCGTTTCAATGCCAGCATGTGGAGATGGGGGCTCCACTAGAACCCAGCCTGTGAATGCGGAGCAGAACAACAGACAGCCAACCATGTCATCTCTGAGTGCCCGCCCTACCACCCACCAAATGGAGTTCATGGCCTGGTAGACATTGACGCAGAGACAACAACCTGGCTGCTCAACACCCGGCTTGAGATCTAACTATTCCTTTGGTTTATTTATGTTTCATTCGCAAGAAGAAGAACCGTCACCTAATTTTCCCTCCTCCAGCCCGCCTTCTTCCTCTCCACTTCCCTATTCCTTCCTTTCTCACTCCATCTTTCACATGCTCCACCACCCCGTCACCCTTCTCTCTTCCCACTGCCCTCATCATCTCTCTCCTGCTCACCACTTTCTGCTTCCTTACCCTTTCTTTCATCTCCTACATCCATTTACCCATTCCTCCTTCCATTTCTCCCCCACCTTCCCCTATTGTCTCGCCCTCACCCACCCCCTCTGTCACTCCCCACATCCTTCTTCCCCTCAACAACCTCCTGTCATTCTAAATGTGCACGTTGTGCCAGGCCTTATCAACTAACATATATATTAACCAGATCGACAAACATTGTTTGTAAAAAGGTAGTTGCTGCTTAAAGGGCCTGTCCCACTTAGACTATTTTTTAGGAGACTACAGGCGACTAGGCTGTCGCCACATGGTAGCCGGGGTGTCGCCTGTATCGCTGTGAGTAGTCTCCTCAGCGCCCAAAGAATCGTAGCGTCTTTCTGGTCGCCGCTGGATTTTCAACAGGTTGAAAGATTTTCGGAGACAGTCAGCGACAGTGGGTTTGACGCCAATGAGCGTAGCTTGACTTCTCCTGATATAGGTGCTGTCATAGTTGCCGCCAGGTCAATGAGAAAAGAGGAGTCATTCTTGTCTTTGCTTTCTATCCAACCAGCCTTTACATATGGCAGATCATCCTCCATAATTTTCACCATCTTCAACATGATGCCAACAGCAGACACACCTTCCCCTTTCCTCCCCCCCTCATCATTCTAAAGGATTTGCTCTCTGCCAAACACTCATTTACTTTTCATCTCCATCAACACTCCTTCTCCTTCTCATGGCACCTTTTCACTCAATTGTAGCCGATTTAAAAAATCCCCTTTTACCTTTTCTCTTCCCACCATCAAGGCAGCCAAATACTTTTGTTCTCACCTGAAGCAGCTATTCACTGTCCCTTCTAATATACTGCACTGTAGTAAATAATCACGAGAGAGAAACTAAATGCAGATTGAGCGACCACCTTGCAGAACATTTCCGTTCAGTCCGCAAGGTTGAGCTACAGTTTCTAGTTGCTCTCACTAAAGCTCTGCCCTCTACTGGAACTGAAAGGGATTCACATGATGCTTCATTCTGCAGCAGTCGACACTAAAGGGCAAGTTGCATTTCAATCATCACATCAACCCAACATGTGGCTTATGGGAGATAAGGGCTATTCATTTACAAAATGACTGGTAGCTCAAATGCTGGACTCATGAACACTTGCAGAGTGTACAATGCAAGCCTTATTACCACAGACAATACAGGTTCTTATACTTTTCAATAACAGATTCCAAAACAATGACTCGCAGCCCTCTCAAGACCAATCATATGTTTGACTGTGACAAGATTCCCAATCTTGGCAATCTATCACGACCACTAGCTATCTTTTCCCATTTCAGTGATTGAATTACCGTTAATTACACTGATAATGGTAACATTAAACTAGTTGCGAGATCTTCACTGAATGAAAACATTTTTGAAAACATCAGTTGAACAAAGGGGGCTATGAAGGCATGAGAGAGGAGCTGGCTAAAGGACGATTGGAAAAGGACCGTAGCAGGAATGACAGTGGAACAGCAGTGGCAGGAATTTCTGGGCATAATCCAGAAGATGCAGGATCATTTCATTCCAAAGAGGGAGAAAGATTCTAAGGGGAGTAAGAGGCAACCGTGGCTGACAAGGGAAGTGAGGGATGAAATAAAACTAAAAGAAAAGGTGTATAACGTAGCAAAGAGTAGCGGGAAGCCAGAGGATTGGGAAACTTTCAAAGGACAACAGGAGGTAACAAAAACGTCAATACGGGTGAAAAGATGAAATACAAGGGTAAGTTGGCCTGTGGCGGTCCCTGGGTGGTAGGCCACTCCTTGGATCATCCCCCTCACCAATGGAGTGACGGGGCGTTGTTCTGCCATGGGGTTTCCAGACTACCCCTGGGTGTGTGCTCTCAGTGTGTGTGGTGTGCTCTCGCTGTAGGGATTAAAGGACTACTGTTTAAACCTGCCTAGCGTCTGGCCTTTTCCTGACCTCGTCCAGGCCGCTACATTGGTGACCCTCGACATTCATCACGCGTCATGATGGATAATAATGCCGTTGCGCTTAAGCTCCCTACTCTGTGGACCGAAGAGCCTGACATCTGGTTCCAGCAGGCGGAGGCACAATTTTCTGTGAGAGGTATTACAGCAGACGAAACAAAATACTATTACGTGGTCAGCACGCTTGACCAAGCAACTGCAAGGTGAGTTAAGCCTTTCCTCAGAGCCCCCCCGGTAACAAATATAGGGGCCTTAAGGAATTCATTATCAGGAAGTTTGGCCTTGGTGACATGGAGCGGGCAGCTCGGATTCTCCAAATGGACGGCCTGGGTGACCGCCGGCCGTCTGCCCTCCTGGAGGATATGCTCACCCTAATGGGAGACCATGAACCCTGTTTGCTATTTAAATTCGCTTACCTGCAGCAGCTCCTGCCCGACATCCGCCTGCAGCTCGCCAGGGACCCCTTTACTAACATGCAGGCGCTGGGCGAGCAGGCCGACGAGCTGTGGATGTCTCGCCAGCAACACCTGGAAGCTGTGATCATCCTTCCCGCGGCGGTTGGAGGCTCAGAGCAGGTCGGGGCAGCTATCGACCACGTGTCCACTGCCCCCAGACAGCCCAGTGGCAACATCCAGCCGCCATTGGGCATTCCACTGCAGGCACGTCCTTCCAGTGGGGCCCGCCTGCAGTTCATCCCAACGCCAGCAGAGGTTGCTGGTGTTCAAACCAGCCAAATTGGCCTGCAGTTCCACCAGACGCCAGCAGAGGGGGTTGGTGCTATAACCACCGCCGCTGGGGAGCTGTCAAAGAAGGAACTGCAGATGCTGGAAAATCGAGGATACACAAAATGCTGGAGAAACTCAGCGGGTGCAGCAGCATCTATGGAGCGAAGGAGATAGTCAAGTCAAAGTCAAAAGAGTTTATTGTCATGTGTCCCTGACAGGACAATGAAATTCTTTCTTTGCATAGCACAACAGAACATAGTAGGCATTGACTACAATTATATACTTAAATACACACATTAATCAGTAAATTAATAAAGTGCAAATAACAGATGGAGGGGTATTAATGTTCAGAGTTTTGCCCGAGCCAGGTTTAATAGCCTGATGGCTGTGTGGAAGTAGCTATTCCTGAACCGGGTCGTTGCAGTTCTCAGGCTCCTGTACCTTCTACCCAAAGGTAGCAGGGAGATGAGTGTGTGGCCAGGGTGGTGTGGGTCCTTGATGATGCTGCCAGCCTTTTTGAGGCAGCGACTGTGGTAGATCCCCTCGATGGAAGGAAGGTCAGAGCCGATGATGGACTGGGCAGTGTTTACTACTTTTTGTAGTCTTTTCCTCTCAAGTTGCCGAACCAAGCCACGATGCAACCAGTCAGCAAGCTCTCTACTGTGCACCTGTAGAAGTTAGAGAGAGTCCTCCTTGACAGACCGACTCTCCGTAATCTTCTCAGGAAGTAGAGGCACTGATGAGCTTTCTTAATAATTGCATCTGTGTTCTCGGACCAGGAAAGATCTTTACACATGTGCACGCCCAGGAATTTGAAGCTCTTGACCCTTTCCACCATCGACCCGTTGATATAAACAGGACTGTGGGTCCCCATCCTACTCCTTCCAAAGTCCACAATCAGTTCCTTGGTTTTGCTGGTGTTGAGGGCCAGGTTATTGTGCTGGCACCATATGGACAGTCACTCGATCTCTCTTCTGTACTCCGACTCATCCCCATCAGTGATACGTCCCACAGCAGTGGTGTCGTCAGCGAACTTGATGATGGAGTTCGCACTGTGACCGGCTATGCAGTCATGAGTATAGAGTGAGTACAGCAGGGGGCTGAGCACGCAGCCTTGAGGTGCTCCCGTGCTGATTGTTATCAAGTCTGACACATTTCCACCAATACGAACAGACTGTGGTCTGTGAATGAGGAAGTCGAGGATCCAATTGCAGAGGGATGCGCAGAGACCCAGTTCTGCGAGTTTGGTAACCAGCTTGGAGGGGATGATTGTGTTAAATGCTGAGCTGTAGTCAATGAATAACAGCCTGACATACGAGTTTTTGTTGTCCAGGTGGTCCAGAGCAGAGTGGAGGGCCAGCAAGATCGCGTCCACCGTTGATCTGTAGTGGCGGTAAGCGAACTGCAGTGGGTCCAGGTTTTTGTCAAGGTAGGAGTTGATTTGCGCCATGATCAACCTCTCGAAGCACTTCATCACCACAGGCGTTAGTGCCACAGGTTGATAGTCATTGAGGCACGTCACCTTGCTCTTCTTGGGCACCGGTATTATTGATGCCCTTTTGAGGCAGGTGGGAACCTCAGACCTCAGAGGTGACAGGTTGAAAATGTCCGTAAAAACTCCAGCCAGTTGGTCCGCACAGGTTTTTAAAACATGACCAGATAGGCAACGTTTCGGGCCGAAACCGTTCTTCAGACTGATGGGGGGGTGGAGGGAGGCAGGAGGGGGGAAAGGAAAAAGGAGGAGGAGCCCGAGGGCTGAGGGAGGTAGGAAGGGGAGGAGACAGCAAGGGTTAACAGAATTGAGAGAATTCAATGTTCATGCCAAGAGGATGCAGGCTCCCCAAGCGGAATATGAGGTGCTGATCCTCCAATTTGCGGTGTTGCTCACTCTGGCCATGGAGGAGGCCCAGGACTGAGAGGTCGGATATGGAATGGGAGGGGGAGTTGAAGTGCTGAGCCACAGAGAGGTCAGATTGGTTATTGCGGACTGAGCAGAGGTGTTCGGCAAAACGATCGCCAAGCCTCCGCTTGGTCTCACCGATATAGATCAGTTGACATCTAGAGCAGCAGATGCAATAGATGAGGTTGGAGGAGGTGCAGGTGAACCTCTGTCAGACCTGGAACGACTGCTTGGGTCCTTGAAAGGAGTGGAGGGGGGTGGTAAAGCGACAAGTGTAGCATCTCTTGCGGTTGCAAGGGAAAGTGCCCGGGGAAGGGGTGGAGCAGGAGGGAAGGGAAGAATTGACAAAGGAGTTGTGGAGGGAGCGGTCTTTGCGGAAAGCAGACGGGGGGGGCGATGGGAAGATATGGCGAGTGGTGGGGTCACGTTGGAGATGGCGAAACTGGTGGAGGACTATGTGTTGTGTGTGCCGGCTGGTGGGGTGAAAGGTGAGGACCAGGGGGACTCTGCCCTTGTGGAGAGTGGGGGGATTGGGAGAGCGGGCAGTGTTACGGGGTACGGAGACCCTGGTGCGAGCCTCAACTATAATGGGGGAGGAGAATCCCCGTTCTCTGAAGAATGAGGACATTTGTAATGCCCTGGTGTGAAACACCTCATCCTGGGAGCAGATGCAGCGTAGCCGGAGGAATTGGGAATAGGGGATGGAGTTCTGACAGGAAGCAGGGTGGGAGGAATAGTCCAGGTAGCCGTGGGAGTCAGTGGGTTTATAGTGGATGCGATGGAGATTGTGAGGTCAAGGAATGGTAGGGAAGTGTCGGAAATGTCACTGTGGAGCTGCAGCCAAGCAATGTCGCCACCCTGTTCATTCAGGGAAACGAAGGGGCCGGTTGACAGTGATTCCTTCGGCGGCCGGCAAAATTCATCGCGCCTTCGCCTGGGATCGCCGCACTGGAGGTCGATTCCTCGTGGACACGGGCGCGGAAGCGAGAGTCCTGCCTCCCTCCATCGCTGACATCCATGCGGGCAAGCGCGGGTCCCTCCTCACCGTGGCGAACGGGAGTGCTATTCGCACCTATGGGTTTCGCACCATCTCCCTCAACTTTGGCCGAAGCTCCTTTTCGTGGGAGTTCATCATTGCTGACGTTTCCCAGCCGCTGCTGGGCGCCGACTTCCTTCGAACCCATTCACTGCTCGTGGATGTCAAGAGGCGGCGCCTGATGCACTCCGTCACGCTGGAGCTGGTCTTCCTCCGCATTGGTGATCCCGTATCACGCCCTGATGGCCCCCTGTCGTCCGTGGATGCGGCTTTCGCGCGCATCCTGGCGAATTTCCCTGACATCCTTGAACCCCACTTCCGCTCCTCCACCCCCAAGCACGGGGTGCAGCACCATATCCCTACTACCGGCCCGCCTGTGCACGCCCGAGCGTGTTGTCTCGCGCCAGACAAGCCTCATCTGGCTCGGGAGGAGTTCCGCCTGATGGAGGCGATGGGCGTCGTGCGTCGGTCCGATAGCCCATGGGTGTCACCGCTCCACATGGTCCCCAAGGCGGACAGGGGCTGGTGCCCGTGTGGGATTACCATCGCCTGAACGATGCGACCGTCGCCGACAGGTACCCGGTCCCGCACATCCAGGACTTCAACGCCTATCTGGCCGGAGCGTCGGTATTCTCCAAGGTGGACCTCGTGCGAGGGTACAATCAAATTCCGGTCCGCCCCGACGATATCCCGAAGTCGGCCATTATAACGGCATTTGGTCTATTCGAATTTGTACGGATGCCGTTTGGGTTGAAGAACGCTGCGCAGGCCTTTCAGCGGCTTATGGACTGTGTGTGCCGCGGCCTGGACTTCGTCTTCATCTACTTGGACGACATACTCGTGGCCAGTCCCTCGCGGCAGGAGCACTGCATCCACCTCCGTCAGCTGTGTCAGCGCCTCAGCGACTTTGGGTTGTCCATCAACTCGTCCAAGTGCCGTTTGGGGGTGACGGCTATTGACCTCCTCGGCCACCGCGCAACTCCACAAGGGGTGGTGCCTCTGCCCGCCAGGGTGGAAGCTGTTCGCAGATTCCCCCGTCCGACCACAGTTAAGGGCCTACAGGAATGCGTGGGGATGGTCACCTTTTATCACCGTTTCCCGGCAGCAGCGGCCGCAGTCATGCGTCTGCTTTTCCACCTGATGGCTGGTCATCGCAGGGAGGTTGAGTGGTCCGTGGAAGCAACAGCGGCATTCGAGAGGGCTAAGGAGGCACTGGCTGAGGCCACGATGCTCGTCCACCCGCGAGAGCACGCCCCGACTGCCCTGACGGTGGACGCGTCTGAGGTAGCGGTTGGGGCAGTGTTGGAGCAGCTTGTTGACGGATGCTGGCGGCCACTCGCCTTCTTCAGCAGGCATCTCAGTGGTGCTCAGTGCCGTTACAGCACTTTCGACTGCGAGTTCCTGGCCCTGTATCTCGCCGTACGCCATTTCATAGAAGCATAGAAATTAGGTGCAGGAGTAGGCCATTCGGCCCTTCGAGCCTGCACCGCCATTCAATATGATCATAGCTGATCATCCAACTCAGTATCCCATAACTGCCTTCTCTCCATACCCTCTGATCCCCTTAGCCACAAGGGCCACATCCAACTCCCTCTTAAATATAGCCAATGAACTGGCCTCAACTACCCTCTGTGGTAGAGAGTTCCAGAGACTCACCACTCTCTGTGTGAAAAAAGTCTTTCTCATCTCGGTCTTAAAGGATTTCCCCCTTATCCTTAAGCTGTGACCCCTTGTCCTGGACTTCCCCAACATCGGGAACAATCTTCCTGCATCTAGCCTGTCCAACCCCTTAAGAATTTTGTAAGTTTCTATAAGATCCCCTCTCAATCTCCTAAATTTTATAGAGTATGAACCGAGTCTATCCAGTCTTTCTTCATAAGACAGTCCTGGCATCCCAGGAATCAGTCTGGTGAACCTTCTCTGCACTCCCTCTATGGTAATAATGTCCTTCCTCAGATTTGGAGACCAAAACTGTACGCAATACTTCAGGTGTGGTCTCACCAAGACCCTGTACAACTGAAGTAGATCCTCCCTGCTCCTATACTCAAATCCTTTTGCTATGAAAGCTAACATACCATTTGCTTTCTTCACTGCCTGCTGCACCTGCATGCCTACTTTCAATGACTGGTGTACCATGACACCCAGGACTCACTGCATCTCCCCTTTTCCTAATCGGCCACCATTTAGATAATAGTCTGCTTTCCTGTTTTTGCCACCAAAGTGGATAACCTCACATTTATCCACATTATACTGCATCTGGCAAACATTTGCCCACTCACCCAGCCTATCCAAGTCACCTTGCAGTCTCCTAGCATCCTCCTCACAGCTAACACTGTCCCCCAGCTTCGTGTCATCCGCTAACTTGGAGATATTACCTTCAATTCCCTCATCCAGATCATTAATATATATTATAAATAGCTGGGGTTCCAGCACTGAGCGCTGTGGTACCCCACTAGTCACTGCCTGCCATTCTGAAAAGGACCCGTTTACTCCTACTCTTTCCTTCCTGTCTGCCAGCCAGTTCTCTATCCACATCAATACTGAACCCCCAATGCCGTATGCTTTAAGTTTGTATACTAATCTCTTATGTGGGACCTTGTCGAAAGCCTTCTGGAAGTCCAGATATAACACATCCACTGGTTCTCCCATATCCACGCTACTAGTTACATCCTCGAAAAATTCCACAAGAATCGTCAGACATGATTTACCTTTCGTGAATCCATGCTGACTTTGTCCAATGATTTCACCACTTTCCAAATGTGCTGCTATCCCATCTTTAATAACTGACTCTAGAAGTTTCCCCACTACCGATGTTAGACTAACTAGAACTAAATAGTAGGTCCCCTGCTATTTCCGGCAGATTATTTATGTCTTCCTTAGTGAAGACGGATTTCCGCTACTTCCTGGAGGGGAGGCCGTTTACCGCATATACGGACCACAAATCACTAACCCTCGCGTTTCGCCAAGGTTTCAGACCTGTGGTCTGCCCAGCAGCAGAGGCATTTGGCGTATGTGTTCTAAAACACCACCTCCATCCATTTCGTGGAGGGCAAATTCAATAGGGTGGCCAATGCCTTATCGAGGTCTGCAGTCCACGTGGTTCTCCAAGCCACTGAGGGGGTTAATTATTCCGCCCTGGCAGCCGCTCAGCTGGTCGACGAGGAGATGGCCGCCTATCATACAGCAGTTTCGGGCCTGCAGTTGCAGGACGTTGTCTGCGGTCCTGGGGGCGCAACGCTGCTGTGCGATGTCTCCACTGGAGTTCCGCGACCCATCATCCCCATCGCCTGGCGGCGCAGGGTGTTTGAGGTGCTCCACGGGCTCGTGCATCCCTCCATCTGGGCGACAACGGCCCTGGTAGCCTCCCGCTTTATGTGGCACGGGCTGCGGAAGGAGGTTGGACATTGGGCGCGCACTTGCATCCCGTGCCAGACCGCCAAGGTGCAATGCCACGTGCGAGCGCCGTTGCAGGAGTTCACCATCCCTCGGCAATGGTTTGACCACATTCACGTGGACATTGTGGGGCCGCTGTCGCCGTCCTGGGTCTTGACCTATCTACTCACCATTGTCGACTTCCTCACGAGGTGGCCTGAAGCCATTCCGCTACCAGATTATTCAATGGCCACTTGTGCTCGGGCCTTGGTGGAGCACTGGATCGCCCGGTTCGGGGTGCCATTGGACATAACATCCGACCGGGGGCCGCAGTTCACGTCGGAACTGTGGTCGGCCATGGCACGCCTTCTGGGTGTTCGGCTACGCCACACGTATCATCCGCAGGCGAACGGCCTGGTGGAGCGGTTTCACCGTCAACTCAAGGATGCCCTGAAGGCACGGCTCAATGATCCGGACTCGGTGGACACCCTGCCCTGGGTTTTGCTGGGGATCCACACTGCACCGAAAGAGGACTTGGCCTCCTCCTCTGCCGAGTTGGTGTATGGCTCTCCGTTGACGTTCCCCGGGGAGTTCATCCCCCCGGCACAGGGCCAGGTGGAGCAGCCTTCGGACGCTCTGCGACGTCTTCGGGAGACGGTGGGCAAGCTGGCGCCGGTGCCCACGTCTCGTCATGGGTCCTTCCGTCCGCACGTTCCCTCTGCTCTGGAGGACTGCCAGTTCGTCTTCCGGCGTAGGGGTGCACATCGGACACCTCTCCAGCGGCCGTACGGGGGTCCCTTCCGGGTCCTGGAACATGGCTCGTCCACTTTCGTCCTGGGCATGGGAAGTCGGCATGAGACTGTTTCAGTTGCGCGGCTGAAGCCAGCACATAGAGTGGCTTGCAAACGTTTTCATACCCCTTGAACTTTTCCACATTTTGTCATGTTACAACCACAAACGTAAATGTATTTTATTCGGATTTTATGTGATAGACCAACACAAAGTGGTGCATAATTGTGAAGTGGAAGGAAAATGATACATGGTTTTCACATTTTTTTACAAATAAAAAACTGAAAAGTGTGGCGTGCAAAAGTATCCAGCCCCCTTTACTCTGATACTCCTAAATAAAATCCAGCTATTCTGGGACTTCCGGTGGCGCTATGGAGTAGGCAGACTCGCGCCATTTAGCTCCGAAAAACTGAAGAAAAAAAATGGGGGAAAAAAAAATCGGGACTTACCTGATCAACATTGCAACCGACTGACTGCAGCAAGCCTGTGACGTCATCAGACGCGCGGCGAAACCGACGGTATGTTTCCACAACGTACCCCTCCCCCCAAACCGAGAAAAACCGGTAGGGCCAGGGAAGTAGGCCCGACTGAAGCCTCGGCCAAGAAGAGATCTCAAGGAAAAAAAAGTCAGATGTGGAAGAACTAAGAAGTTTTCTCACCTTAGAAGTTTCAAAAATAATGGCAGAATTTAAAAAACTCAAAAATGACTTTAAAGATGAGTTGAAAACTTTTAAAAAAGAAATTAAAGAAGAAATTAAAGAAGAAATTAAGAAAGATATTGTTGCTATCATACAGGAACAACTGGATTCCTGGAAGATGATCATGGAAGAAAATCTAAATAAAAAGATTGATGAGGTAAATGTCAAACTCAATCTGATGGAATCCGTATTTAATTCGAAGCTGAACCCCATCTCTCAGGCACTAGAACAACAACAACAATCCGTAATCAAACTAGAGGGAATCGCTGAAACATGCTCTGAAACTACAAGCAAGCTTCTCTCCGAGAACAAGCGTTTATCGGACTTATTGCATAAAATAACCAAAAAATGCATTGACTTGGAGGGACGACAGAGACGCCAGAATCTAAGAATTATCGGTGTCCGGGAAGGAAGAGAGGGGAACCAGGACCCTTGTGAATTTGCTGCAGATCTACTGAAGAAAGTTTTAAATCTGGATAAAGCACCTTTACTGGCTCGGGCACATAGAGCACTGAGACGCCGTCCAGGGGCGGATGCCCCTCCAAGACAACTTATAGTGAAGGTGCAATATGACCATGTCTTGGATGACATGATGAAGAAAATTGTTCGCAGCAGAAATCTTGATTTTGAAGGAGACAAGATCAGCATATTTCGAGACTACCCGGCGGAGGTTGCCAAGAAAAGAGCATTGTTTACAGACACAAGAAGAATACTTAAGAACATAAATAACCTGAGATATGGACTGATGTACCCTGCAACATTGAGAATCACCTACGACCACAAAGGATACTTCTTTACTAACCACACAGAGGCTTTTAAATTTGCAAAGAAGATTGAGACCATTGAAAAGATTGAAACTATCGAGGGCGAGAGTGAAAAAGAGGACAATGAGGATTAATACTTAACACTAAATATATACGCGATGATATTGGATTTGGTACTTTACTGAGAAGAAACTGAACTTTAAATTACTATACTTAAGGATTGTTATGAATTTAGAATGAAATTGATCATCGTTATATAATATTTTATATTATAGTACTAATTATTACTAACCATTAATAATCATAATAATAAATCATCATCAATTATAGTTAATTGGATTGATTCAGAATTAGTTAAAAGGACGAACCATAAGATGATTAAAATAGATGAAGGTTTAATCCTAGATATTTGATACTATTTTGACTAATCATGGACAAATACTTTGGTTATCTGAAACTTATATTTTATTTACTTTGAGATTAATAATTATTTCATAATTGGAATATATCCATTATTCCCCCCCCCCCCTCATAATGTTTTTCTTTATTGAATTTGAAATTTTTCCTTCAAGGAAAGAACGGAGCTAGTAACATTTTTTTATACCAAAAGCTACGGAAGTCTTTAGATGCCTAGCCACATTAGGGTGGCTATCACTAACTAAACTATAGATGTAGTATTTTTCTTTCTTTCACACTTCACAAATATAGAAATCACTTATCTTTTCTATTTTGTAGTATATTATAATCAGTATAATCTTTATTTTGAATGGAATTATAATTGTTATTTAAGGAGATATGACCGAGAAGAAAACCTACAGGATCTAAAATTAATCTATCTGAGGTCCAGGTTTAAGGTATGGTTTAACGTGCTGAATCATCTACTCCATTATAGACCACCCTAATCATAAGATGCAAGACGTAAAAGTGAACACTGGGGGTGAAGGAATTACATTCTGCAGTTGGAATGTTAAGGGAATTAATGAACCCATTAAGAGAGGCAAAGTATTAGCTCACCTAAAATCGCTCAAAACAGACATAATTTTCCTCCAAGAGACTCACCTTAAAAAGGAAGCGCAATACAGATTGAAAACAAAATGGATTGCCCAAACGTATCATTCCTCATTCACACATAAATCTAGAGGGGTTGCAATTCTAATCCGTAAAGGTATACCTTTTAAACATATATCAACTACAGAAGATACTGATGGTAGATATATCATAGTAGTAGGCGAATTATACTCAAAAAAAGTGACTCTCCTTAATATATATGGACCAAATTTTGATAGTCCACTGTTTTTCAAGAGAATACTTAATATTATTCCGGAATGCACACAAAATAATTTAATAATTGGTGGAGATTTAAATTGTACACTGGATTCATATTTAGATAGATCATCAACTCAAAGAAAGTCAAAATCTCTGTCAAGTGAATTTTTAAACTCATATATAAACAATACCAATATTAAGGATATATGGAGAATTGAAAACCCATCCGGAAGAGAATACTCATTTTACTCATCTGTGCATAAAACATATTCAAGGATAGATTATTTCTTAGTAGACTCCAAACTAATTCCATTTACTTATAAATCACAATATCATAATATTATAATTTCGGATCATGCTCCATTAACGTTTATGATTAAACTAAACGGAATGGACAAGAAATAGACACAATGGAGATTTAATCCTCAAATCTTAAAAGAACACGTATGTTGTGAATATCTTGTAAAACAGATTAATATGTTCTTCGAGGTCAATGACCAACCTGAAATCTCTGCTTCCCTTCTCTGGGAAACATTCAAAGCATTTACTCGAGGGGTATTAATCGCCTCTCAGGCATTTCTTAATAAAGAGAATACAGCTAAACAACAGACATTGGAAATGGAAATAAGGCAATTAGACATAGAAAATGCAAGAGCACCTTCATTGGCAAAACATAATAAAATAGCTGCACTGAAATATAAGTTACATAAAATATACTCTGACCAAATAATAAAACTTTATCAACACACAAAACAATTAAATTTTCAATTTGGTGATAAACCACATAAATTATTTGCATGCCAGCTTCGTAAACTAGATGGGGAAAAAATGATTCATAAGATTAGACCAGAAAAGGGAGAAATACTAACACTCCCCAAAGATATTAATGACAGATTTTTACAATACTATCAAAATCTTTACTCAACTAAAGTGACACAACAATCAATAGGAATGGAAGCATTTTTACAGAAATGTAACCTTAAAAGCTTAGATCTGCAAGAACAAGAATTATTAGGAGCTGAAATAACGACTCAAGATATTGAGTCAATTAGATCTTTAAAAAATGGAAAGGCCGCCGGCCCTAATGGCCTAAGTTCTGAATTCTATAAAAAATGTTATGACCTGATTTCTCCACGCTTACAAACACTGTATAAACAAGTTTATACTCAACAGCAACTCCCGGAAACTTTAAATGAATCTACAATAATACTTATACCTAAAACTGATAAGGATCTGGAAGACCCGGCCTCATATAGAGCAATAGCTCTATTAAATACTGATCAGAAAATATTAACTAAAATCCTATCTTATAGATTGAGCTTAGTAATTAACAAATTAATAACACTCTGATCAAACAGGTTTTATCCCAAACGTCACTCATTTTATAATCTTAGACAATTGTTTAATATTATATATTCAAATAGAATTGCTAATGCAGACCTAGCAATTATATCGCTAGATGCTGAAAAAGCCTTCGATCAAGTAGAATGGCCATATTTATTTTCAGTGAAATTTCAAAATTTCAATTGGGAGAGAAATACTGTGCATGGGTTAAATTATTATACTCGAACCCAACAGCTAGAATACTAACAAATCAAATGTTATCAACAAAATGTAATCTTTCCAGAGGTTGTAGACAAGGATGTTCATTATCTCCATTATTATTCGCTTTAGCAATTGAACCACTCGCAGAAAATGTCAGATCTAATCCAGAAATACATGGGTACAATACTAAAGATACAATGAATAAAATTTCTCTATATGCAGATGATGTACTAATATATATTACAAAGCCAAAAATTAGTATTCCAAATTTATTAAATCTAATAACTCAATTCGGTCAGTTCTCAGGATATAGAATTAATTGGAATAAAAGCAAAATCATGTCAATAACGGATCACAATTTACATATACTACAACAATCACCTTTTAAAATAGTTGAAGAAAAATTATTTTTGGGCAATTTATATTAAAAACATGAATTTTTGGCTGGAAGAAATGGATCAACAACCAGATTGGTTAAGGATGGAAAAGGAGGACTGTCTACCTTTTGAAATCGGTTTGATTATATTTGCACCGACAAAATTGCACAAAAAAACCAATAGGGAAAACCCGATAATATATAGTGGTACACGAATCTGGAAACAACTTTAAAAGGCTTTAAAACTGGATAATCTCCCTATTGTAAACAATCCCTTATTCAAACCTTCCATGCAGGATAAAGGCTTTATACAATGGAAAAACTATGGAATCAAAAAGATGGAACACCTATATATATCTTTCATTTCAGGAACTGCAACAGATTTATGGATTACACTCAAATAATTTTTTTCGATATCTACAACTCAGAGATTATGTTAAATCAAATACACAAGATTATAGGAATAAGGAACCAGAAATCCTTGATGAATGTTTGAATAAGCATCCTAATACAGAAAAATTAACTTATATTTACAATACCCTTTTAGATAGCGAGATACCATTGACAGAATCATATAGACGTACATGGGAAAATGAAATAAATCAATCCATAAGAAAAGATATATGGGACAAAAGTTTACAATATATACATCAATGCTCGCTAAACTCCAGACATGCTTTAATACAATTTAAAGTATTACATAGATTACATTACTCCAAAGTTAAATTAAATAGAATCTTTCCACAGATATCCTCTACCTGCGATAAATGTCAACGTCCAGAGGCTAATTAAACACATACTTTTGCAAATTGTATAAAAATTAAGAATTTCTGGATTGAGATTTTTAGAATAACTTCTGAAGTTATTAATACTAAACTGGATCCGGACCCAAAATTAATAATACTTGGAACATCAGAACAAAGTTTAACTCTTACAAAAAGTCAAAGAAATTTCCTAGATTACAGTATAATAATTGGGAAGAAATTAATAGTAAAATTTTGGAAAGGCCCTATATCCCCCACAATTAAAATGTGGATTACGGAAATGTCGGAGACCCTACACCTGGAAAGAATCAGATTTGCCCTAATGGACAAACAAGAAGTTTTCGTTAGAATATGGTCTTCTTTCATTGATTACTTAAAAGGGTAGAATGGTTCGGCAGGGAACCCTAACTGAAACTTGGATTTAGGAATAGATGAAAAGTTATATTTTATATTCCTTGATCTTATCTCCTATGATGTATTAATAGTAAATTATTCCATTCTTTATGATTTTCTTATTGATGTTGATTTTTATTTTATTTTTCTTTAATAATTTTTTTTTTTAAAGAAAGAAAAACATAGAGTCAAAATTATTCATTTGACAATATTAATAATGTATGACCGTTGTACATGAAATATTGCTATCATAACATGTGTTTGCTAAGTCACTGTCTACATACTCTAATAAAAATATATATTTTATAAATAAATAAATAAATAAATAAATACAACTGTTCTGTGAAGGCCTCAGAGGTTTGTTAGAGAACATTAGTGAACAAACAGCATAATGAAGCCCAAGGAACACACCAGACAGGTCAGGGATAAAGTTGTGGATAAGTCTAAAGCAGGGTTAGGTTATAAAACAATATCCCAAGCTTTGAATATCTCACGGAGCACTGTTCAATCCATCATCTGAAAATGGAAAGAGTATGGCACAACTGCAAACCTACCAAGACATGGCCGTCCACCTAAACTGACAGGCCGGGCAAGGAGAGCATTGATCAGAGAAGCAGCCAAGAGGCCCATGGGAACTCTGGAGGAGCTGCAGAGATCCACAGCTCAGGTGGGAGAATCTGTCCACAGGACAACTATTAGTCGTGCACGCCACAAATCGGGCCTTTATGGAAGAGTGGCAAGAAGAAAGCCATTGTTGAAACAAAGCCATAAGAAGTCCCGTTTGCAGTTTCCACAAGCCATGTGGGGGACGCAGCAAACATGTGGAGGAAGGTGCTCTGGTCTCATGAGACCAAAATTGAAGTTTTTGGCCTAAATGCAAAACGCGATGTGTGGCGGAAAACTAACACTGCACATCACCCTGAACACACCATCTCCACTGTGAAACATGGTGGTGGCAGCATCATGCTGTGGGGATGCTTTTCTTCAGCAGGGACAGGGAAGCTGGTCAGAGTTGATGGGAAGATGGATGGAGCCAAATACAGAGCAATCTTGGAAGAAAACCTGTTAAGAGTCTGCAAAGGACTTGAGACTGGGGCGGAGGTTCACCTTCCAGCAGGACAACGACCCTAAACATACAGCCAGAGCTACAATGGAATGGTTTAGATCAAAGCATATTCATGTGTTAGAATGGCCCAGTCAAAGTCCAGACCTAAATCCAATTATGAATCTCTGGCAAGACTTGAAAATTGCTGTTCACAGACGCTCTCCATCCAATCTGACTGAGCTTGAGCTATTTTGCAAAGAAGAATGAGCAAAAATTTCAGTCTCTAGATGTGCAAAGCTGGTAGAGACATACCCCAAAAGACTTGAAGCTGTAATTGCAGCAAAAGGTGGTTCTACAAAGTATTGACTCGGGGGGCTGAATACTTTTGCACGCCACACTTTTCAGTTTTTTATTTGTAATAAAATTTGGAAACCATGTATAATTTTCCTTCCACTTCACAATTATGCACCACTTTGTGTTGGTCTATCACATAAAATCCAAATAAAATACATTTACGTTTGTGGCTGTAACGTGACAAAATGTGGCAAAGTTCAAGCGGTATGAAACTTTTGCAAGCCACTGTATTGATATTGATCAGCCGGTGCTGGTACCACGGCCCCGTAAGCGAGGGCGGCCTCTGTCTAGGGTACATCCCCCTCTGGGTACTCCGTCTCCTGCACCTGTTGGTCAGTTACCCGTTCCTGTGCCGAGCATGGTGTACACCCGGGCTGGTCGTTTCGTGCCTCGGGTACTGGGGGGGGGGGTCCTGTGGCAGTCCTTGGGGGGCAGGCCACTCCTTGGATCTCCCCCTCGCTGATTGAGTGACAGGGGCGTTTAAAGGATAGCTAATGTTATCCCACTTTTCAAGAAAAGAGCAAGAGAGAAAATGGGGAATTATAGACCAGTTGGCCTTACATCGGGTGTGGGGAAGATCAGCATCAATTAGTACAGAGGTAATAACGGCGCATTTGAATAGCAGTAAACGGATTGGTCCAAGTCAGCATGGATTTGAGAAGGGGAAATCTTGCTTGAGTAATCTTCTGGAATTTTCTGAGGATGTGACAAGTAAAATGGATGAAGGAGAGCCAGTGGATGTAGTGTATCTTGACTTTTAGAAAGCCTTTGATAAGGTCCCACACAGGAGATTAGTGGGCAAAATTAGAGTACATGGTATTGGGGATAGGGTATTGACATGGATAGAGAATTGGTTGGCAGACACGAAACAAAAAGTAGGGATAAATGGGTCCCTGTCAGAATGGCAGGCAGTGGTGAGTGGAGTGCCGCAAGACTCGGTGCTAGGCCTGCAACTAGTTACAATATATATTAATGATTTAGATGATGGAATTAAAAGTAACTAGCAAATTTGCAGATGACACAAAGCTGGGAGGCGGTGTGAACTGCGAAGAGGATGCTAGGTGGTTGCAGGGTGACATGGGCAGGTTGAGTGAATGGGCAGATGCATGGCAGATGCAGTATCTATCTATCTATCTATTTAATCTATCTATCTATCTATCTATCTATCTATCTATCTATCTATCTATCTATCTATTTAATCTATCTATCTATCTATCTATCTATCTATCTATCTATCTATCTATCTATCTATCTATCTATCTATAAAACTCTGATCTTGTTATCTTCCAGTTTGTGTGGTCATTCAATTTGCGCAAAAACGGTTCGCGGTAGTGCTACGATTTTTCACCAGCTTACTCGCTGTTCTCCTCTGCTGCGATTGCACCAAGTTTTGTTCCGATCGGTGGTCTAATGTTAGCGAGTTTTAAAAATCGCGCGTGCACAGATCGATCTACTCTCCTGCCAGTCGGCACCGCGTGGATTGGTCTTTACTCCTGTCACTCCGCGGGATGGTCCTCCCCTTCCTGTGCCATCGCGTCTTTACTGGAGCTGAGTGGGGCTCTCCATGGCTGGTGGAGATCTCCACCGCACACAATTTTCGGAGGGACCGGAAGCGGCCCAACCCGGCCCGGCCCGGCGTGGAGTCGGAGACGGAGATTATGCCAAACGGAAAACAGAGACTCTAATCCCGGCGGAGGATAACGTCCAGCGACCAGCGCCCGCTGTGAGTCCACATCGCCCACTGTGAGTCCTCCAGCCCCTTCCCCTCTGGTCCCCCTCGCTGGCTCGTGCCGCCTTCCACCATGATACTCCTCCCAAAACCTCCGTCATTTCTCCGAGCTCTCTCCCCTCCCCCTCCCCCCCCCCCCCCGCCTCCACACGCACCTATTGTCTATTATAAAGGGGAGGCCATTTAAAACTGAGTTGAGAAAACACGTTTTCATCCAAAGAGTTGTAAATTCATGGAATTCTCTGCCACAGAATTCATGGGATGAATTTAAAAGGGGCTCAAGGGGTATTGGGAGAAGGCAGGCAAGGCTTACTGATTGTGGATGATCAGCATTGATTATTATGAATGGCTTTGCAGGCTTGAACGGCCAAATGGCCTCATCCTGCACCTATGTTCTATTTAGATGTGGTGGGAGGGTAGGATCAGTATTTGGAAAGCTTGGGCTATGAAGATAAAGAGAAGATAGTTTAGATTAGGCTTAGATATCAGCGCAGTGTGTATATCCTCTGGCACTGAGACACACCCTGACCACAGAGTCAGAAATGTGTGCACTTCCCCAACACTGTCTGCCCCAGAAACCTCCACGTATTTACTACTCACCAGGTCCTTCCCATTAAGCTTCCCTTCACTTACCCCTCTCTGCATTCCTATCTCCTCAACCTTACCTTCGCCTCCTGTCCCCTCCTCCAGTCCTCCTTCTTCCTCTCCATTTCCCCAATTCCCTCTCATTTCCTATTCCTTTCTCATTCTGTCTTTCACACGCCCTTCACCTACCCATCACAAACCTGTACTCCCATTTCCCCCCTTTTCCTCTCTCCTGCTCACTGCGCCATCCCTCTTTCTGCTTCATTCTCCGCTCTTTCATCTTCTACCTCCGGTCCTCCTCCCCTTTCTCCTCAAACTCCCCCTTGTGTCCCTCCCTCACTTCTCCTCTGTCACTCTCCACTTCCTTCTTCCTCTCACTCACCACCCTCTCTCTTTACTCTCCCCCTCCATCTAAACTAACCTGTTGTGCTAGGCCTTAGCAACTAGCATGTACGTAGTATTGTTTTGTACACAGTTAGTTGTTCCTTAAGTCTTCTACCTCTTTTAGTACAGTGTCAGGATGGCATAATTGTTTGCAGTAACTTCCAAAGTCAATCTTGAAAAGTAATGAATGATCAGGTTTAATGTAGTTCCATGGTCTAGGTGAGGTTGTTCAACACTGCGTGCCATAGTCAAACAGCAAACCCAGACAGAACTCTGGTGACCAGAATGAGAGAGTAACTGAGTTTAGAAACCCCACAATTACAGAAGGCTTCCTGTAGAACAGATTGCAGCTTGTGTGGGGAGAAGGCAGGAATGGGTACTGATTGGGGACGATCAGCCATGATCACATTGAATGGCGGTGCTGGCTCAAAGGGCCGAATAGCCTACTCCTGCACCCATTGTCTATTGTGTGAGATATAAACTGATAAAGTGAAAGTTTGATAATAATAACAGAATATGCCAGAAATACTTAGCAGGGCAGGCAGCATCTGCGCATCATTTATTGATCTATTACCGTAAAGATGAGAGGTAATTGTGATTGCAGAACTTAGAAATCAAACATATTGCGGAGAAGGCGAGGATTGTAGACAATGAATAGAATGCATGTGACAGGGTGCGGACTGAGAGAGGGGGAGTGTATGAAGGAAATAGTGGTGATAGAGGCTGGTAGAGATTTATAACATGGAGTAAGTTCTAAGCCTTTGGCTCACAATGTCCATGCCGGACATGGCGCCAGGATAAACTAATCTCCTCCACCTGTATGTGATCCATATTCCATCATTCCCAGCTAATCCATATACCTATCTGAAACCCTCTTAAACGCCGCTACTGTATCTGCCTCCAGCACCACCCCGGCAAGATATTCCAGGCACTGTGTACTAAACACATTGAACAGCATATCTCCTTTATAATTTGCACTTCTCGCCATAAAGATATGCATTCTATCCTTCAGCATGTCCACCTTTGGTAAAAGGACTGACTGTCATATTAACACTTCTCATAATTTTATAAACTTCAATCATATCTCCCCTCAACCTCTGACACTCCAGAGAAAGCAATTCTAGTTTGTCCAACTTCTTGTAATAGCTAATACCCAGTAAACCAGACAGCTTTCTGGTAAACATCTTCCGCATTCTCTCCAAATCTGCCATTTCCTTCCTGTGGTGGGGCAATCACAACAGCACACTACGCTCCAAATGCAGATTAACCAGTCGTAAAAAGCTGCAACATGACTTCCTGATTCTTATATGCAATGCCCCAAACTATAAAGGCAAGCATACCACACACATCCTTTACCCCTCTATCTGAACTTGAAAAATGACAACTGATTTCCCTGAAGGTGATACAAGTAGGAGGCAAAAAAAGGAGAAAGAAAATAACACAACCATTTCTAAGAGACCATCAGAAGACACAGTTTCTAAAATGTTGGATAATCTGATGAAAGAATAGAGAATACCAGAAATATTCAGCAGGTCGGGCAGCATCCGAGGGTAGTGAAACAGATCCAGCAAGATTGGGAGAATGGAACGGATATCTTGCAGGATCGTGAACAGTAGGAGGATTGTCAATAATAACCATGGGACTCCATGGATTTCTAATGGTTATTGGTCACTAATCAATCCCAAAATGGAGGTAGACATGTCAAGAAAGGAACCGAGATAAACTGTGCGTAAGTGAGAGTGGGCCAATAGTTGCTATCACAAGCAATTAAACTTTTGGGTTCATTATGATATCAGGAAGCATTCAGTGAGAGTAGGAGTGAAAGTTGGAGTGAAACACGGAGTGCCCCACATACCCCACCTGGAGATAAGCATAGCTAGGACTTTTACAAGTGACAAAAACATTACTTGAAGATTGTCAATGGAGTTAAAAGTAAAAAATTGTGGAGTTTCAGAACAATTTGGCAAAGTGAAATAGGATGGAGTAGAAATTACCAAGAAAGAAGCAAATGTGTGATGTGAAAGGATTATGAAAATGAATAAGAAGGAACTGCAGATGTCGGTTTAAACTGAAGATAGACACAAAAAGTTAGAGTAAGTCAGCGGGACAGGCAGCAACACTGGAGAGAAGGAATGGGTGACATTTCGGGTCAAGACCCTTCTTCAGACTGGTTACGGATAAGGGAAATGAGAGATATAGATGGTGATGTGGAGAGATAAAGAACAATGAATGAAAGATATGCATAAAAGTAACGATGATAAAGGAAACAGGTAATTGTTAGCTGTTTGTAGGGTGAAAATGCGACTTGGGTGGGGGATGGATAGAGAGAGATGAATTGCCGGGGCTACCTGCAGTGAGAGATATCAATATTCATACCACTGGTCTGTAAGCTACCCAAGCGAAATATGGGATGCAGTTCCTCCAATTTGCATTCAGCCTCACTCTGACAATGGAGGAGACCGAGGACAGAAAGGTCTGTGTAGGAATGGGAATGGGAATTAAAGTGTCCAGCAACCAGAAGTTTAGGTTGGTTCAGGAGGGCTGAGCGAGATGTTCAGTGAAACGATCGCCCAGTCTGCGTTTGGTCTCGCAGATGTATAAGAGTCCACATCTTGAACAACGTATACAGTAGATGAGGTTGGAGGAGATGCAAGTGAACTTCTGCCTAACCGGAAAGGACTGTCGGGGTCCCTGGACAGAGTTGAGGGAGGAGGTATAGTGTTGCATCCTCTGTGGTTGCATCTTCTGCGGGGAATGTACCTGGGGAGGGGGTGGTTTGGGTTTGGAAGGGATGAGTTAACCAGGGAGTTGTGGAGGAAACAGTCTCTGCGGAAGGTGGAAAGCGGAGTCAATGGGAAAATGTGGCTAGTGGTGGGATCCCGTTGGAGGTGGCGGAAATTTTGGAGGATTATGTGTTGTATGGGATGGCTGATGGGGAGGAAGGTAAGGATTAGGAGGATTCTGTCTCTGTTGCGACTAGGGGGAGGAGGAGCGAGGGCAGAGCTGAGGGATACCGAGGAGACACGAATGAGGGCCTCATCTATGATGGGAGAGGGGAACCCCCATTCCCTAAACAATGAGGACATCTCGGATGTTCTAGCATGGAACACCTCATCTTGGGCTCAGATGCGGCGCAAACAGGAATTGGGAGGAGGGGATCGAGTCTTTGCAGGATGCAGGGTGGGAAGAAGTGTAGTCGAGATAGTTGTGGGAGTCGGTGGGTTTGTAATAGATGTCAGTCAATAGTCTATTTTTGTGATGGAGACTGAGATCAAAAAAGGGGAGGGAGATGTCAGAGATGGTCCAAGTAAATTTTGAGTGCAGGATGAAAATTGGTGGTGAAGTTGATGAAGTCTGAGTTCTGCATGGGTGCAGGAGGTAGCACCAATGCAGTCATCAATGTAACGGAGCTAGAGTTCGGGGATAGGGTCAGTGTGCGCCTGGAACAGGGATTGTTCAATGTACCCTTCAAAGAGGCAGGCATAGCTGGGGCCCATGCAGGTGCTCATAGCTACGTCTTGGACTTGGAGGAAGTGGGAGAACTCAAAGGAGTAGTTGTTAAGGGTGAGGACCAGCTCTGCTAGGCAGAGTAGTGTTCGTGGAGGGAAATTGGATGGTTCTGTAGTCGAGGAAGAAATGGAGGGCTTCAAGGTCTTCCTGGTGGGGGTTGGAGGTGCAGTGATCGAACATCCATAGTAAAGATGAGGGAGTGGAGCCTCGGAAAGCGGAAGTCATTAAAGAAACTAAGGGCATGCGAGGTATCTTGGACATAGGTCGGGAGTGATTGGACCAGGGGGGATAGGATGGAGTCGAGGTACTTGGAAATCATTTCCGTGGGACAGGAGCAAGTTTGCACAATCAAATTGGCAACCAAAGCTACAGAGGACATCTGAGTTGCCAAGATGTAAGAGACTGGGGTAGACAGGAGAAACGAGAAGTAAACGAGAAGTAAATTATATCGGACAAAACAGGCTGAAACAATGGGTCTTGCAGTTTAGTCCCACTTGTGGGTCTTGGCAAGGAGGTAGAAGTGGAGAACTGTGAGGTTGATGACTGTCGAGAGTAGATCTCTGGAGCAGAGATTTACTCTCCACATCAGTCTGAAGAAGGGTCCCGACCCAAAACATGACCTATTCCTTCTCTCCATAGATGCTGCCTCACCCGTTGAGTTCCTCCAGCATTTTTGTCAACCTTAAATCTCTGGAGTAAATCAGTTCCGTTATTGTCTGAGAGACATTGGTGGTTAGGTTACGGTTCAGAAGGTTGGCAATAAATTGGTGTCAGATAGTTGAAGGCAGAGATCAGTGTGTCCTTCACTGTAATCTGCATTTGGCATCGCTCGTATAGAGTGGAAAAATTCATCTCTCTCAGCCAGAACATAATGATAATCAGAGAAAGAGCTGGAATTCATTAAAATGGGGACGGCTGCCCGCTATCTTAACCTTTGCCATACTGCATCTTCCACAATAGCAGATTTAACAGCTGTCCTTTTACCTTTTCCCTTCCCAACATCAAGATAACCAAAATACCGCACTGAAGAATGTGTTTTTGAGAGAAAAACCAAATGCAGATTGGGCAATCTTTTTGTAGAACATTTCCGTTCAGTCCGCAAGATTGACCGTGAGTTTCTAGTTGGTTATCACTTTAATCTCCATATCACACCCAGCCTGAATGCTCACATTGTTCTCACAAAGGCTCACATAAACCCATGGAGCAACATCTCCTATTCCACTGCTGCGTGGGAATAATAGATCGAACAATTTGTATTTTCTGTTGAAAATTAAGAATGATAGGTCATTGACCTGAAAAGTAGACATTGTTTTACATCGCTCTCCATAGATGCTGGCTGACCTATAGAACATTTTCTTGATTTTATGCTCTCATTTCAGATTATTCACATCTACCGCGTTTTGCTTTTCAATATTGCAAGCTCGGGTAGCTATGACACTATGTTGTGGAAAAAGGTTGAAGAGATATTTTCCTGTTCATGATATTAAAGAAATAGTGAGAGGAAGTGGTGACAAACAGTAAGAAGACATTTGCAAGAGAAAGAAAGTTTTTCTTTGGTTGAAAAAATACTGACAGCGCATGGGGTATGCCAAGGATTTTGTCTGAGAACTGTCCATAGCCGATTTTTGCAGAAGTGAGTAATGACAATTTTCCATTGCTACCAATATGGAATTCGTGTGCTTCAAATCGTGCATTTCTTTGATTAATCACTTGATTACTACCCACTATTAAACTGATGGAATACATACAGTATCCAGTCATTAATGATTACCATGAACATTTTATTAGTACTATCTTGAAAATGCTTTAACTATGTAGGGAATATGCAAAAATTCAGATTTTTGTAAATCAGGTCATTTGTAATTCAGGGAGCCGCAGACAGAAACCACATCACACAACACTAGCCAATTAAGTTTTCATTCAGTAAGCTTGTCAAGATATTTCAGAGTCACATTCATCAGCAATTTTGCCAAATCTTGAACTATAAATTAACTACCTGCAGTCAAACGTTTGATGATCTGATTGATAGTATTATTCATTAAACAAATTTGGTGTGAAGGCGTGGGATATTTCCAGACCATAAGCTAGGGGATTGATTTGTCTGCGGGTTTAGTTTTCGTTCAGTTTAGAGATACGGCGCGGAAACCGACCCTTCGGCCCACCGAGTCCACGCCGACTAATGATCCCCGCACATTAACGCACACTCGGGACAATTTTACATTTATATCATGTCAAGTAACCTACAAACCTGTGCACCTTTGGAGTGTGGGAGGAAACCGAAGATCTCGGAGAAAACCCACGCGGTCATGCGGAGAACGTGCAAACTCCGTACAGAGAGCACCCCTAGTTAAGATCAAACCCGGGTCTCTGGCGCTGTAAGGCGGCAACTCTACCACTGTGTAGCAATGTTACAAACTTTTGAGATTTTAAAAATCAAGGCTGCAATTTATCCCATCAGATAAAGCATAAAAAGTTTAATTTGACACCTAATTCACTTTCATATCTTGTGTTAAAAAAGTTATGGCCATTTTCATACTCGGAAATTAGCATCTTGTTCCCCATTGCCTTTCCATTGACAACACAAAAGTTGTGATCGAGGACAGTTAAAAGCCCATAACTTTCTTAAAAATTAAGAGAACTGAAAGAAACTTACAGTTATTATAGATTGAAGCATTCTGAAACGAATATGAAACAATCTTACTTGGATGACCTGAAAATAAAGCGTATAATTAGTTAGTTACCCAATTGTAGCTAATTACAAAATTCAATTACTAGATCTAAACATCTATCCATTTCTTAAGAAAATATTAACTTTTTTTTAAAGCCTAAGTGTCCAAATAACATTCACACAAGAATTCACAATATAACATGATTTTTAAATCTAATTGTCATTAATTTATAGGCCAAATTGAAGGAATTTTGTGTTTAATGCCTGTAAATTAATGGGCATTTTAAACAGCTTGCAAGTGGGATTTTCTGGAACGCGATGGATTGGAACGTTGTGGTTGCGGTGAATTTAAACCCAATATGGGCAGGAAAAATACTGCCGGTTCATATGGGGAATAAATCACCATTTCACAATATGAAATATTGATTAAAGTCACCTAAAAAAGCAAGTGTATATGTAAAAATAAACAGCTTTCACTTACCTGTCCCCTACGTAAAATCCGTCCCCGTTGTCAGCGTTCACGGCATTAGGAGCTAATGTTTATTTCACTGCAGCGCAGAAATAGTCGGGCGATTTTAAAAAAAAAATTAACTTACCGACAGTCAGAACGAATCTCCAGAAATAGATCGCACTCCGACAAAATATTATTCCGGATGGCAAGGGAAAAAACGCATTTTAACCCCGCTCCCTCCTTAAAGGCGCCAAAGTCGCGCACACGGCCAGCGGCAGAACTGCAGCACCGCTGAAGGTAAGTTTTGTAACATACCTACACTGTGCGTCTTTAAATAGATAGGCCATATTCGATAAGGCACGTGAGACTGCTATCACCATAGTAATGGTGAGGAATACAAAAGCAGTGCCATTCTGGGCTGGATGCTGTGTGCAAGATGACAGATGAACTAATGGTGAAACATGCTCAGGGCACTTGGATGTGAAAGCTAGAATACCCTGTTCTTGTACCTGAGTGATAAGACCTGGTTGAAGGTGTAAATCTGAAAATATAATTGTGTTTTAATGTTTCTTAATACTAAAGGTTCAAAGATTATCAAGGCCCACCTCCAGCACGCAGGCCTAGCCCAAAAAGGGCTGGAATCCTGTGCCAGAATCAGGACTGGCTGATGTACAGCCACTAGGAAGGCGGTCAGCAGTTTCGAAATTGCCAAAGCCAGAGACAGGAGGAAGGCTGGAGCCCTAAATCCCCCCACAGCGGCCCTCATGTGCCCCCCACTGCTCCCATGTGTGTGACTCACGCATCAGACTCGTGATCCACACTCCATCCCACATAACATGAGGCTGCACAACCATGCTATCGTGGTCTACAACGGGCCACCACCAATATTAAAGAAGAGTGGTATTGTGCCCTTTTACAAAAAATGCTGTGTGCAATTGTTGCTATAAAATTAAATTAATGTCAGGTGGTTAACTGGTGCTGGGCTTCAAACATTGTTAGTAGAACCTTCCCGAGTGGGAATGGAGAATCCATTGTATCTGTCGCATTCTGTGAAGCCACTGGACTGAGAATGGGTTTATTCAACACTTCTCACTGTAGCCAATACTTCACATTACAGCTGAACAGAGAACCCAGCATCCATTCAATAAAAACCTGCTACTCAGGAAAGTACCATTTATGCCTCAGTGTACTGGCCCTCAGCCAATTTTCAATCCATGCCTGTATGTTTTAGTTTTGCAAACTAACCTTGAGAGTCAAGAGTGTTTTATTGTCTTATGTGCCAAAGTGAAACAGTGCAATTCTGATTTGCAGCAGCACAACAAATATGTAAACATAGTACTCAGTAAACACCATAATAAATAACGGGGTGGAAGATTGCAACCTTCACGTGTCCGCCCTGTTTCGACTAATGCAATCAACTTGACGTGCAGAAACGGAAGATCAAATAGAACAAGTTGTCCAACAACTTTAGGCTGTGCACGCCACACGAAAGAAGAAGATAATAAATAACAAAAAGTTCAATTAAAAAAAACAATATAGTGCAAAAACAAAGCCCAAAGTCCCAGTGCACCCAAGGCAGTTTGTAGTTAGTTGGTTGCAGTTCATCGTGCGCAGTAGCCTGATGTCTGTTGGGAAGAAGCTGCTCCTGAACCTGGACATTACAGTTTTCAGGCACCTATACCTACTTCCCGATGGTAGAAGTGAAATGAGAGCGTGGTCAGGGTGGTGTGGGTCTCTGATGATGCTGGCTTCCTATTTGAAGCAGTGTATTCTATCGATCCCTTCGATGGTGGGACTGTTAGTACCTGTGATGGACCGGGCAGTGTTCAGCACTTTTTGTAATCCCCTTCGTTCCTGGGAGTTTGAGTTGCTCAACTAGGCCGTGATGTAACCAGTCAATATTCTCTTTCCTACACGGTTCAAGACAGACACACCACATTTCCTAAATCTTCAGAGGCATGATGGACCTTCTTTGTGATTACATCAATGTGTTGGGTCCAAGAGATATGGACGCCCAGGAACCTGATGTTGTTAACTCTTAAAGGGTTTCTGAAAATTTAAAACACCACATTCACTGGTTTTTGAAAATGTAAAACACCACATTCACTGGTTCCCTTTCCCTCTCTTTTCAGACGGTGGGGTTACATTTGACGCTGTCCAATTTGCTCTTCTATAAATTATACAATTTTAAAAGATGACAACCACTATTTTCTCTGCTACCTCTTTAAATACTCTGTCACTAAAAGTATCCTGTTCCTTCGATATTCGGGTTTTCTTCTTGAAGAATTTATGTTTTTAGATATTAAGACGAAAAAAAGTTGAACTGTAGATTCAACTTGGCAGGAAACATTCGGATCACTTGAAGAAATTTTAGCAGATGCTAAAATTTGGAGATGGAAAAAATTGAAGGTGGCTTCCATTACTTGGGGAAGCCAATGTTTCAGCATAAAGATTTGTGGATTTTACATTCGGGAACATGAAAAAGACTTGCACCTACAGTGCAGGGAGGAACTGCAGATCCTGGTTAAAACCAAAGACATAGACACAAAAAGCTGGAGTAACTCAGCGGGTCAGACAAAATCTCTGGGGAAAGGGAATAGGTGATCGCACCTATCCCTTTTCTCCAGAGATGCCGTTTGACCCGCTGAGTTACTCCAGCTTTTTGTGTCTATCTTCAGTTTGCACCCACATAGCATGTTTCATGACCTTGGACTGCCCTAATAAAGTTGAAATACTATTAGGTAGGTAGCAGGTAACTTGCACACTACAAACACAACAGTATGATCATCCATAGTGGTAATGTTGACTGAAGAATAACCTGTGGACAGGAAAAGAGAAATGACTCATCTGCTTGAATTTGAAAGCTTTACCATACAATCTTCTGAATGCCATCCAAAAGCATTACCAAGCCCTCATCCGAAAGAGCCTTAATTTAACATCTCATCCAGAAGACAGTTCAGCATTCCATCCATCCATAACAAAGTGTTGATAAACATATACTTTGGTGTTCATATCTGAGCTGGTCTTGAACCCATAGCCTTCTGGCTCATGCTACCCTCCAATATGCCATATAATGTGTGCAGCACAGGGGTAGAGTTCAGATCGAAATGTAATAAAGCTTCCTTAATACATTAAAAAGGGTTTTTTTAAATGGAGCACCTTACAGAGTGCGAAAGGCATTAAGCAAATACGCGTGAGCACTCAAGTTTAATTCCTAACTCTATGAAATATATTGTATTTATAAAATCTATACAGCTATGTGCCAGGTGAGCCCCCTCACCCGTGTTATGGAGAGGTTACGTTCCTACAATAACTGCCGTATCATGAATTTCTGTAATGTAAAACTTATTTTCCTCTTGGTTTCCATGTTATAATGGAGATGTGGTCCTAAATGATGGCCTACTCTCATATTTTGACATTTTTAAATTAATAGTTTTTTATTGGAGGGAAAAATAAAATTCACAGTACATCTGATGTATAGCATTACATTTTCCTCCATTTTGTTTTTTATAAATAATAATAATAATAATATAAACAAAATAATCCTAACCCACCCTCCCTAAACGCCCCTTGACAGCTTATTTATTCACAATCCAACTATATCACAAAATCAAATGCAATTTTTAACAATAATAAAGTAACAAACAGAATAAAGGCAGATCTCCACTTAATGTCAAGTGCCCTCAGTCAACAGGTAGTTCCTTTAGACCCTCAAAGTTTGATAAAAAGGGTTCCCATTTCAAATAAAACTTTTTCACAGACCCCCTCAATGTGAATTTAATCTTTTCTAACCTTAAAAAAAACATGACGTCTTCCAGCCAAGCAGCGGCAGATGGAGGAGTGTTAGATTTCCAGACCAGCAAGATTCTCCTACGGGCCAAAAGTGATGTAAATGTAATGATATCAGACTGGGTTGTATTTAAACCCAAGGTTTTTCTGCTACAGCAAATACAGCTACAAGCGGGCAAGGTCTCACTGTCATCCCAAGGACTTCACTGATGGTTTTAAAAACCACTGCCCAGTAGTTAACAAGTTTGGGGCAAGACCAGAATGCATGAGCTAGATTGGCTGGAGAGAATGAGCACCTGTCACAGCCAGCGTCCGTCCCTCGATATATGTTAGCAAGCCTGGCTTTGCATAAATGAACCCTGTGTAAAACTTTAAATTGTATGAGCCCCAATCTAGCACATGATGACGAGGAGTGGACTTTTTATCAGCGCTTCTGTCCAGCATTCCTCAGACAGATTCATACCAAGGTCATCCTCCCACCTAGCTTTAACTTTGTTCAGGTTTTGATCTCCTAAATGCATCAATCGAGAATATACTGCAGAGATCAGTCCTTTATTTGCAAAGGTAAGAGTGAGTTTATCCAACACTGTGACAGGAGGGAGATCAGGAAAATAAGGAAATTGTTTCATGACAAAGTGGCGAACCTGAAGATATTTAAAGAAATGATTATGTGGGAGGCCATGTTTTTGTGTAGGTAGTCGAAACTATCAAATATGTTGTTAGTGTATAAATCCTTAATGGACATAAGACCATTCAAACCCCACTGTCGAAAGGTTGAGTCAAGTGTAGGGGGAAATAAATGGTTACTGTGAATGGGACCCAGAACTGAAGCTGATGTAAGCTTATAATGGCAACAAAATTGGTTAAAAATTTTGATGGTTGATAGTTCGACAGGGTTGGATGTAAATCTAGAGGGTTTCAATGGCAGGGAGGAATATACTAAAGCTGGGAGAGACGAGGAGTAACAGGATTGTGATTCAAGCAGACACCAGTCTGTATCTGGTCGGTGGAGTCAGAGTAATATCTTTTGGATATTGGATGCCCAGTAATAATTAATAAAGCTAGGAAGGCCCAGCCCACCTATTTCACGATCTCTTTGGAGAGTACACTTATTGACCCTTGGAACCTTGTTACCCCATATAAAGGAGGTTATAGATTGGTTAACAGAGTTAAAAAATGACTTGGGTAGGAAAACCGGCAAACATTGGAACAAGTAAAGAAATCTGGGAAGTACAGTCATCTTCACTGACTGCACTCTCCCAGCCATAGTGAGTGGCAGACTACGCCACCCAAGTCAGCCTTCATTTGGCTAACTTGAGGCATGTAGTTAGCTGCAAACAGGGATGTGAAAAAGCGGGTGATGTGTATTCCTAAATATACAAACCCTTCGTGAGATATGGGAAAGGGCAGGGTTTCCTGTTGGATCTGTAGGGCTAAGTTGATGGGAAAGAATTTGGTTTTTTGGAGGTTTAGTTTATAGCCAGAAAAAGTCCCAAACTGATCCAACAAGGACACAATTGCAGGGCTACTGGCTATAGGGTCGCTCACATAAAGAAGGAGGTCATCAGCATATAGAGACACACGATGTTCCCCGTTTCCTCTCCTAATGCCCTGGAATAATGTAGTTGACCTAGGTGTGATAGAGAGAGGCTCAATTGCAATGGCAAAAAGAAGCGGAGACAGTGGGCAGCCTTGACGAGTGCCACGTGTTAATTGAAAATAATCAGATCGCAAATAATTTGCCTGTATACATGCTAAGGGTGAATGATATAACAGCTTAACCCAGGCTAGAAATATTTTGCCAAATCCAAATCTCTCCATGACTCTGAACAAATATGGCCACTCCACTCGATCAAATGCCTTCTCCGCGTCCAAAGAGATAACAGCCTCTGGGCGCGGAGAAGCACTGGGCGAATAGACCACGCTGGCCAATCGACGGATATTAGAAAAGGAATGACGATTTTTAATGAAACCTGTTTGATCTTCTGAGATTATTTTGTGAAGTTGGCATTCTAAACGGCAAGCCAGCGCCTTCGCCAACATTTTTACATCCACATTCAAAAGTGAGATGGGGCGGTATGATCCACATTGAGTCGGATCCTTGTCTTTTTTAAGAAGTGAAATAGAAGCCTGTGAAAGAGTGGGGGGTAATGAACCTTTTTCCAAAGATTCTTCAAACATTTCTAAAAGAACAGGTGTGAGCTTATCCTTAAATTTCTTATAAAATTCTAATGGGTAGCCGTCAGGGCCAGGGGTTTTACCACTCTGCATTGCCATAATGGCATTATTAATCTCTTCCTGCCCAAGGGGTTGGTCTAGATTTTCTACGTCTTCTAATTCCAGAGTGGGTATTTCCAAATCGTCTAAGAAAGTTTCCATATTCTAAGTATCCAAGGGGAATTCTGAGGTGTAAAGAGAAGAATAAAAGGCTGTGAAAGTATTGCTTATTTCTTTTGGATTGCTTGTTATGTTTTGGTGTATGTCTCTTATCTGAGGAATAAGTCGTGACGCGGATTGATGTTTCAGCTGGTGAGCCATAAGTCGGCTCGCCTTATCACCATATTCATAATAAAGACCACGAGTCCGGAGAATTAGTTGTTCTGTTTGATTAGTAGATAAAAGATTGAATTTCATTTGTAAATCAGCCCGGCTTTTGTATAATTGGGTGGTGGGTGCTTCAGAATATTGCCTATCCAGGGTCAAGATGGATTTTAACAGGGTTTCCATTTCCTTCTTACGTTCTTTATTGGCGTATGAAGTATAAGATATGATTTGACCTCTTAAGTAGGCTTTTAAAGTTTCCCAAATTAAAGAACAGGATACGGACTCAGTTTTATTAATTTCAAGGAATGTGTCTATGTTAGCCGACACAAAACTGCAACATTTTTCATTGGAAAGCAAAAGGGGGTTGAGTTTCCAAAGAGGTCGTTCTTTAATATTTAAAGGAAAGCCTGGGTCCAGTATCACAGGTGAGTGATCAGATATTACTATAGCAGTATATTCAATTTTCTTAACCCTAGGAATGAAGGGGCTATCTATAAAAAAAAAAGTCTATTCTGGAAAAAGAATGGTGAACATGAGAAAAAAAAAAAGAGAATTGTCTAGCAGTTGGATTCAGAAATCTCCAGGGGTCCACATAACCATTTTGTTGCATAAACAGTGAGAAGGTCTTTGCCATTCCAGAAGGTGTCCCCTTAGAACTAGACCTATCAAGCAGTGGATTAATAGCACAGTTCAGGTCTCCCAAAAAAATTAACTGGTGCGTGTTCAGGTATTAATGACAGAACCTTATTTGCAAAGTGAACATCATCCCAATTAGGGGCATAAACATTCACTAAAACGACATGTTTTTGAAAAAGACACCCGGAAACTATAATAAACCGACCATTAGGGTCACTGACCACGTCAGACGGTGTAAACTGTATTATTTTGTTGATTAATATTGCCACACCCTTATTAAACCAAATTAATATTTTGACATTTTATCAGAAATGATAAAATGACCCACTGCTTTATATTAATAGCCAAGGTTAAAATTGGGCTTCGACAGACACAAAAAACTGGAGTAACTCAGCGGGACAGGTGGCATCTCTGGAGAGAAGGAATGGGTGACATTTTGGGTCAAGACCCTTCTTCAGACTGGTTAAGGATCAGGGAAACAAGAGATATAGATGATGATTTAAAGAGATAAAGAACAATGAATGAACGATATTTAAAAAAAAACGATGATAAAGGAAATAGGTCATTAGCTGTTTGTTGGGTAAAAACGAGAAGCTGGTGCGACTTGGGTGGGGGAGGGATAGAGAGGGAATGCCAAGGTTACTTGAAGTTAGAGAAATTAATATTCATATCACTGGGCTGTAAGCTTCCCAAGCGAAATATGAGATGCTGTTCCTCCAATGTGCGTTTAGTCTCACTCTGACAATGGAGGAGACCGAGGTCAGAAAGATCTATGTGGGAATGGGAAGGAGAATTAAAGTTTTTAACAACTGGGCGATCAGGTAGGTTCAGGCGGACTGAGCGAAGGTGTTCAGTGAAACGATCGCCCAGTCTACATTTGGTCTCGCCGATGTACAAGAGTCCACATCTTGAACAACAGATACAATAGATGAGGTTGGAGGAGGAGCAAGTGAACCTCTGCCTAGCCTGAAAGGACTGTCGGGGTCCCTGGACAGATTCGAGGGAGGAGGCATAAGGACAGGTGTTGCATCTTCTGCAGTTGCAGGGTTCCTGGGGATGGGGTGGTTTGGGTGGGAAGGGATGAGTTGACCAGGGAGTTGCGGAGGGAACGGTCTCTGCGGAAGGCGGAAAGGGGTGGAGCTGGAAAAATGTGGCTAGTGGTGGGATAAATTCGGCTTGGTGGGTTGCTAAGGCTCTTGTACAAGAAATAACATTTTGTCAACTTTCAGTCACTCAGTGCTGCTGGAGATTAAGATTTAAATACAAAGTCCCTGCATCGATTGGCTTGGCAGTGACAGTTGTGCCTCTTCTTTATCACCCTCTATATTGTCCGAGGATGGATGAGCAGGCATCTCAGAGCACAGCTCCCTTCATCTGCAGGTATGTCCTCTGCTGCACTAGGCTCAGGGATTATAAAAGGGTGAGGAAATGGGGACATTAGGGTTCATGGGGGAAGGGTGGTTAAGAGGGTTTGGTGGGGGGGAGGGGGAGGAATGGGTTAAAGCACAGCGAGTTAGTGGAAATGGAGTAAAGCCCAAGGGGTTACTTTAAGCTGGTCACAGCTACGTGCAATGCATCGGGTGGAAGAAAATGCTTCACAGATAAGTAGCACAGCAGCGACAGACTCTGAGACATCTGTCCACACCTCCTCAGACTGAAGAGGGCATGACAAAAGGGCCTCAGCTGTGACTGACAACCCCAATCATATTGCCATCAAGCGCAAATCTTATCACCCCACAGTATTGAGCGACTAAAGAGAAAAAACAACAGATTTTATTATTTCTATCACGTTTTGTGTTTTATCTATTTGCCCCCACAAATTAATCAAAAGTGATTTTTTTTTTCCTTATCTCAAATTTTTGGATAGCCATTTGCCAATTCCATGAAGGTGAACCTCCATAACTCGACGGCTATGGTACTGGGGTGAGGGGTATCTGCATAGTCTTACCGAATCAGAATCAGAATCACACTTTATTCGCCATGTTTGCATATATGAGGAATTTCATTGGCCAGGTCAGTCATACAATTAAAAGCAACAGATCACTCAAAAAAAAAAACACATTTTAACATGAACATCCACCACAGTGACACCTACACTTTCCTCACTGTGATGGAAGGCGAAAGAAAAATTAAAGTCTCTTCCTTTTGTTCTTCCTCGGTCGTGGGCCTCGAGCCCCCGTTGACAGGATGATCTTAACTCCTGTAGCCGGCGACGCTCGGGCCCTCTGCGTCGAGGCGATCCGCTCCCGCATCGGGGGGGATGGACCTCACGTCGGGGCTGGTCGAACTTTGCGACGTTGGAGCTTCCCGACTCCGCCTCTCCCAACTGCGAGCTCTTGATGTTAAAGTCCGCGGTGGGAACGGTCCCAGGCAAGGGATCACCTCCGATGTTCAGTCCGTGCCCCGCGGTGGGGCTCACGACAGTCCGAGGAGGCTTCTAGCTCCATCGATGGTAGGCCGGAGAGCCCGGAGAATGTGATCCGCAAATTGATCACATCTCCGGGAAGGTAAGAGCTTGAAAAAAAAGTTTCCCCCGATCCCCTCCCCACCACATAAAACAAACCGAAGAACATTCAAACAGACTTTTAACAAACTAAAAAATAACAAAAAGAAGGAAAATACGACAGACTGCCGGCAGGGCAGCCATCTCCCCGGCGCCCCTGGTGCTGTGTTAGACACCGTGTTACACTACAACTGTGCACACCTTAAACTGATTCAGCAGTCAAAGACACAGAGTGGCACACCAACTGAAACCTGAAAATGTTGCAAATAAATTTGCCAATGGTTATCACAAGACATTAAGTTTTCCAAAATTATACATACAGTGTCCTCCATAATGTTTGGGACAAAGACCCATCATTTATTTATTTGCCTCTGTACTCCACAATTTGAGATTTGTAATAGAAAAAAAATCACATGTGGTTAAAGTGCACATTCGCAGATTTTATTAAAGGCCATTTTTGTACATTTTGGTTTCACCATGTACAACTTACAACAGTGTTTATACATAGTCCCCACATTTCAGGGCACCATAATGTTTGGGACACATGGCTTCACAGGTGTTTGTAATTGCTCAGGTGTGTTTAATTGCCTCCTTAATGCAGGTATAAGAGAGCTCTCAGCACCTAGTCTTTCCATCACTTTGGAAGCTTTTATTGCTGTTTATCAACATGAGGACCAAAGTTGTGCCACTGAAAGTCAAAGAAGCCATTATGAGACTGAGAAACAAGATTAAAACTGTTAGAGCAAACATTAGACATCAGCCAAACATTAAGCTTACCAAAATCAACTGTTTGAAACATCATCAAGAAGAGAGCACTGGTGAGCTGACTAATCGCAAAGGGACTGGCAGGCCAAGGAAGACCTCCACAGCTGAAGACAGAAGAATTATCTCTATAATAAAGAAAAATTCCCAAACACCTGTCTGACAGAACAGAAACACTCTTCAGGAGTCAGGTGTGGATTTGTCAATAACCACTGTCTGCAGAAGACTTCATGAACAGAAATACAGAGGCTACACTTCAAGATGCAAACCACTGGTTAGCTGCAATAATAGGATGGCCAGATTACAATTTGCCAGAAAGTACTTAAAAGAGCAACCATTGTCCTGGAAAAAGGTCTTGTGGACAGATGAGACGAATATTAACATATTAGAGCGATGGCAAGAGCAAAGTATGGAGGAGAGAAGGAACTGCCCAAGATCCAAAGCATACCACCACCTCATCTGTGAAACACGGTGGTGGGGGTGTTATGGCCTGGGCATGTATGGCTGCTGAAGGTACTGGACCACTTATCTTCATTGATGATACAAATGCTGATGGTAGTAGCATAATGAATTCTGAAGTGTATAGACACATCCTATCTGCTCAAGTTCAAACAAATGCCTCAAAATCCATTGACCGGTGGTTCATTCGACAGCAAGACAATGATCCCAAACATACTGCTAAAGCAACAAAGGAGTTTTTCAAAGCTAAAATGTGGTAAATTCTTGAGTGGCCAAATCAATCACCCAATTGAGCATGCCTTTTATATGCTGAAGAGAAAACTGAAAGGGACTAGCTCCCAAAACAAGCACAAGCTAAAGATGGCTGCAGTACATGCCTGGCAGAGCATCACCAGAGAAGACACCCAGCAACTGGTGATGTCCATGAATCGCAGACTTCAAGCAGTCAATGCTTGCAAAGGATATGCAACAACCTGACTACTTTCATTTACATGACATTGCTGTGTCCTAAACATGACGGTACCCTGAAATGGGGAGACTATGTATAAATACTGCTGTAATTTCTCCATGGTGAAACCATAATGTATAAAAATTGCCTTTAGTAAGATCTGACAATGTGCACTTTAACCACGTGATTTCTTTCTATTACAAATCTCAAATTGTGGAGTACAGAGGCAAATAAATAAATGATGGGTCTGTGTCCCAAATATTATGGAGGGCACTGAATAAATTACTGGTTGAACAATAATAAAAACTGTATTTGAAGTTTGGTTCTAGAAGGTAATGCATTCAATCCTCTCAGCAATACACCATATTTTGTTCTGGGCTTATTACCTCATGAGCCTTCATCTTGGTTAAATCATTTACGTTTGCCTTGCAAAACAGAAAATGCTGGAAATATTCAGCTGGTCAGACAGCATCTGCGATTAGAGAAATTATTTTCAGCATGTTTAATTTAGTTTACAGATAGAGTGTAAACAGGCCTTTTTGATCCGACCAGCGAGCCTGTTACACTAGCACAAACCAGGGACTATTTACAATTTTTACCAAAGCCAATTAACCTACAAACCTGTACGTCTTTGAGTGTGGGAGGAAACCGGAGCACCCGGGGAAAACCCAGAGTCACAGGGAGGACATACCAACTCCATACAGACAGCACCCGTAGTCAGGATAGAACCCGGGTCTCTGGCACTGTACAGTACCAACTCGACCACTGTACCACCATGCTACCCCAACTGTTCTGGTTTTATTTCAGATTTTCTGCATTCACAGTATTTAGCTCTATAACTATAGTGTTGTGTTAATGACTCTGAGATATTAAAATATTTCTCTCTACTGTTTGGATAGATACAAGGAAATTTTCAGATGTCCTGTCATATATTCCGCTCTCAAGCAATGTTACTTTAAACAATTAAAATTGCAAAGGCGATTTATTATTGAGAAACAACAATGAAGGCTACACTCGAAGTATGAGAGCAAAGGAAGTTGTTAACACGGGATGCTGTGAATGGGTAATACCAAGAAATGGGAACCCCCCCCCCCAAATTTTTGACGTGGTTAAACAAAATTTGTCTTTTTTCGCCTGCACCCACTTAGTCAACATCAGTTTCATTTCCTGCCAAAAGATGCAAATTGTTGTACGTATTTCTTTGTGATTTTGTATTGAGAAATGCAATGTTCTTTTTGAATGATTGGCACATACAGTTCGTTTGTATGAAACAACCAGTTGGATTCACTGCTTTTGCATGACAATCGATAATATGAATGTAATAACTATTTATTAGAGTTTTTTTAAGATTAGTAATTTCACTAACTTTTTGTTGAATTATTCAAACCTTAATGCCATGAAATAGTAAGATTAAACGAGAACTTACCAGTTTGAAGTTTGATCTTTATTTTATGAGGAGTGACGTTGAGGGATTACGTGAAGAAGGCCCGCCAGGCGCATGCGCGTCATACTTCAAAGCAGCGGCTTGAAAACACAGAAACAAATAGCCGAAGTAACATAGTAAGGCTCGTAGAAGACTAGAACTACCAGATGATCTCTTAGATTATGAGGGTGGGAGCGGAGGGCACGTAATCCCTCAACGTCACTCATAAAATAAAGATTTAAACACATCAGTGTCGATGCCCGCAGAACTGAGCACCTGTTTCAACCATCTAGAAATAGTTTGCACAGACACGTGCTAATATGGCTTTTTGTGACTAATGAGAAGTCCTAACTCCGAACCTCTCAGACTCCTGGTTAACTCAACATATTGGGTTAAATGTTTAACGACACATAACAGTTGGTCACCAGGATATGCTTTAAACATCACCCTGATTCCAGACCTGCCTGGTCTACTTTGTTTGAGTAAATTACAGACATAAAATGTAACATAATCTTGAGAAAAATGCATATCATCTATTCTTAACAAGTACAATGTTTGGACACGTTGTGCTGAAACCAACGCCATTAACATAACCACTTTAAGAGTCAATTTTTGCAAAGATAATGACGCAATTGGAGCCCATTGCCGCAGCAGTGCGAGAACTATACTGACATCCCAGATTGCTGTATATCTGGGTTGAGGGGGGTTTTTGTTAAAAATTCCTCTCATAAACCTGGACACCAATGGATGAGACCCAATAGGTTGTCGTGCTGAAGACTGCCCTAAATAAGAGGACAAAGCACTGCGAGCAGTGTTAATAGCACTATAACTAAGGTGCTCATCAAAATGCAAAGTAGCAAGGAACTCCAACACATCCCTTATACTAGCAGTAGCATATGATATATTAGACTGTACACAGAAGCATTCCCATTTCTTAATGTGCACGAGGTATTGCTTTTTAGTGCTAGTTCTCCACCCTGCAGTCATAACCTCCATGGTCCTGTTCGATAATCCAAGGCCTTGAAATGGTCTGGTCAGAACCTGCAGACCAACAAATTGATATGGTCCATGTAATGGGTGACTTTCTCCTGTAACCGGATGCACCAACAAATGACTGCTGCTGGGAATGCGCATGAATGGCTGAGCCATCATTCTCAGCACCAAGGGGAACCATGATTGTGTTGGCCAATCTGGGACCACCAAAACACCATTGGCGGAGTCCCGCTCTATTTTAGTAAGACATTTCGGAATCAGGCAGAATGGAGGAAACGCATAAAAGAACGAATGTCCCCAGTGTAACGAGAACGCATCCACAGCTACTGCACCTGGATCTGGCTCCCAGGAGACATATTTAGGCAACTGGTGATTCAGTCTGGATGCAAAGAGGTCAATATCTGGCAAACCAAATCTAGCAACAATGGTTTGAAATATGCTGACATTCAACATCCATTCTATATTGTCATTAAATTTTCTCGACCTAAGGTCTGCTACCACATTATCTATCCCCTGGTAGGTAGATGGCCGAAACCCAGATGTTGCGTGAAATACACCAATTCCAGATAGTATTTGCCAAACTATCACATAACACCGATCTTGCTCCTCCCATATGATTAATATATGCCACAGCTGTAGTATTATCAATCTGGAGTTGAACGTGGAAATCTGACATGGTGGAGAAATATGCTTTTAGCCCATAAAAAAACACCCAATAACTCCAGGTAATTAATACCATGTGTGTGAAGAAGCAAGTGCTCTTTCTCAGTCCATCTACCCCCACAGCTAGACTCTGTGTCTGTAGCCCCCCATCCGAGAGCGCTAACATCAGTCTGTAAAATCACTGAAGGTTCGTCCACCAAAATGTAATTGGTGGCTTGGCTAATATTAACAACCCACCACTGCAATTCTGCCAGAGCCGTGGTGGGTAACTGCATAAGGCGATCAAAATGACCTGCATTCTGTTTCAATGCTTGTTCTCTTGCTCTTTGCAAATGTTGATAATGCAAAGGCCCGAACTGTACTGCCGGAAAGGCTGCTACCAATTTCCCAATGACCTTTGCAACGTCTCGGATGGAAGGGTAAAGAGTTTGTGTAAGACGAATACAGACATTAACAATATCTAGTACCTTAGCAGCTGGTAATGTAACTGTCATATGAACTGAATCCAGAAGAAATCCCAAATACTCAATCTGTTGGGTTGGCTGTAAGTGGATGGACCAAAAACCCCAATGATTCAAAGAGATTCTTGGTTGCTGTAACAGAGGCTGCAGCTGACTCTTGAGTGGTGCCCACAATTAAGATATCATCTAAATAGGCCATGACAATGTGATTGTGGGCCCTCAATTGCCCTAGCACAGGTTTCACCAATTTAGTAAATAACCTAGGTGCAGAACTTAATCCATTAGACAATGCTCTATATTGCCACAGCTGTCCCATCCAATTAAATTTCAAGTACCTCTGATAATCAACATGAATTGGCACCGAATAATAAGCATCTTGTAAATCAATGGTGGCCATATAACAACCCTGGGACATCAGCTGCTTTGCAGTAACGAATGTGTCCATTTTAAAATGCCTATAGAGAACTGAAGTATTCAATTGAGTGAGATCCAGAATTACTCGACAACCACCATCTTTTTTGGGTCTGGGAAAAATATTAGACACAAATTGTTGAGCATGATGAACTGCTTTTTCAATCACACCTTTACGGAACAAATTCTGAATCTCCACATTGATTTGCTCAGTCTCCGGAACAGAAAACACCAACACTTTACTAGGCTTATGCTGGAAAGGTGGATCTATCCCTGAGATAAACTCAATGGTGGACCCTGACACAGTATTTAGTATAAAGATATCAGACGTTATACAACACCATTCGTTATAAAATAAATGTAACCGACCTCCAATAGGAGGTTGCACACCCGAATTTGTAACTTGAACACAAAGTCCCTGTACCTCTGTCGGTGTTTTGGAAACCTGTTGTCTGGCCGTGTTGGGGTTATAGGGAACCTGACGTGGTGGATACCCTCGTTGCCACCCTGGCCTCCCTCTGCTGGGCCCAGCACCCGGATCGGACCTGCGGTAAACGATCCCCGGCTTCCGAAGAGACGGACGAGATGCGGCCGGCTTCATTAGCCCCATAGTTTTCGCCTCCTCATCAATATCTCTAATTTGCTTGACCAGATCGGAGCCAAACAGGAGTTCAGGCGCCTGGACGTTGGTCGCCTTACAGAGTGCAGCAAATTTTTGATTTAAAGTAGGCCTGATGGCAATTTTACGAATGCAGTTAATTTCGAAGAAGACGTTACAAATCATACCTAACATATCTTTCTGTAACGGAGATAACACGGTCCCTCGGACCATGGTGCCAAATGCAGTGATCGTGGCCGCCACCAGTTTGAGGACGTGCTGATAACGAACCTCCTGCCCCCTCATGGAAGGACTCATGGGTGCCCATATTGCTGGGTTCACCATTGGCACTTCTAATGAAGCACAGTTAACAGGTGTTTTATATTTGCTGCTTGTCTCCTGCATGACAGATAGTTGTAGCTGGTGAGAAACTAAGTCATTAATATTAGTTGCGAGATATTCCTCCATGGCCTCACCTGTTCCCTCCGGAATAGCAAAAGACATTGCTATGTCCGGTACACCCGGAGCAAGGCTCTTGTGCTCTGGTGTTTGCACATAAGCAGGGACACCAGACATAGGGTCAGCTGCATCCTGCCCCACATCTCCCATTTGATATTCTAGGGAGGCATCCCCCAGTCCTATAACAGGCGCTGGAAGGAATTCCCACGGCGGAATTCCAGGTAATCCTCTTCACAGGATCCCTGCTGCTCAACATTGCCTGAGAAGTCTCTGTGGCTTTAGCCCCTTGCTGTACCAAAAGCTGCAACATGTGTTCCATCTGTTGCATTTTTCCCCACATCTCTTTAGCCCCTGGGGGAGAATCACCACCGTCATCTGAATCATCAGATAGTACTGGCCTGTTTGTTTTACTTGTGGCCTTGCTGTGCCTCTTAGCAGCCACAGCCTGTTGAGTTTCAGGCACTGGCCTGGAAGCACTTTCCACTGGTGGTAACGGTGAAACGGCCCCCGGTATAGGAACCGGAGGTCCGGTTACTATCTCCCCGATCGAGAATGCGGCTCGTCGCTAGACACGCGCTTGGAGCGCACTCTCCGCCCGGACCGGTCCATGTTGTAACTCCAACTGACTTCGCGAGCCAGTTTTACGGAGCTAAATAACCTGCAGGAAAAGTTGTTTAACACTTACCTGCAGAGTTTCTACTTACCCGCTGGTGGAGCTGTGCCCTCCAGCCCGTTCGGTGCGACATGCGCGGATGTAATGACGCGCATGCGCCTGGCGGGCCTTCTTCACGTAGTCACTCACGTGACTCCGAAGTAAAATAAGACATTCACTGTGGCCTAATTAAGTCACTCATGCTAAAGGCCTCTAATAAACACTAGGAAGATTGGGGAATGTTGTGCATCTAAACTGCAGTCATGACAAGAGAAAGTGTTTTCAAACAATTCTTATAACTGCCTTAGTAATGCTGTATTAACCTCTACCATTCCTCGAAGAGAAGAGGATCCATTTATGTAGGAAGGAACTGCAGATGCTGGTTTAAACCAAAGATAGACACAAAATGCTGGAGTTACTCAGCGGGACTGGCAGCATCACTGGAGAGCAGGAATGGGAAGGAATTCCTTCTCTCCAGAGATGCTGCCTGTCCCGCTGAGTTACTCCAGCATTTTGTGTTTATCAGAGGATTAATTTATTATTGACGTCTTCATTTCAGAAGATTATTTTGTCATAGTTGGCTGAATTGCAATCTCTCCACACAATATGGCAATTTGATGGTGATTGTATATATGAAACCAAGTTTAATTATTTATCCTTCAAAAAAGTAAAAAATATTCCATGATATATCGCAGAGAGCAGTTTAACAGTTAATGGTACAGTCATCCTTATCTACCAATCTGTTTTGCATACTGTAAGCAAATCTACCTACTCAGTCTAGGTAAACTCATTACTGGCAAACTGAATATATACAATTCAGTCTGACGAAGGGTTTCAGCCCGAAACGTTGCCTATTTCCTTCGCTCTGTAGATGCTGCCGCACCCGCTGAGTTTATCCAGCATTTTATCTACCTTTTTATCTATATACAATTCAATGTATTTTTTCATAGGGTTTCATTAAAAAAACAGTAACAACGTTCTTGTATGATGGAAATGTTCTCAGAGCATCCGTACCTAGATTATTTTACTTAAATTGCCAAATTTGGATACCATTATAGAATATAAAGAATCCCCATGCCAATATTTTAAAATGACGAATAAGATTTCCAATTCTTATCCCATAGCTATGCAAATTTTCCATTTAGGTGTTTGGAAATTAATATTGAATATTAATAGAATATTCTTTTATGTATTACATTCCAAATCAGGACACACTCCATAAAGCTCCTTTCACACATTTGATTTAAGGTAATTAGCAAAAGTATCAATGCCCTTCTAGTCAGTCTTCCTCTGCAGTGTTTCTTATTTCCACATGAATTTCAATTGTAACTTACATATCCTTAGAATAAACCAATGCCTTTCATTGACATGATGGGTTTTTTTAAATGGATTAACTTTTATACAGTAGGCAAAACCAAAGAAATGGAAATCATCTTGTTTCTCAGCACAAAATTTACTGAATAAACATACTTAAATGCAGAATATGCAGTACAAAATGGATTGCGAATTGCGGTTTACATAACAAAATACGAACAGAAGAAAATTAATTGCACAACCTATTATAGCTGTCTTCAGCAGAAAAAGGGAAACGGAAAACAAAATTAAAATCCAAATTGAAACTATCTTGAATAAGTGTAACTCTCCCTATTAATGGTAAAAGTGCATATGCATGTTGTACCTGGTGTTGGTCAAAATATTTTTTCTCCATGACAACATAGGTTTCCCCCCAAAAATTTCAAAAGCAATTCTACATTCATATTATCTAAAAAAATTGTTTTATGACAAAATGCTAGCTAATTAAGTCAACGGCAAATGGACTGCACAAAATAACCTCTGATGACACATAATAATTCATTGCTTCAAGTCCAGCGTTACAAACTATGTTGATTTCTTGTGTAAGTTTGAATAGGAATCAAATTTTAAAGGAAATGTTACTTACAGAAAATGATTTTTTTTTTAAAGTTAAAGGTATGTGTGTAACTTGCCTTGCTGTCTTTGGCATGGTAACCGATCTCAGTAATGATAGTGGCATGACAAAGTTTCCAAATTTTTGGTTGGAGAAAGATTGAGGCGAGGATGATGGAGGAATCAAATTACTATTCAATGACCTTTCTTGAGAAGTTCACATGCAAGGATATAATTAGACTTGACAGAGGTATTCTGAATAAATCAAGCAGTAATGTGCATCATGATCATCCACACTTGAATAATGGCCACAGGCAAGGAATCAGTGGGAAAATTCGAACCAGTGCACTAGAAACAAGTCAAAGACATTTCATTTAAATACAGATTGAAGCTCAGAGTGCGTTTTTTATTTAAGTGTGCATTCTTTTTGATGCCAAGCTCCACAAAAGAAGTACCTCTTTTTTGCCACTTCTGGATGCAGCAGTCAATATCAAACATTTTGCAAAGGAGTCCAATTGATGCAGGATCATGAGCAAAGAATGCTACTCACCCCCACCAATGAGAATTTGCCCATTGAAAAATCTGTGCAATTTTACAAAAATAATTATTATATTTTTAAACACCTGTGTTTTAAGACAATGTTGCCAATTACCATTCAAAGCAGAAAACACTGACAATTGCCTTTCCGACAATACTGAAATCCTCATTATGCCTAGGTGGCAATGTTCCAGAGCATTGCTCGCATTTGAAATGTCATGGTGTTAATGTTAATGGGGGCAGGAACTGCCACTGCACAATCTGTAGCACAAAAAGAAAATGTCACAGCTATTTTAAAGCAAGAACATTTGAAGACAAATCGAAGACATTTCTTCTCTACAACAAGAACATTTTACAGCTGAATTGCACTGAAATTAGATACTAGATGACACCAGAGTTCCTATTTTAACACACCAAAATCTTTCCAATTACAGTCCATTTGTGCTTACAACAAAAAAAAACATGGAAGTGGCTCATTTCAGAAAGCCATGTAAACATATTAAGTTACTGCAGTAGCTATATACTCTCATTTTAGAAAATAGGTCAATACAAAAATATTTCAAATACATTTGCAGTGCAGCGAATTTGCTTTATTGGAACAAATCCAAGAAGGGTTAAGATTTAAAGCCATTTTCTTCAGAGACTGGGCTGGGCCTGAGGTTTTTGTATATGAAATGAACAATCACAAGCAGCAGCATTTCTGAAGTGCTGCTCAGAGCCACAATGAAAGGAGCTTGCGAGGCAAAATCTGCTTCGATGCGGCGGAAGGACAACTGAAGTACAGCAAGAGCTAGCAGACTATTTTGGACTCCAATCTCTATACTGACTGTTTTGCACAAAGGTACAGGCAATCTCAAACAATAGGCCATGAGATATCCAATGAACAGTCCAAACACAGGAACAGCAACTCCAGCAAGAATGATCTCTTTACGCACGTTGTAAAGTATGGCAGCTCCCATCTGATAGGCCATGAAGAGTCCTCCAATGATCAATATAAAACTGAGAGGTTGAATAAACAAAAGTAAGAACTTGCTGACCCGTGGCAATTTATACTTGATTAACATTCCTGTCGAAATGGGAATAGCTATGAACAACAATGTCACCAGAATCTTGGTAAATGGCACATGAAGTGTTTCATGAACATTGAGAATGTGGCTATATATTGTGGATGAAAGTGGCATCATACCAGTGGCGACCAAAGTGGAAATCAAGGTCATGGAAATCGCAAGGGTTACATCCCCTCCCAGAAGAAGACTGTAAAGATAACCTCCCCCTCCTCCTGGGGCAGAGCAGGTAATTGCCAGGCCAAGGGAAAGGGCTTTAGGCAGAGAAAAGATCCTGGATAAAATATATCCATACAAGGGCATGATGACAAACTGTCCTATCACGCCCAGAATTACAGGCTGTGGCTTCTTCAGAATACCTCGAAGGACTTCTATCTCCACCTTACAGCCAAAAGCACATTTATTTATAAATATCAATGGTAAAAGAAAGTAAAGGAGAGGGTGTTCAGAGAAATGCGCCAGACCATTGTAACTTATTGCATCGTTTCTGGGCGATACTTTAATGATGTAATCGGTCCGCTTCTCCACGGTCAGTGGCTTCACCCTGGCGACGTCTTGCAGCCTGATTAAGAGCGGCGCGGTGCCGGCCAGTCTGGACTGAATGCTGACAATGTAACTTTTCACCAGCCCGCTGTTTTCGGCATCTGTAACGTTGATGATTTTGAGGACATCCTGATCCAGTGACTCGACTGTCAGCCTGGTGCAGCCCTTCTCTCCGGCCGCTCGGTACCGGCTGGAGACCACGATAATACCCTGGGTGTTTTCGGGGAAGTCGAACTGTGTGGCGGAGCCGTCGCCGATGTTGACATAGTAGGGAGCTGGGGCTGGGGAGGTGATGTTGGGCTCCGCCAGGCCACACACCCCGCTGGCCATGGCCACAATCAGCAGCCACATTGCCTTCCGCATGCCGGCCGCCCACAACTTGGAGACAACATCATCCATTCCGCAACAAACAACTTTGTTTTTGTTTTTTTTTTCTACTGCGTCAATCTTGCGGAAACTAGTATCGGCAGAGACGGCAACAGCCGGTTAGCAGCAGGAGACCGGGGTCTCGGTTACCCCCGCCCCGCCATGGCTGCTCTCCGGCCGCTATCACAGACACATCGCGCCGCCGCTGCCGCTGCCGCTGCCGGGCGAGCACCCGCTCCCTCTATCAAAGATCCTCTAGCGGAGCTGCTCTCTCTGCTGGAGATCCCCTCCTTCCTTCCTTCCTTCCTTCCGGCACAGCTCGGCTCGGACTACTGACGCCGTCAGAGGGCGAGCATTGGTTGGCAGCGGCTCTCCCTTCCACCACCGACGTCAGCCTAGAGATAACTCGCCCCCGCGGTTTGAAAGATGCACCTCCCTCCCTCCCTCCCTCCCAGCCTGGGCTCTGCAGCCGCTGACCCGCGGCCGCGCCGTCTCCGACTGCGGGAACCATTCACCGCCTCTCTCGCCCTAAGCCAACGCGCTCCGCTGCGATCCCCATCAGCCCGAGGGCTCTGTATTGCATTTAAGGCGGACTTTGTCTTTAAACACCTAAAGCCAGTCTGTGCGTTTGTGAGTCCGTCTGTTTATGATGCGTGGGTCAGTCCTTAATCACGCCAGGTTTTTCCCGCAGACTGGCTTTTGCCTCCTTCCAATTATTTGTGATGCATTGTTTCCAATACCCGGAGCAACAAATGGGGAGCAGACCCGGGGAATCAAGCGTTTACTTTCTGGCGCATTCGGGTGATTAGTTTTAGCAAAACAGTGCTGGTGGAACTCAGCGGGTCAGGCGGTTACATGCTGACAGTGTTCCAGTGCAGGTATCAGTTACCAGACAACACTGTAATCCGATAATATACACGAACTGAAATCTTGACTGCAAAATCCACGCTCAAACTCGGTCTGTGCAGGACCCAGAGATGCTGCTTGTTTGTCCTCCAGTATTTTGTGTCTTATCTTAGAATTTGATAAATATTTTTGATTGGGAAATCCCAATTTTTGACTTTTTAATTTGATGTGGGTTATTGACTAGCGGGAAGAGATCCCCTCACCCCACCGACTTCGAGCTTTTGCTTTCTGTTTCGGCTGTCAGTACATGTTTTATTTTAAATTCAACATCTCATTTTTATTTCCTCACCAGATAGAAAGGGGTCATTCAGCAGATCAGCACCATGAAGCATCCCACCAGTACTATACCGCACATTTCCATCAGACTATTCTCATCACACGTCCATCAATTCCCTCCCTAATTCTCCCTTCTTCCACCGTTGTCCTCAAATCACTTCTAGATCAATCAGCAGAACGCTAACCTTTCCAGATTTCTTGCAGTATTCAGGGTAGTTAGCACAAGCTTTATGCAGCCTGGAAACAGGTCCTTTGCCCAACGTGCCCAACATGTCCAGTCTACACTAGTCCCACCTGCCTGTGATTGGCCCATATACCTCTAAACCTAAGATAAGACACAAAATGCTAGAGTAACTCAGCGGGACTGGAAGCATCTCTGGAGAGAAGGAAAGGGTGACATTTCGGGTCGAGACCCTTCTTCAGACTGATGTCATGGAAGAGGGAGATACACAGATAAAGGAAGTGTAAGGTGTGAAAACAGGACCTTATGAGGGAATGAAGATAAAGGAAAATGTAGAATAGATCATTGTTAGCTGGGAGAAGGTAACAACAAAGCAAACATAAAATGTAGGAGACAGTGGGACTGTTCGGAGAACTGGGAAGGGGAGGGATGAAGAGAGAAGGAAAGCAAGGGTTATTTGTAGATAGAAAATATACAATTGGTGCAGGAGTAGGCCATTCTGGTCTTCAAGCCAACACCACCATTCAATATGATCATGGCTGATCATCCACAATCAGTACCCCGTTCCTGCCTTCTCCCCATATCCTGTGGCTCTGTCTAGCTCTCTCTTGAAAGTATCCAGTGAACTGGCCTCCGCCGCCCTCTGAGGCAGAGAATTCCACAGACTCACAACACTCTGTGTGAAATAGTGTTTCCTCATCTCCGTTCTAAATGGCAGCCCTTATTCTTAAACTGTGGCCCCGGGTTCTGGACTCCCCCAACAATGTTCCTACTGCTGGGGTCTAGGCTACCCAAGCAAAATATGAGCTGTTGTTCCTCCAATTTGGGCTGGGTCTCACTAACAATGGAGGAGGCCCAGGGCAGAAAGGTCAGTGTGGGAATGGGAGGGGGAAATCTCCCTCTAAACCTATCATATCCATGCACCTGTCTAAAATGTTCTTAAACATAGCGATAACCTGCCTCAACTCCCTCCTCCAGCTGCCCATTCCATGTACCAATCACCCTTTGTGTAAAAATGTTACCCCTCAGGTTCCTATTAAATCTTCCCCACCACCCCACCTTAAACCTATGTCCTCTGGTTCTGCATTCCCCTACTTTGGGCAAATGACTGTGTGTTTACCCGATCTTCTCGTCTCATGATTTGTACACCTCTATATGATCACCCATCATCCTCCTGCCCTCCAAGGAATAATGTCCTAGCCTACTCAACCTCTCCCTATAACCCAGGCCCTCGAGTCTAGGCTACATCCTCGTAAATCTTCTTTGCACCCTTTTACAGCTTGACATCTTTCCAAAACATGCTGCCCAAAACTGAACACGATACTGTAAATATGGCCTCACCAACATCTTACAATACTGCAGCATGACCTCCCAACCTCCATACTCAATAATCTGATGAAGGCAAATGTGCTGAACACCTTTTTGACCACCCTATCTACCTGTTACGCCAATTTCAAGGAATTATGTACCTGCACTCCTTGATCCCTCTGCTCTACAACACTCACCAGAGCCCAACATTCATTGTGTAGGTTCTGCCCATGTTAGACTTCCCAAAATGTAACGCCTCATATTTCTCTCTATTAAATTCCATCAACCATTCCTCAGCCTACCTGCCCAATCAATCAAGAACCTGCTGCAATTTTTGACAATCATCTTTACTAGCTACAATACCACCCACTTTTGTGTCATCTGCAAACTTGCTAATCATGCCGTGTATGTTCTCATCCAAATTATTGATATGGCTAATAGCAATCGGTTGCGCATCAAACCCTGAAGCACACCACTAGTCGCAGACCTCCAGTCCGACAAACAACCTTCCACCATCACCCTCTGCTTCCTTCCATGAAGCCAAATTTCTATCCATTCAGCATTCTCTACTTGGATCCTCTGTGATCTAACCTTCCAGAGCGACCCACCATGTGGTACCTTGTTGAATGCCTTGCTGCAATTCATATTTACAACATCTACAGTTCTACCCTCATCAACCTTTTTGGTAACATCTTCAAAAAACTCAATCAGATTTATGAGACACGACCTCCATGTACAAAACCATGTTGACTATCCCTAATCAGCCCTTATCCATCAAAGTGCATGTATACCTTACCCCTTAGAATACTCTAGCCTCCCACAGTGTCCTTGGATATATTTGATCAAGCCCAGGAGATTTGTCTACCTTCATTGGTGTCAGGACCTTAATTGGTGTCAGGACTATCTTAAACCTAATAGAACAGTGGTCACTGGTCCTGACCGAAAGGCTCACTCACGAACACGTTATCAACTGGCCCCTCCCAATTTCCCAAGACTAGACCAAGCATTGCTTTCTCTCCTGTGGGGCTAAAATTGGGAATGCTTCCCGATATACCGAGTGACCAGAAGGCTTCCCGACGGGCCGCGGCTGTGGACTGGGAACGCGGCTGGAGGCCTTTATCGAGGCACTGCGGTCTTGATGCCTCCCGGATCGCCGCGTAGAAGCCTGGGTCGGGGCCCGCGGCTGGGGCACGGGTCGGCACCACGGACACGTGAAGTGGGGCGTCGGCAGCATTGAGGCCTTGGCGGTGGTGCAGCGGTGGCATCCGTGAAGCCTCGCGGGTCGAGCCTCGGCGGTGGTGAAGCCTCGCGGGTTGAGCCACAGTCGACGAGAGCGTAGAGGACTACCGTGAGGGAGGAGAGGAAGAACAATGGAGGATCTTGCATGGGGGGACCGCCGTGAGGGTGGGGGAAGAACAAAGGAAAATTGGGACCTGCCCTGGGGGAACCGCTGTGATGGGGGGGGGGGGGGGGTTGGAGAAAAAAAGGGGGTTGTGACTTTGTGCTTTTGTGACTGTGCCGTAGGTGGCTGCTATTTGTATACATTGGGTATGCAAGCAAAGAATTTCACTGCCTGGTCACGTGATAATAAAGTATTCCATTCCATACTGCCGGAGGAAACTTTCCTGAACACATTTGGCAAATTCCACCCCATCTAAACCATTCACACTATGACATTCCCAGTGAATATTGGGAAAGTTAAAATCCCCTACTATGACAACTTTATTGGAACTACAGCTGCCTGCAATCTGCCAGTATATTTCAAATTCAAATTCAAATTCACATTTATTGTCACATGCACCAATTAAGGTACAGTGTTATTTGAGTTACCATGCAGCCATACCATTAAAAGAACACAACACAATTAAAAGAACGATAGAACAAAAGAACATAAACATCCACCACAGTGATCACGGTGATGGAAGGCAATAAAGTTGTCAGTCTTCCTCCTTCTGTTCACCCGTGTGTGGGGCCTTGACCCTCTGCAGTCGCCGCTATGGATGGCCTGATTGTACAGGCCCTCTCGTCTGGATGATCGAAGCTCCGATGTCGGGACGGATGGAACACACTTGGAGTGCCCAAATCTTACTGGAGACGGCGGATTCTCAATATTATAGGCCGCAGGCTGTCCAGCGGTTGGAGCTCTTCTCTGGTGATCCCAGGCAAGGGATCCCTAGCTCCGGGATGGTAAGTCTGTTCCACCCCTGCTGCTAGAAGCTCCACAGACCGCGGCTTCACGATGTTAAAGTCACCAGGCCAGCGGTCAGAACATTTCTTCTGGCTCCGCGATGGGTCTGCTGCTGAAGCTCTAGACCGTCTCCGGGAAAGGCTGCACCAATCCAAGTTGTTAGGCCGCGGGGAGGGAAAATGCGATTCGGAGAAAGTCGCATCTCCGCCGAGGTAAGTGACTGGAAATGGTTTCCCCCTATTCCCCCCCCCAGCACCCCGCACATAAAAACATACCGAGAAACATTAACACATACATTTAGACATGCTAAAAAAACAAAAAAAGTTGAAATGACAGACCCACTGCTGGCGATGCTGCCGCTCGCGGTGCCACCCGATGGCGTAGCCAAATTAGAAGTTTGCTCTTCTAATTCCTGTTGACTATTTGAGGATCATGTAGTACACTCCCAACGAGGTGATCATCCCCTTCTTGTTCCTCATAAAGCCTACCTAGATGTAACATCTTTAATGTCACTTCCCAAATCACAGCATGGTTTGGGAACAGCCCCATCAAAGACCACAAGAAATTGCACAGTTGTGGACACAGTTCAGACCATCGCACAAACCAACCCCCCTTCCATGGACTCCATCTACACTTCACACTGCCTCAGCAAAGCCACCAGCATAATCAAGGACGAGTCTCACCCCTCATCAATTCCTCTTCTTCCCTCCCGCATCAGGCAAGAGGTACAGAAGTATGAAAACGCATACCTCCAGATTCAGGGACAGTTTCTTCCCAGCTGTTATCAGGCAACTGAACCATCCTATCACCAATTAGAGAGTGGTCCTGACCTACCATCACCTCATTCTTTTACAAACTTTACTGGACTTTATTTTGCACTAAACGTTATTCCCTTATCCTGTATTTGTAAACTGTGGACGGCTTGATGTAATCATGTACAGTCTTCTCACTGACTGCATAGCACATAACAAAATAGGTTTTTCACTGTACTCCAATATGAGGATGGAACCAGGTCTTAGGCAGTAAGGTAGTGGCTCTTACTCGATGCACAACTGTGCCTCCACAAGTGATTTCGTATCTTTGTTCCAATTTTATATACTTACTAGACTAATTCCAATATTGGTGGCCAGTGGGGTGGGGGGGTGGGGGCTTTCTGCAGCGCTAGTATGGGTGTTGTGGGCTGAAAGGACTGGTTTCCAGAGGGCTAGTATGGACATTGTGGGCTGAATGGATTCTTGGGCTGGCGGCTCAGTCACTCAAGCCTGTTGTGCTGGTAGCTCACTCGCTCACAGCTGGTGTGCTGGTAGTTGACTCACGGCTATTCCTTGAAATTTCATTTCAAGCAGGGTGCAAGGCCACCAAATTCAAGTGCAGTTTCTTACCACTTCAAGCAGGGTGCAAGGCCACCAAATTCAAGTGCAATTTCATACCATTTCAAGCAAGGTGCACTAAAGACTGCGAGTCCTGACCTCTCCCTCCTCCATTTTGCAGAGACTGAGCCACGCCCACACTTCTGGGTTTTATAGTCCCTCCCACCAGAAGGGGCATGGCCTTCATGGCGTGATTGACAGGAGAGAGAATCTCAACATTTTTTAAACACTAATAACTCTTACTTTTCATTGAAGGGAAAAATCCTCGGCACCTGATGAGCGGAGGGGGTAAGATGGCCAAAAATCACAGCCGTACATGGTAACGCTTTTTCTAAAATCAATATAAAGCGCAAACAGGAAGTGGTCAAGATTAGACTTTTAATTATATAGAAGGCAAGGCAACTTTAATTAGGCAAGGCAACTTTAATTAGCAACACAGCATTAGCATTTTCAAACCAATGCAACACAGCTTTAGCATTTCTATACCAATGGCAACACTACTTTAGCATTTCCAAACCAAAGACAACACAGCTTTAGCATTTCCAAACTATATTTTCAAACCACATTAAGGGCACTGACAGGTCAGTAAAACCACTCACAGTTTAGTAGACACGTGTTCAGTGTTATTCACTGCTAAAAACTGTGCTGCTGTACAATTCGTGAGATCAAAATATGAACAATAAATACAAACATTTTTTTCCAAACATCAATTCAAAACATGGGAATCTACTGTAAAATTTCAAATTTCTGTAAAAACACTAAGTTAAGAATCTCCTATTCTATTCAAACAACTTTTGGTGTTAACAAAACTTTAATTCAAATGAAAATGACAGCAATTACTGCCAGTTCTAGTTGGTAAAGCACTTCCAAACACATCAGCATCAGCCATGCATTAAGCCATAATACATTGAAATATTTTAATTCCTGATGTGAACCTTATTGGTTAGAAAAATAAATTCAGCAGTACAAGTAAAGAAAACAGAAGTTGTCTGGTAACCTTATCCGTGTGTGCATATCACTTTTCCACAGTTACAATGCCCAGTTCTTGGTGTTCATGACCTGCCACTGTATCTTTTGTATCAGTTTTCAGTTTCAATTATTGAACAAAACATGAAAAGGCTACAGATGGGGATCGATTCCATGTAAGTAATTATCAGGTGTTTTCATCTTCATGTTAGCTGCCCATCAGCCAATCACTCAGTTTCCTTAAATATCTGTATTTTGCCAATTTTCTCAGATAAGTCATAACTCATCTCAAGAAGTCTGAAAAGATACAAAAGGGAGTAGGCTGTCACCTCTCCACTGCCAGAATTGAAAGAAGCCGTCAGATATCCGATTGCCCTTAATTTCATAAGATCATACTGTAAGTGATAGGAGTGGCCATTCGGCCCATTGTCTTTCAATTTTAAGGTATCGTTCCCCCAATTGATGCAGTGCGTCTGGGGATATCACTCCAAATGGATGTGAGAATCTGATTGAATGTCAATGCATAAGAATTTTAATTAGATATTTGCATCTTTACTTACCGGGATATCTAGAATGCAGCTCAAATCCTCAACTTTTTAACTCACAAGCAAGGTTACCAAGAAGCTCGAAATTCAACATCAGTCAATACTGCCAAATACCTTTTTAGGTTGTAACACCATATTTCAGTTTGCTTCTGAAATGTGGTTCTGTTTACTTGAATTTATTACTCGTGACATTGCATGGCAATGAACTGCAGTGTCTTTCATGATCCCAGAAATTGCTTTAACCAATAACGTTGAACAGCAGACACAAAAATTGGTAGAAATGCCGATTGTGCATGGGTAAGTCTTAGACTGCAGGGTGATGTCAATGTATTGGTGAAATGGGCTGAGAAATGGCAGATGGAGCTTAATTATGATAAATGTGAGATAATGCATATTGGGCGAACTAATGAGGCACAGATATACAATGGACAATATGTTCCATTGGGGTACTGAGGAACAGATGGACCATGCTAGACACAAAATGTTGGAGTAACTCAGCGGGTGAGGCAGCATCTCAGGTAGAGAAGGAATGGGCGACATTTCGGGTCGAGACCCTTCTTCAGACTGATGTCAGGGGAGGGGGCGGGACAAAGATAGAATGTAGGTGGAGACAGTAAGACTAGTGAGAGAACTGGGAAGGGGAAGGAGATGGAGCAACAGTAAGACTAGTGGGAGAACTGGGAAGGGGATGGACCATGCTCTTGTTTTTATCAAATCGCACTCTGCACTAATATCTTGGGGGGTTTTTGCAGTGTTATTTGTTTCACGGTCTTGCAAAATTTATGTCTAATATGTATAATTTATCTAAGATTTATGTTTTTGTATGTTGCGCGAGTATATATGTCTGAATTTGCTGGAAGCAAGATTTTCATTGTACCTGAACCTCACTGTACCTGTGCATATGACAATAAACTCAACTTGACTTGACTCGACTTGACTTTATGTACAAACCCAAAGATCCTTGAAGATGGCAGCACAAATGCATAACATGGTTAAATCAGCATTGTGACTTTCATTTGTCGGTGAATTGAATACAATAGCATGGAGTCAATGCTCTATTCTATAAAACATTGGTCAGACCTCAGTTAGAATACTGCGTTCATTTCTGGTCAACACAGGAACAATGGGATAGCACTGGTAAGGGTGTAGAAGAGATTCACTAGGAATGGAAGAGTTACGAAGAGAGACCAGAGGATAAGTCTGTTTTCCCTGGAGTGAAGGAAGTTAAAATGGGACATGACTGAGATATATACAATTTATAAGGGGTATAGATAACATATGTTGCAGGAAATATTTTCCCATATCAGAGAAAGATAAAACTGGAGGGAATAGATTTGAGGTAAGGGGTAAGAAATTTAGTGGGGATCTGAGAGAGACCTTTTTAACCCAGAGAGTGATGAGTCCTTGGTATACAGTGCCTGCGAGAGTAGTGTTGACTACATTTAAGAGGTATCCACCTGATGTTTGCATTGCCAAGATGGCTACGGCCCAAGAGCTGAAAAATGGGGTTAATATGGATGGGTGCCCACTGGTCAGCATGAATGTGGTGGGTTGAATGGCCTGTTTCCATGCCATATCTCTCTGGAAAAAACTATTATAAACTCTGGAAAATAGAGCCCTGGTCAACTCAATTCAAGAGGAACTCTTTCAAATGTGTACCATTTGAATTGAGGAATAGAGTGTACTTGGCGTGCAAAGATCTATGAAAGTGGCAGCGATATTAGTGAAAGTAATTAAGAATACACTGCAGCCTTCATTCGTCACGTCATTGACTAAAAGAACAGAGGCTAGGCTCCCATTTTATAAAACATTGATCAGACCAGTTGAAGTACTGCATGTAGTTCTAGTCACCACACTATTGGAAAGATGTTGTAGTCATAAAATCATCCAGAAATAGAATGTGGCGGACGGAAGAAAAGAATAATGCCGGTGAATGGGCTGGCAGCTTAGCTACTGTGCTCTCAGAAGTGCCCTGCGGGCGATGCCTATCGGAGGCGAGGGACGGCACATTCACAGGCCAATGTCGAGGAGGCGCAGAATGATTGAGTCAGTGGACTGGGCTGCTGCGGGCCCTGAAGCAGCCTGGGGTTCAATTAGATTGGGCACTGCTGTAAGTGGCTGAGCGCACAGAAAAGATACGGCCTGCAGCAGCGGAACAGCAAAGGAGGACATCGACACATTGACTGGCCAAGACAACCGCTGTAACTCTGACCCAGTGCCACTGCCAGGACAATGTTCCTTTATGCCCAAGTTAAGACTCCAACATCTGTAAAAAACTTTGGACTTGAAGCGTTCAATATGGCACCTGAAATGTGGCGACTCTTGTGTACTATCTCAGTGTAGCCTACTGTATTACACTCTTGTACTCAGTATGATTGTGCCTAATGTACAGTAGTATAGATTCATGGTCTTAAGCGACACAGTGAATAACTTATTGGGCCTTCTGCAGGCTACAACCTCAGGAATTATGGAAATGTTCAAATAAGAGAGAGCTTTTCCTTATCATTTAAAGTAAACAATTCTGAAATGTTCACTGTTTTTGATGGATTCTTACATTCTTCGGGGTTCTTGATTCCAGTTAATGTGATCAAGAGACCACAGACTTCTGGTCATTTTTACTGTGTTGCCCTGTATGGTCAGCTTTTGATTCACTTTCCTGTGATGTTTGGAACATTTTGCTGTGTTAAAGGCACTGTATGAATCCAAGTTGTTTGGATAATTAATAATGTATAATTAAAGGAATAATTCAATACAAATTTTGAATCAATTACAAACAATACACCGTAATGTTGTGCTACTTAAGTCAGTAATCCTCAAGATGGGACGGAGATGCTACGCTTCACACAAAATGTTAAAACAATGTTCTGCTTGGCAGTTTATGTGCATCTTAAATATAACATGGAACAGTGGGGAGGTTTTCAGTATCTAGGTCAAAGTTCCGTGCTAAATACCACAACTCCACCCTCCTACTCCTCCCCTCCATTGACATCATAGAACTGAATGTTCAAGGTAAATACAATCTGTGGGTAGTATTTCAAAATTTGTTTAACCCTAGTGACTAAAAATAAATATTTCCTCTATTGATATGTGACAAAGCTGAAAATCGCCTGGCTTAAAATTAAATTCTGTAGTCTTTCTGAATGTGGATAGATTCTGTGACATTGGTTGCTATTTGATTTCTGATTTTCAGATCCTGCACATTGTGAGGAATCTTCCATATAAGGTTCAAAAAGAAGTCTCCAACAAAGATGAAAAACCCAGAAAAACTCAGAAAGCACAGAAACAAGCCCTTTGGCAAACTCATGCATGTCGACCAAGATGCCCCATTTAAGTTAGTCCTATTTACCTATGATTGACCAGTATCCTTTTATGTTCTATCCTATCCACGTACCTGTCCAAATTGCTTTTAAATGTTGTTATTGTACCTGCCTCAACTACTTCCTCTGGCTGTTCATTCCATATAGTCAACACCCTCTGTGTGAGAAAGATGTCCCTCAGGTGCCTATTACATTTTTCCCAGTCTTACCTTAAACCTATGCCTTCTAGTTCTTGATTCCTCTCCCCTCATAAAATAATACTCTGTGCATTCACCCCATCTATTCCCCTCATTATCTTATACACCTCTATAAGAACGCCTCTCAGTTTCTGAGGTTTGAGGAATAAAGTCCAAGCTTACCCAGACTCTCCCTATAGCTCAGGCCCACAAATCCTGGTAACATCCTTGCAATTTTTCTCTATCTTTTCTAGCATAATGGCATAATTCCTATAGCAGGGTGAGCAAAACTGAACACAACACTTCAAGTGCAGCCTCACCGAAGCGCTGTACATCTCTAACGTCTCAACATCCCAACATCTACACAATTCCCTGACTGATGAAGGTCAATGTGCCAAAAGCTTTCATCACTATCCTATCTAACTGTGACACTCCTTTCAGGAATCTAGGTTGTCCTAGATCCCTCAGCTCACCAACACTGCTCAGGGCACTGAAGGCTCTGTCCTGGTTTGATTTCCCAAAATGTAACACTTCACAGTTAGTTATCTACTTTCAATTTAAATTCCCCAACTGCAATGGTGGGGTTTGAAGCCTTGCTTCTGGACTAATGATTCAAACCTTTGGCTCATAATCCAGTACTCAATCTCTGCCGATCACACTCACTCTGACAGAAAGAATAAAGAGAGCAATGAGAACATAATTTTCAAAGTGTGTAGAGACCTGGAAACGTATGTATAGTATTATCTGGATGGCATGTTAAACAAAACATTTCACTGTACCTTAGTACACGTGGCAATAATAAATCTAAACCCAAGTCTAATCTTATTCTGGATCCTTATCATGTAGATCGATGTTCAATATAAAATAATGGCAATTACATTGCACAATTTTAAACATGAGACTGGCCCAAGCACCATATTTTATTTATTTTTGTGCTGTATGTTGTCTAATTTCCATAAAGTCTGGACACTGTTCTTCAGGTAAATGGAGAAAATATCATCAAAGGCACAGAGCATGTGGAAAAGAACAGTCTTAGAAATGAGGGAGTTTGATATCACAAGGAGACTGGAGCTGTTCTCTGACTGGTAGGAAATCTACCGAGAAAGTTGAATTTGGACGAAAACAATAGAGTAGGTGAGGGAGAACTGTGCCTTGTGGATATGATGGGTGGAAGAAGGTGAAGACATTGATGATGGTGAAACAAAGATCAGTACAACGCAGGATCAGGCCCTCAAGCCCACACGCCTACACTGTGGATGATTTCAAGCCAAACCAATCTCCTCTACCTGCACATGATCCACATCCCTCCATTCCCTGCACGTCCCTGCAGCGAATGGTATGTTGGCATTCATAGCAAAAGGTTTGAGTACAAGAGCAGGGAGGTTCTACTGCAGTTGTACAGGGTCTTGGTGAGGCCACACCTGGAGTATTGCGTACCGTTTTGGTCTCCTAATCTGAGGAAAGACATTCTTGCCATAGAGGGAGTACAGAAAAGGTTCACCAGACTGATTCCTGGGATGGCAGGTCTTGCATATGATGAAAGACTGGATAGACTTGGCTTGTACTCGCTGGAATTTAGAAGATTGAGGGGGGATCTTATAGAGACTTACAAAATTCTTAAGGGGTTGGACAGGCTAGATGCAGGAAGATTGTTCCCGATGTTGGGGAAGTCCAGAACAAGGGGTCACAGTTTAAGGATAAGAGGGAAGTCTTTTAGGACCATGATCATATCATATTGAATGGCGGTGCAGGCTCGAAGGGCTGAATGGCCTACTCCTGCACCTAATTTCTATGTTTCTATGTTTCTATGACCGAGATGAGAAAATCACTTTTCACACAGAGAGTGGTGAATCTGTGGAATTCTCTGCCACAGAATGTAGTTGAGGCCAGTTCATTGGCTATATTTGAGAGGGAGTTAGATGTGGCCCTTGTGGCTAAAGGGATCAGGGGGTATGGAGCGAAGGCAGGTACAGGATACTGAGTTGGATGATCAGCCATGATCATATTGAATGGCGGTGCAGGCTCGAAGGGCCGAATGACCTACTCCTGCACCTATTTTCTATGTCTGTTTCTATGTGCACATACCAATCCAAAAGCCTCCCAGATGTGTTCAGCAAAACACGAGCAGAAAGGGCCAGAAAGGGAGTTCCCCTTCAGCATTGACCAACATTGACTCAAATTATCTTGCTGTTGTACTGCAGAACAGATTCAAAGGGCGTGAATCCCTTGAGATTGATCTTACTAAATATTTTCATACAAATAGGCTGAATTTGCTTTTCTTATTTGCATATTTTGAATACTGATGCTATTCTTTTATATTATGTAGAAATATATATTAAAACATTTTACCACATAAATGCAATTTTTTTCACATCACTTTCAATTTCGTATTTAGCTGTTACCATTTTTGGAACAAAACAAAATACTGAAAGTTCTCTTAAGGGAAACATTGCAACAAAATGTTGTCAAAGGCTAAAGAGAATACAAAATATGAATATATATATATATATATAAAGTACCTTTTGCATTCTTGGGTGGTATAGTGGCACAGCGGTACAGCTTTTGCCTTTACAGCCAGGCAGGTTCAGACTGAACCCATATTGGGTTCAGTCCCGAATATGGGTGCTGTCTGCACGGAATTTGTACATTCTCCCCACGACCGCACTGGTTTTCTCCGGGATCTTTGGTTTCCACCTACACTCTAAATAAGTACGTTAATTAGCTTTCTATTGTAGGTTAATTAGCTTTCTATAAATGTAAATTGTCCCTAGTGTGTGTACTCCGTGGGCCAAGGAGCCTGTTTCTGCACTTTATCTTTAAACTAAACTAAACCTTGGGTTATCAAAAATATAATCATTGTTGTAATGTAAGAAATGTGAAAGCATGCAAGTTCCCACAGCTCAGTAAAATCCCACCATAGGCAATGTGATACAGGTTTTAATATGCCTATATTCTGAACCACCGATATAGTTGGTGTTGCATTAATCTAACAAAAGTTTACTGTTTAGTTCCCATTTGAGCAAATGTCTTCAGTAATATAAGCTGACCAAGACCAGGGCAGCACCAATAATTAATGAAAGTGTTGAATTTTTAATACCACAATGTTAAATGTTTTATAACATTACAAAATGACAACACATAAGTAAATTACTCACAGCCATTGAAGATTTTCATTTGGTAAAAGAGACTTCCTGGTTTATTTAAATAGTATTTGTGCAAAAAGCTGTGTAACTGAATTTCAATTGCAGCATATGAGTCGTTTCATGAAAGAGCAAAGATGATTCTAGCATAAAGTTTTACAGAAACACAAAAATTTCTGCAATGCCAGTTTCCATTGAAAATAACACATACGGTAGTACATGTGGTCATAGTCATAGAGCCATGCAGCCCAGAAACAAGCTAAACACGTCCATAGCGAACAAGGTCCCCTGTCTAAGCAAGTCCCATATTTGGCCTGTTTTGGTGTTTGAAGCTGGACGAATTTTTGAAATTCCAGGCAAGGAAGAAGTGTAGAATTCAGGGCACTCCAAGAGATGTAAAGAAGACATGGCAGTCTAAAAAAGTCAGTGTGCAGTTCTTATCATCCATCTTCCTGAGGTGATCCACTGGTTCCTAATTGCTAGCTTGTTTCAGGCAGAAGCCTTGTTTAAAAATACTACTGAGGATGCTACATACAAAGGCAAAATCTTTTACGGCTTAATAAACTGGAAATAGGCACTTGTTGATATGCACTAACTGAAGGGTTGTGAGAGGAGTATCAGTGGAGCACATCACATTTAAGCAAATGAAAGGCAGCTTTTAATATGATTAAGACCTGTGAGCTTAATGGTCTATGTAAGAGTTGATATTGTTAAGCATTGAAAGCCATCTGTAGCTAAAATCCAGGTGTTTCATGGTTACATGATTTACTGTGAGATACCCATTATTTGAGTTCAAGTGGGGTAAAATTAAACGTGAATCTTTTTAAATTAAAATCACCATGAAGGACATTTCACATTGAATGTTGATGATATTTATTCTGCTATGACTTGTTTCCAATAAGTTTCCTATTTTGAGTGAGCAAAATTCACACGTTTCACACATTTCACAAAACAATTTTGTTTTCAGTCGCAGAGAGCACCCAATTAATGCCTAGATTATTTTAAATAATTTTAGCAGGAGCCACTTAGCAGGGATTAAGTCCTTACTTTGAGCAGGGGTGCTGCCACTGTCAAATTGAAATAATAACCGTTTATCTTCCTACAGAAGCTGCCTGACTTGCTGAATATTGCTAGTCCTTCTGCCTTTACTTCAATTTTCCAGCATCTGTAATTTTTTTACATTTTCATTAGTTGGACCTTCCCTGCTGAGGATTCTCCAGTGGACAACCAAATGCCAATAAGCTATAACAACAAATATTTGCAGAACAGTCAGAATGAAGCATTGTATTGCAACTTTACAATGATGTAACTGTTCCACAGCTGATGGAAAGCAGTGAGATGTCTCATGTTTTCATAAAGTTATAAAGTGTTTTCATAAAGTTATAAAGTGTGGAAACAGGCCCTTTAACCCAACTCGCCCATGCCGACCATCTACACTAGTCCCATCTGTCTGCATTTGGCCCATCTCGTCCTAAATCTATCCTATCCATGTACCTGTCCAAATGTTTTTAAAACATTGTGATAGTACCTACCTCAACTACCTCCTCTGGCAGTTCTTCCCAAATACCTATTACACTTTGTGTAATCAGGTTCCGATTAAATCTTTGCCCCCTCACCTTAAACCTATGTCCTCCAGTTCTCAATCACCCTACTCTGGATTAAAGACTGTGCATTTACCCTATCTATTCCTCTCAGGCACCGTACACTGTAAGATCACCCCTCATCCTCCTGCGCTACAAGGAATAAAGTCCTAGCCTGCTCATTTTCTCCCTGTAGCTCAGGCCCTTGAGGCTGGCAACATCCTCGTAATTCTTCTCTACACCCTTTCCAGCTTGACATCTTTCCTTTAACCAGGGCTGCCGACTCTCACGCATTGAGCGTGAGACTCACGCATCTGATGAAATTCTCACGCTGTCACGCTGATGACAGATGTTCTCACACTCAATTAAAGAAGATATATATATATAAATAAATAAAGTCACACTCCTCCACACTCACCAATGAAAATAGTTTTCTGTCGGCGGTGTGGAGAGCAGGAGTTGGACAGGACTGCTGTCGACGGGTTTCCCGTAAAGGACGAGCAATTGGCTTATGCCCATCACACACTATTTAAAATGACAATGTAGACAAAAATGCTGGAGAAACTCAGCGGGTGAGGCAGCATCTATGTCTGAGTTTGACCCTTCTTCAGACTCAAGCATTTCTCCAGCATTTTTCTCTACCGCTCTATAGATGCTGCCTCACCTGCTTTCATATTCCTGAGCAGATAGTGTGCTAGGTGAGAAACGGCGGTGGTACCAGCACAGAGCCCCCTCCCCCCCCCCAGGCATCACTCACACCTCCGGCGGCTCTGTGTCCAGCGGCCGCACTGTCCACACCACATGGAGTTTTAACCCCGGCCCGGTGCCAGGAGCGAACCAGGTGAGTTGGTGCCGCCTCGGAGGCCGTGGGGATGAATATCGGGCTAAGGCTCCGCTCCGATGCCCAACCCCCGGGTCACTGACCCTCACCTATCCCAGACCCCCGGACCCCTGGGTCACTGTCCCTCACCTCCGGCTGGAATCAGAGCACCTGGGCCGGCCCGCATTCCCGGGGAGAGGGCTGAATACTTTTGCACACCACACTTTTCATTTTTTTATTTGTAAAAAGATTTGAAAACCATGTATCATTTTCCTTCCACTTCATAATTATGCACCACTTTGTGTTGGTCTATCACATAAAATGCCAATAAAATACATTTACGTTTGTGGTTGTGACGTGACAAAATGTGGAAAAGTTCAAGGGGTATGAAAACTTTAGCAAGCCACTGTATATATGGATAACAGCATGAATTATAATCTGATTTCCATGCATGAATACAATAAGGTCATTCATGTGCTGCACCTGTTGATCAGAGCCTGGCTCTACTGTGGAATACAATTAGGAATGTAATTTAGCCTAACCTTTGGGTGGAAGATTGCAACCTTCACGTGGTCCGCCCTGTTTCGACTAATGCAATCAACTTGACGTGCACAAACGGAAGATCAAATAGAACAAGTTGTCCTACAACTTTAGGCTGTGCACGCCACACAAAAGAAGAAGAGCCTAACCTTATTCATACCTAATCCAATTTGAAGCATAAATGTTGCATTCAAGTGTAAGTTAAAAGACTCACTACAGTATGCACCAGATTGCACAATTTCAAACTGAAAAATTGAAAAACTCCCTACCGTGGGAGGGGGAACACCCCGTCCTCATACCCTCCACCCCTCGGTCGCTATGCTCCATGGCAATTTTTCACTCTCAACTTTCACCCAATGATGGCAACCCTGCTTTAACACGGTGACCAAAACTGAACACAATACTCCAAATGTGGCTTAACTAATGGCTTGTACAAATGTAAAATAACCTTCCAACTTCTATACTTGATACTTAGCCAATGTCCTGAAAGCCTTCTTGACCACCCTATCTACTTGTAACTACACTTTCAAGGAACTCTGTACCTACACTGCAAGATCCCTCTGTTCTACAGCACTCCCCAGAGTCCTGCCATTCACTGTGTTGGTCCTGCCATGGTTAGACTTCCCAAAATGCAACACCTCATATTTATCTATATTAAACTCCATTAACCATTCCTCAGTCCACCTGCCCAACTGTTCAAGATCCTTTTTGACAATCATCTTCACTATCTACAATGTTTTGGTGTCATCGGCTAAGTTATGAATCATGCCTTCTACGTTCTCAACCAAATCATTGATATAGATGACAAACACCAATGATCCCAGCACCCTGAGGCACACCGCTGGTCACAAGTCTCCGGTTCGAAAAACAATCTTCCACCATTACAGTCAGCTTCCTTCCATGAAGCCAATTTTCTATCCTCTTGGCTAGGTCTCCTATGATCCCATGTGATCTAACATTCCAGTAACCTACCATGCAGAACCTTGTCAAACACCTTGCTGAAATCCAATATATACCTGCCCTCATACCTGTCCCTATATCTCCTCCCTCAACTCCGTCCAAGGACCCCAACAGTCTTTTCAAGTGAGGCAGAGGATCACTTGCGCCTCCTCCAACTTTATCTACTGTATGCGCTTTTCCAGGTGCGGACTCCTATATATCAGCGAGACCAATTGCAGGCTCGGCGATCATTTCGCTGAACACCTCCACTCAGTCAGCCTAAACCTACCTGATCTCTCTTTTGCTAAACACTTTAACTCCCCCTTCAATTCCCATACTGATCTTTCTGTCCTGGGCCTCCTCCACTATTAGTGAGGTCCAGTCAAATTGGAGGAACAGCACCCTCATATTTCACTTGGGCAGCTTACACCCCAGCGGTATGAACGAATATTGACTTCTCGAACTTTAAGTACCCCTTGCTTTCCCTCCCTATTCCTAGTTCTCTGGGTAGTCTGACTGTACCCCAATTACATTTTATCTCCATATGCTTCGTTGTCACCTCCTAGCTAAAAATAATCTTCATTTTCCATGAACTGTATCCTCTTTGATGTCTCATTTTCACACCTTACACTTCCTTATCTCTGTGTCTGTGTCTCCATCTCCCTGTCTCAGTCTGAAGAAGGGTCTCAACTCGAAACGTCACCCATTCCTTCTATCCAGAGATGCTGCCTGTCCTGCTGAGTTAATCCAGCATTTTATGTCTATCTCCGGTGTAAACCAGCATCTGCAGTTCCTTCCTATACTCTGCCCTCATCAATCTTTTTGTTTACATCTTCAAAAAACTCATCGTTCATGAGACATAATCTCCAAATGTACAAACGTCTGCTGACTATCCCTAATCAGCCCCGTGTCTATCTAAATGTATATTTCATCCCTCAATATTCTCTCTAGTAATGTTCCGACGACTGATGTTAGACTCGCTGGCCTATAGTTCCCAAGTTTTTTCTTGCAGCCCTTCTTAAATAGTGGCACAACATGTGCCACCCTCCAGCCCCCTCATCCGTATTTAATGATGACTCATAAACTGTATCCAGAGCACCTGCAATTATTTTGTCCTAGGTACTTTCCCCTGCTGCCGCAGGAGATGTAACAGCTGTCCTTATATATCCTCCCTCGATTCCACCCAGGGACCGTAGCAATCCTTCCAGGTACGGCAGCAGGGAAAGTACCTAGGGAGTGGGTGGTTTTGGTGAGAAAAGATGAGTGAACCAAGGAGTTGCAGAGGGAGCGGTCTCTGCTGAAGGTGAAAAGGGGTGGAGATGGGAAGATCGATGTAATTAGTGGTGGGATCATGTTGGTGGGTGACAGAAATGTTGGCAAGTGGGCTGAGGGATGGTTAATGGAGTTGAATACAGATAAGTGCAAGGCGTTGCATTTTGGGACCTCAAACCAGTGCCGGACCTACGCAGCGAATGGCTCTGTGGTATGTTGTAGAGCAGATAGATCTAGGAATGCAGCTATACAGCTCCTTGAAAATAGCATCACAAGTAGGTAGGGTGGTCAAGAAGGCTTTCGGCACACTGACCTTCATCAGTCAGAGTATTGAGTATGGAAGTTGGGAGGTCATGTTAGAGTTGTACAAGACATTCGTGAGGCCACACTTATGGTATTGTGCTGAGTTTTACTCACTCTGTTATAGGAAAGATGTTGTTAAGATGGAAAGGATGCAGAAAAGATATACGAGAATGTTGCCAGGACTTATGCGTTTGAGCTATAGAGAGAGGTTGAACAGGCTGGGACTTTATTCCTTGGAGCACAGAAGGATGAGGGATGATCTTGTAGAGGTGCACAAGATCATGAGAGGAATAGATAGAGTAAATGCACATGGTCTTTTCGAGAACCAGAAGACATGGGTTTAAGGTGAGCGGGAAAAGATCCCGAGGGGCAACATTTTTATACAAAGGGTGACCGGTATATGGAACGAGCTACTGGAAGATGTAGCTGACGTAGGTACTATCACAACATTTAAAAAACATTTGGACAGGTACATGGATAGGATAGATGGCAGACAGGTGGGACTAGTACAGATGAGGCATGATGGTCGGCATGGGCCAATTGGGCCGAAGGGCCTGTTCTCATGCTGTATGACTCCATGACTATATGGTGCCAAGACAATAACCTGTCCCTCAATGTCAGCAAGACAAAGGAGATTGTGATTAACATCAGGGAGTGAAGCAGTATACATACCCTAGCCTACAATGATGATGCTGATGTCGAAATGGTCAAATGTTTCAAGTTCCTAGAAATAAATCTCCCCAGCAACTTGTCCTGGACCAAATACAACAAAGCTATGGCTAAGAAAGCATACCAACACGTCTACTTCATTAAAAGGCTGAAGAAGTTTGGCATGCCCCCAATAACCCTCATCACGTTCTACAGATGCGCCGTTTAAAACATCTTATTGGGATGCATCACACTCTGGTTTGGAAATAGCTCCATCCAAGACCACAAGAAACTGCAGAGAGTTGTAGACATAGCCCAGACCATCATACTAACTAGCCTCTTTTCCATTGATTCCATCTATGTTTTACACTGCCTCGGCAAGGCCACCAGCATAATCAAGGACGAGTCTCACCCCGGTCATGCCCTCTTCTCCCATCTCCTATCAGGTAAGAGGTACAGAAGTTTGAAAGTGCATACCTCCATGTTCAGGAACAGATTGTTCCCAGCTCATATTAGGCAACTGAACGGTCCTCTCATCGGCTAGTGTGTGGTCCTGACTTATCATCTACCTCATTGCAGACCCTCGGACTATCTTTAATTGGATTTTATTGGACCAATGTTATATTTTGCACTGAATGTTGTACCCTTTGCCCTTTATCTGTGCACGGTGCACAGCTTGATTGTACGTATGTATGTATACAAGTACTTGATTGTACAGTCTTTTCTCTGACGCAAAGCACGCAAAAGCTTTTCTCTGTACTGCATGTGACAATTAAAAACTAAATTAAACTAAAACTAATCCTCCATTTACCTCGATGAATATAGCATCAACAACTCTCAATAGGTTCAACATCACATAGAGCAGTGCTTGCTTGATTGGCTTCTTAATAATGACCCTAAACATCATTCACTTCACCCCCAGGGATAGAGGCTGCTATATGTACAATTTACAAAATACACTGCTACTCACTCAGGTTCTTGAACAGCACCTCCCAAACCCAATGAGGACCAGGGCAGAAGATCCTTGGTAACACCACCACATTCAGGTACACCTCCAGGTTGAACACCATTCTGACTTGCCCTCCTGCTTCCTAATCTCATGTCAAGTGAATTGATCTGTATCAAGAATTGATAAAGATCCCACTGTTTTGTATTCAGTGGGATATATGTCTGAAATATATTCTCTACAGCTTTGCTGTTGGTGTAATGAAATTTATTCTGAATTAGCTTACATTTTAATTAGATTTGACGATATGGTCACGTCCTTTGCAATGCAGCTTTTAAAACTTGCAGACATGAATTAATACATCTATTTTATTACTAAAATATTAATGGTACGTGATATTTCATTTACACAAAATATTATAATAAAGTAATCTATGCATTATAAATAAGAAACATATATCAGAGCTTTAATAGGTTTAGATTAGTCTAATATATAATGATTTTCGCAATGAAATTGAACATGAACTTGAAAAATCCTTAAAACGCTATGTTACAATGAAGAAAGAGGGATAGGTATTTACCAGATAGTTTTTTTAATAGTACAAGAATACAGAACCAAATAGCCTCGTTTTTGTGCTACTTAATTCATAATTCTGACAGTTTTGTCTAAATCACTGCAGCTGGAAATGCTTCATGTTCTTCATGATAAAAATGTGGTATGTAACTTCCCAGAAAATTATTTAATGAAACTTTGAACTCAATCTTGTAATTGGACATGGCATAATTCAACAGTCAGAATATGGTCTTATACTTTATTTGATAGGTCACATGCAAATGTTAAATTGAATAGAAATGTAAAATAGTAAATGGTTGGAATTTCAGTGTAACACATTGAATTATAGAAATAATACATAGCAAAATGTGTTTGTGCAGGCTCTTTGAAAAGCAATCACTAGCCTGCAGTTATTCTGCCCCTAAATTTGCGGATTGTCTTTTCAAAGCACATACATGATTGTTCTTGGAATGTTACTGTGAAGTGAACATTAACTCGGATGAATATTTTGGCTTGGTTGATGATGGAATTGAAATCTTTGGAAAAGTAAGACCATCGATACGAGGATATGGGATACAAGGTTTAAACTATTGGTTTCCACATTTCAGATCGGTATTTTGGCTTTGTGGTTCAACCACCTCAGATGGGGTTGGATTTCAATTTCAATAAACCTACTGCTCAATTAGAGCAATATGGACATGAATTTTGTAAGTTAACTTGGACACGTACTTTTTTGAGAACTTACTAGTGGAAGCAAAGTGAGAGGATTGTGGCAATTGAAGATGCTGAACCCTTTAATAGTGAAATATGCTAACACAGTCAGTTCTTATGGAATGTACTTATTTGTTTCAATGATAGGATTTGCTCATAGTGCTTGTGTTGAAAGATTATAATCAATATCTTTCTTTTTGTTTTATTGATCAACACTTTAGAGCTCTGATCTTAGATCAGTTTGTGTTACATATGCCATGTTAGTTTGGACTTCTTACGTGAACCAAGATGAGGCAGCAGATACCTACTACTGCTGCCACACAATGACATGATCACTGGCGCACTGAATGTGCAAAACTTAAGCTTTTAAAATATTTTAGAACTTAATTTCTTCAGGAAAGTCAGCGTGCAACTTGGGGCAGTTGCAAACATATCTGTAGGGTGTCAATAAGATATATGCCAACTCATATCACTAATTTGTAACCATATTTTCCTTTGGATGCTTTCCCGAGTCATTTGCCAGATATTTGAGATGGCAGCTAACAAATGCATGATGGTCAGCCATGTGGTTAGTGATAAGTCTGCCAATCAGGTTAACACCAGCTGAAATCAAACCAGTCAGAATGCTTGAGTGAAAGGCATAAACTACAGATGCCTGAAATCTAACATATAGATAGAAGATACTGAAAATTCTCAACAGATCAGGCAAAATCCACTGAGAGTGAAAAAATGTTAACATTTCCTATATATTCTGATATGACAACAAACTCAATCAATAACTGTTTTTCTCTCTCCCCAGCGGGCTGATCCCTCTGAGTATTTCCAGCATTTTTTTTATTTCAGAAAGTGTGAGCGATTGTTTTATGGCTCTGGCTGGTTTTTTCACAGCTGCAGGGCTCCATATGTTATACATAGGTCAATTTAATACATCTAAAACAAAACAAGGAGTGTTCGTCGAAGGAGATAGGCAACGTTTCGGGTCGAGACCCTTCTTCAGACTGGTCAGGGATCAGGGAAACGAGAGATATAGACGGTGATATGGAGAGATAAAGAACAATGAATGAAAGATATGCAAAAAAGTATCGATGATAAAGGGAACAAGCTATTGTAAGCTGTTTGTGGTGTGAAAATGACAAGCTAGTGCGACTAGGATGGGAGGGAGATAGAGATAGAGGGAATGCCAGGGCCCGAGGGCTGAGGGAGAGGTGGGAAGGGGAGGAGACAGCAAGGGTTAACAGAATTGAGAAAATTCAATGTTCAAGCCCAGAGGATGCAGACTCCCCAAGCGGAATATGAGGTGCTGTTCCTCCAACTTGCGGTGTTGCTCACTCCGACCTCTCCGTCCTGGGCCTCCTCCACAGCCAGAATGAGCAACACCGCAAGTTGGAGGAACAGCACCTCATATTCCGCTTGGGGAGTCTGCATCCTTTGGGCTTGAACATTGAATTTTCTCAATTCTGTTAACCCTTGCTGTCTCCTCTCCTTCCCACCTCTCCCTCAGCCCTCAGGCCCTGGCATTCCCTCTATCTCCCTCCCCCACCGTAGTCACACTAGCTTCTAATTTTCACACCACAAACAGCTTACAATGGCTTGTTCCCTTTATCATCAATACTTTTTTGCATATCTTTCATTCATTGTTCTTTATCTCTCCACATCACCGTCTATATCTCTCGTTTCCCTGATCCCTGACCAGTCTGAAGAAGGGTCTCGACCCCAAACGTCGCCTATCTCCTTCGCTCCGTAGATGCTGCTGCACCCGCTGAGTTTTCGTCAAGGAGTGTTCGTCAATTGCAAGAGCTTCACTTTAGCAAAATTCGACCACTGTGTGTGACTACAAAACGTTTAGGCAGGTGTGTGCAGACTTTCTGGGCTTCTGTTGCAGTGTGCAAATTCACCATTCCTGGCAGAAGACTTATGGATGACTACCCGGCTGCAGAGATGCTTCTCAAAGTCCAGATTGTGGTTTTAAGGTAGTAAAGAGTTGACGCAGGAAAGAGCAGAAACTAGACACAACATGTTGGAGTAGCTCAGCGGGTACAGCATCTCTGGAGGGAAGGAATGGGTGACATGACGGATGGGAAACGTCGCCCAATCCTTCTCTCCAGAGACGCTGCCTGTCCCGCTGAGCTACGCCAACATTTTGTGTCTGTCTTCGGTGTAAACCAGCATCTGCTGTTCCCTCCTACGCAAACTTTGTGTATGAAGGAACTGCAGATGCTGGTTTATACCGAAGACAGACACAAAGTGTTGGAGTAACTTACTCAGTAACTCTTTGTGACAAAGAGCAAAAACTATTCGGTCTGGAACATCACATTTCAATAACAATTCTTCAGGCAAGCTCTCCTATCAGGTCCATTCAATTCCATTGCGCGACAGTGTTAGTAAAATGTAACCTGTGTCTAGTTGCCATGAGCGCTGATCTTCAGCAGCAGCAGCAGCAGCAGCCGGTTGCGCAGCAACGCCAGCCGGCGATGACCTGCGGAGGCACGGCGTCATTTCCGGCGGTGAGGGCCCCGGTGTCAGGTGACCGGTGACGTCACTGGGAGTTTGGTCACGGCAGTCGGGACGGCAGGAGGAGAGGAGAGGACTCGACAGGTGAGGGGGGAATGCGAGGGACAAGGGACGGAGTGAGGGGCTGAGGGCACGCCAGCACCCACACACCAGGCCCCCCTGCCCGACACTGGGGAGCTCCGGGCCTCGGCAGCGAGGCCTCAAGGATTTTAATCACCGCCGTTTGTTTATGTCTCTGAACTCACTTCCGTGTTTCGACACTTTTGAGGCCTAAAAATCGACGGTTAAGGAAGCCCATCGCTTTGTGTAAAGTTTGAACATCGCATCTCTGTTTGAAAGCCCCTACCTGGAAGGGTAATAAACTTGCGGAAATAACCACTCGAACCCAGAAGTTTGTTTTGGTGATTGTCTTGAAAAACTTCCCATTCTTTTGTTGGAATAAAAGGTTGCAGTGGTTTTAAATTGGGGGTTATTTAACAATATCATATACTGAAGCAAAACTATGGGTTTATTTCTAACATTGGCGAGGATCGTGTAAGGTGGGTCTTCTGTCTCAAGGAAGAGTTCTTTCATTGTGTTCCCATTTTAAGAGACCTAAGTGCAAAATATATGAAAGTCTTAACAAGCTATGAGGTTAAGTTCAGTCCGTTGTAGGTCAGGATAAAGCCAATAGTTATTCTTCAAATAATACCTGAAACACATAAATCTGTAACATAACCAAGCCCTAACAACCCTCTCGTAGATGATATCACCATCATCTTTGTCATCTAGATTCTCTTGGTCTTCACCCTATCACATGACATTCCTATATTTGTTTCACCCCTCCCACATGTCTGCAACATAAAATGTGTATTTTTTTTCCCCTTGTTCTAATGAAACATCACGGACCAGAATGTTAACTGTTTCTTGTCCAGAGATGCTGGATGATGTGCTCACTATTCCAGCATTTTATGTTTTGTAATTCAGGTTTCTTGCATCTTCAGTTGTTTTTAACTTTTGGTTCACCTCAAAGGTATTTCATTCCTGTTTATAGAACTTCAATGTGCCAAATCTACCGTCCTTTGTTACAACTATGTCTAAATTAATTTTGTGATTATGCAGTGGGCCAAAAAATTGAGGCATTGCAATCACTTGAAGGAATGATGAACACGTTTATATTTTGTAAATACAAGTTCACAACAATAGTGGTGGTGATGAGAAACATTTTGATAGATTGTGCTATCAGGCCTATTTCAAATAGCAGAGGTAACCAATGGACTATTGTGAGACAGATTATTTCTTCTGATATATACTTTAATGGTCATTAGTCTTCTATTTAAATTTATGAATGAGAATAGAATGTAAAAGAAATTTCATCACCAGCAAAGGTGCTCAGGAAACAGTAACAATGACATCTAACTTTCCTTTAAGCAACATAGATTATTATTTGAAGAATGCTGGCATCTATCATCATGTGTCATGTGAAACGGCCTGTCCATACATTTATCAGTCCAGCTGTCAATCCAGGAGATGCTGTGGGCCTTCATAAACAGAGATTATATTGTGCATTTATTTGATAGATTGATATTTTGTTCTATATTTGTCCTCGCGGCGGTTATTTTTTTGGACAGAATTAATTGATAAGTAGTTTGATGAAATGGAATAGTTGGGGCTGTTGGGTCTTTTCCCATCTACCGTGGGCTCAATCTGGCAGAAATGTCCTTCAGGGGTTAGGCATTGGGTTATTCTGTGCACTCACTTCACCCCCAAGGGATATTCATTATGGACGTTGACCACTTTCTCAGCTGATGATATCAAAATTTGATATTACGAAACTACATCTAGCACAATTCGATTGACTTCAGACAATGAGATCTAGAGTTAAGGTTGGGGACTATTACCAATCCTTATTCATTAAGGACACTCTACACACTACTGATCCTTTGCGCTGCTCGGACAGGATTTTAGCTGTGGTTTTTTATTGATATCAGTGGTATTTTAAATAATAGAGCATTTAAATTAGTACCATATAGCAGACAAATTGTTGAATGCTTGACCAGAGTTAATATTTGAAAGAGCAATGTTGTTATTGCCTAAAATAAGGTTGGATAGATGAAAGATTAGTTGAAAGAAAGATTGACAGGATAAGGGGAGAAAAAGAACACATACATGATTAAATGTACTCGAATGGAAGTACATGGCCTTTTTCCATATTGTACTTTTTAAATGTATTGAACTGAAGACTAGTATAGTGCTTTCAATGTGCTTTAAAATGCATATAAGGAAGGTACATGCTATCATCCTTTTCCAAAAATAAATAAAATTGGTGGATGGGTGAACAATTTGCAGATTTTGTGTATGTTGATAGAGATTGAGAGATGAAGAAAATCTAAAAAACTGACAAGAAGATAGTTTAAGAAGGAACTGCAGGTGCTGGAAAATTGAAGGTAGACAAAAATGCTGGAGAAACTCAGCAGGTGAGGCAGCATCTATGGAGCGAAGGAAATAGGCAACTTTTTTGGGTCGAGACCCTTCTGAAGAATTATTCTTCTGAAGCACCCTTCATGTCTGCCGACAAGAAGATAGTGATATTCAGCATGAAGTGTAAAGGTATAAATGGGTGTGCAGTGTTGGGGTTGGATAAGATGAGCAAAAATTGCAGCATGGCATTTGATTAGTTGAACTAACAAGGAAATGGAAAGAATCAAAACACAAATGTTGAAACTACTTTTTATTTAGTATAAATTGTTATCATAGATATAACTCATTTTGAAATTAGATGAATATACAAACCTAGATTAACCTTTTTGTGACGTTTAAATTTCATCCTTTATCTTCGTTAGGTTGATTCAATTTTGAAGATCCAGTCATGCTGCGATCAGGATTTCGATCTGAGCGTTTACGGGTGAACTTGCGACTAGTTATCAATCGACTTAAGCTGTTGGAAAAAAAGAAAAGTAGGTGTTTTTAATGAAATTATGACAGATTTTCTGAATTGACTTTGAATAACTCATTTTTGTGATCTTAGTACCTCAGTTAATTAAACATTTTATAAAGTTGATGGATTTGAAGTATCAATGCCTTTATTTAATAAATTGCTGCATGATGGTCTAGCTCTTTTGCACTATATTGTATGCCTCAGTTAAATAATACAGGGCATCCCTGGGTTTGGAATCACCAGACTTATGGACACCCATAAGTACAATTGAGCTCCCATAATATTATTAAATTAAAATGATTGACATACATACATACTTTTGTCCCTGGGAGCAGCAGGACTAGTTTCTCCTCTCAAAGGTAGACACAAACTGCTGGACTAACTCAATGAGACAGGCAGCATCTCTGGAGAGAAGGAATGGGGTAACGTTTCGGGTCTTAGAAAAATAGGCACAGGAGTAGGCCATTCGGCCCTTTGAGCCAGCACCGGCATTCAATATGATCATGGCTGATCATCTAAAATAATAAGATTAAACGAGAACTTACCAGTTTGAAGTTTGATCCTTATTTTATGAGGTAGCGAGGACATGATCCATGGAAACCTCCATGGTCCTCGCCGCTGATGTGGATGCAGCCCTGGTAGAATGAGATTTTAAAACGTTAGTATCGATACCTGCTGCACCCAACACCACCCTGAGCAACCTGGAGATAGTCTGCACCGTCACCCGGTGATGAGGGTTCTTGTGGCTGATGAACAGACCCTGCTCCATCTTCCTGATGGTGTGTGTGACTTTGATATAGTACCGAAGATGGGTGGCTATGCAGAGTGTAGCATCAGTGGGGTATGCTCTGAATTCCAGTTGCAGCCCTGTAGATCCCGGTCTGTGCTGCTTAAGCAACTCCTCTATAAAGAAGGTTACTTTCTCAGGGGTCGAGACCATACTGTCCAATCTAAGTTTCTGCAAAGTCTGGACCTGTTGTGCAGTGGTCAGTGCCATCAACATCACCACTTTGTAGGTGAGTCTGTCCGGCGGTAACCCCATCATGGGCGACCAGCTCCTGAGCAGGGTCAACACCACCCCTACATCCCAGGTAATGTTGTATCTGGGTCGAGGAGGGTTTGTATTGAAAATATCACTCGTAAATTTTGACACCAGCTGGTGCGATCCCACTCCTATATTGAGGTAAGATGATAGTGCACTCCTGGCACTATTTATGGCACTGTAGCTGAGTCCCTCATCCAAATGAAGGCCCGCGAGGAATTCCAACATGTTAGGGATCTTGGCAGAGTTGTAGGTTGTTTTCGTCCGACTGCAGTAGGCTTCCCATTTCCTGATGTGGGTTAGGTACTGCTTCAGGAGCTGGTCGCCCATGATGGGGTTACCGCCGGACAGACTCACCTACAAAGTGGTGATGTTGATGGCACTGACCACTGCACAACAGGTCCAGACTGTTGGCCCTGGATGACAGTCCGAACTCCAGCAGTGGCCTCTTCAGAACCTGCAAGCCAACAGGTTCAGATGACCATGGCACGGATGACACTCCCCAGTGATGTGGTTGGTGACCAAATTTGGGCATTTGGTAATTTGTGCCCATGGGACTTTTAGCCTATATAGGACCACCGGGTACCATGGTTGTGTATAGGCCAGTCAGGTATTATCAGAATGCCTGTTGCAGAATCCAGTTGAATTTTCTGCAATACCCGACTGATGAGGCAGAATGGGGGAAATGCATAGAAAAACCATTTCCCCCAATGGAGCGAGAATACATCCATTGCCATTGCCCCAAGATCTGGTTCCCAAGATACGTTGGTATCTGATGGTTCAACCTGGACGCAAAAAGGTTGATATCTGGAAGGTAAGTAGCTGATATCCAAATATTTCTTTCAATACACCAGAGCCAAATTGTATTTGCCAATTCATCACAAGATATTGACTTGATACTACCCATATGGTTTAAATAAGCCACCGTAGTGATATTATCTATTTGAAGACGGACATGCGTATGATGTAAGTTCGTGCAGTAAGCCCGCAGCCCGTGAAATGCTCCCAGCATTTCCAAATAGTTTATACCTTGTGACTGAAGAAGGGTAGATTTGTGCGAATCCCAACTGCCGCCACAACTAGAAGTGGTGTCGGTAGCTCCCCAGCCTTGGGCGCTTGCGTCGGTTTGTAACACGACTGATGGGTTGGATATAATGATGGGATTAAAACAATCACTAATATCGCTAACCCACCATTGTAGCTCAATTTATGCCTTGATCGGCAGCTGCATAGGTCTGTCAAAATGTCCAGCATTTGCTTTTAATGCTGAGATTTTTGCTCTTTGCAAGTTTTGATAATGTAATGGGCCAAATTGCGCTGCTGGAAATGTAGCTACAAGTTTCCCAATTACCTTAGCAGTGTGTCTGATAGTCGGTACCCTGGCGCAAGCAAGGCTGTTATATGCCTCTATTATATCTATTGCTTTGTGGCTGGGATAGTGACAATCATATGATTGGTGTTAATCGTGAATCCCAGATAGTCCATAACCACAGATGGGTTAAACTTAGATTTGTCTGGATGGATAACAAACCCTAGTTTCTAAAATAACATTTTGGTAGCTGTTACTGCTAGTTCAGCTAGTTCAAGAGTTTTCCTCACAATTAAGATATCATCTAAATATGCCATGACTATGTGATTTTGTTGTCTAAGGGATGCCAATATAGGTTTTAAAATTTTTTGTAAATAACCTAGGGGCTGTGGTAAGTCCATTGGGTAGGGCTTTGTATTGCCACAGTTGCCCCATCCAGACAAATTTTCAGAATTTCCGGTGATGTTCCTTTATAGGTACTGAATAGAATGCATCTTTTAAATCGATGCAGGCCATAAAGTACCCTCGTGAAATCAGCTGTTTAGCTATTTCAAATGTCTCCCTTTTGAAATGGGTATATTGTACAAAGGTATTCAAATGGGTTAGATCAATGATAATTCGACATCCACCATCTTTTTTGGTTTTGGTAAAGATGTTAGACACGAACCCGAGGTTCATATGTCGTTTTCTCTATTACCCCCATGTTATGTTGAGTTGGGGGAAGATGCCCATTTATGAATTCAATCTCATAACCCTGAATATAAAATATAGGTATCCGAAGTTATAACATCCCATGCATCCCAGAATGCATGCAACCTCCCTCCTACCTGTGAGGTAATGAGCACTCTCAAGAAAACCAGAACCCCTTACCTCCATGGTTACCGGCGGGGCTTGATGTTCTGGGCTTTTGGTGGACGTTGTGTTGCTGGGGTGGGGGTTTGGCGCATCTTCCATGCTGGTCTCTGTTGGCCCTGCCCTAAAAAAGGCTTCTGCTGATAGGGTGCGGCCGGTGGTTATGCTCTCGGTTCCCTGTCGGGCTGTCCCCGAGGCCTGGTATTTGCGTATGGATGGTGCCTCCGATACGCCTGTGGCCTGGCTGATGACGGAGGTTTCATTAATCCAACTGCTTTGGCCTCCTCATCCAATTCTTTGACCTGTAAGGCAGGTCCTGCCTGAACAACTGCCTTGGCGGCGGAGAAGCAGAGGCTTTGCACAACCCTGCAAATTTTGGGTTAAGTGTGGGCCGGATGGAGCTTTTCCTGAAACAGTTGATCTCATATTGTGTATTACACAATAGAGCCAGAGCATCTTGTTGCTCCTCTGTCATTTCTGTCCCGTCCAGGGTTCTGGCAAATGCCGTAATGGCTGATGTCAACAGCTTGAGGATCTTCTGAATTTTCAGCTCCTGGGCCCTGATCCCGGGACTAATGTTCCCCCAGATGGGCGTGTTGACCGTTGGGACATTCAGTGATACACAATTACCTGGGGCTTTGTATTTTTCCATAGCCTCCGTCAACACCTCTTCCTGCAGCTGGTGGGTTGTGAGGTAATTTATGCTCGCCGCTAGTTTGGCCTGTAGCGGTTTCCCTGAATGCCCTGGCTTGGCAAATTTGGACACTACCTCCAGTAGTTCTTCCTCTGGGATTTCTGGTTCTGCTGGTTCCTGCGCCAACCCCTCTTCAAAGTCAGCTAACCGCTGACTCCTGGCGCTGCCCACGGATGAGGGAGAAATACTCGGTGGACCCGCAGTATGGCTCCTAGATCATAGGGACCCCTGTTCTTGATGTTCCAGGTCCCACTCGAGCAGCTGCTCGATCATTTGCTCCATCCGGGTCATGCGACCGCCGCCGCTATCTGCGGACGGCAAGTCGACTTCCCCAGGTTCCCCAGAACTACTGGGGCTTCTGCCAACGGACCGCACCTCGTCGAGGTGATGTCGAGGGTACGTTGGCAGGTAGTCGCTGCCTGCCGCTCCTGCAGGGCTACACGACTCCCACGCGGACATGCCGCTAGTCCGCCGTCTTCCGGACTGTAGCGGTCCGCCTGTCTGGTAGGACCGAAGCGGACACGGGTCGGTGCCGGCCGCCGCTGCGGGGCTCCCCGACATCCGCGCGGGCTTACCGCCAGACCCGGTTATACGGGACTGAGATGGCGCATGGTCGCTGCCTGCCGCATCAACGGGGCCACACGACCGAAATACACTGCCACCGGCCTGCACTCTGGCAGCCTGTCCCGGTGGTGAGCCGGTACCTCCCGCTCCCGCTCCTGCGGGGCTACCCGACTTCCCAGCAGGTCCATCACCGGTCCGCGATCTGGCAGACTTCTCCGGTGGCATGTCGATGCTGGCCGCTGCGGCGGGGCTCGACCTGGATGCGGCTTTCCCCCTGGTCCGCCCTCTGGAGACCTGCAACGCAGGGGAAACAGAACGTGCCGTTGACCGTGGCACGGTATTACGCACCTGTTTGCCGCTAGCCCTTTGCTGTTTGGGCGATAGCGGCAGGCAGTCAGGTTCTACACTACCCTGCTCCTGCGCGGTGCTCCGACCAACATGCAGTTCCTTAGACTGCTGTGGTGGAGAGTCGGGCCTTGTCAACTGCACAGGGCTCCCCAACTATCGCGACTTTTTCCCGGCCCGCGAAGCGGGTGCTGCCGGTGTTGCGGGCAGCTCCAAGGATAGCAGCTGATGACTTCCCTCCGAAGTCCCGCGGCCCTTGGAGGCTTTCGCCTTCCCTTTCTTCGACTCCATCGTACCTGTAAGTAGATAATTCTCACAGGGACAACCAGCTCAAGGTTGGTTAAATCTTACCTTGAAGCCTCTTTTGAAGGTGCCGTTGGGGAAGCGCACTCACCCCTCCAAACGTCGACTGCAAATGCGAGCGACGATATGTCGCGCATGCGTGCTGGCGGGGTCTTCACAAAGTCACTCACGTGACTCCGAAGTAAAATCAGTACCCGGTTCCGGCTTTTTCCCCATAACCCTTGATTTCTTTAGCCCTAGGAGCTAAATTGCTCTCTCTTGAGAGAGACTGGAGAAGGGTCTCGACCCAAAATGTCACCCATTCCTTCTCTCCAGAGATGCTGCCTGTCCCGCTGAGTTACTCCAGCAGTTTGTGTCTACCTTCAAATTAAATCAGCATCTGCAGTTCTTTCCTACACATAGTTTCTCCTCTACTTCTCCACTTTATTCTTTGACATAAGTCTAGTGTGCTTTTGATACTATTTGTTACTATACTGTGGAGGTATGGTTATATCGAGTGGCTTGTGTATTTTCTGACTAATGGACAAAGGATATCTGCAACCTGAAACGTCACCCATTTCTTCTCTCCAGAGATGCTGCCTATCCAGCTGAGTTACTCCTGCTTTTTGTGTCTATCTTCTGCTTATGGTTGTCTGCTTAAAACAACCCATTTGTTACCTGGGAAAGCCTATCAATAAATTATAAATGTAATACAAAAGATTTCATTCATTAAGAACATTGCTCTATTTGATATTGCTGAATTATTCTTGCAGCTGAATTAGCTCAAAAAGCCAGGAAGGAAATTGCAGATTATCTTGCAGCTGGGAAGGATGAGCGGGCGCGGATCCGTGTTGAGCATATCATTCGAGAGGACTACTTGGTGGAAGCCATGGAGATTCTGGAATTGTACTGTGATTTGTTGCTTGCACGATTTGGCATGATCCAATCAATGAAGTATGTAAACATGACATTTATATTTTTGTCCCCGTCTTGTGTAGTTATTGATTGTCATAAATGGCTAACAAGCAAAATCTAAGTGCGACTCTAAATTAGTAATCATTCAGTTTACAAAACCAGCAGAGAAAACCATTTATTCTAATTCAACCAAAAAATTATGGTTGCTTTAAATTTGTAACCAGGGTATTTTGTTGGAAAATTTTAAAAAACAAAGTTAGTGTAACAGTGTTGGGTGCAAGTGTTTGCATTTCTGCCAACATTGAATAAGTACCGAATGAATAATATTAACTTACCATGCAAACCATGATGACGATAATACTGCTGTCGTAGGACAGCATTTTGTGTGAGGGGCAAAAAAAAATACTCATAAAACTAACAGCATTATTGCAGGATTTGTTATTGATAAAGTATTTAACTGTCATGTTTCTTTCTGAGATACAATTAATTTATCTAGAATTTCTGAATATTGTCATCATAATGTTTGCAAGGTTACTGCAACAGAATTGTCTATTCTCTTCACTGTATCTTCTGTCGATTTGTGTCCCCTGGTTGTCACATCAGTCACCATAGAAAATGTTACTCTTTCATGATCATGGCTTTTATACCTTCATTAAACACCTGTCAGCTGCCTTTGTCCAAATCCCAGATACTTCATTTTAACTTTTTTTTTGTGAAATTCCTTGTTTATGAATCTAAGTGTGAGGTATTTCAGTTTGGGAAATTAATCGTAAGGGGAAAATATTACAGTTAATAGCAAACCCTTAGCAATGATGATGTCCTGATGTATCTTGGGGCACAAGTCAATAGCACCCTGAAAGTGACAACGTAAGTAGATAGTGGTATGCTTGCCTTCAGTCAAAGCAATGTGTGTAAGAGTCGGTCATATAGCTTTGTTAAACTTTGGTGAAAACCAATTTAGAGTATTGTGTACAGTTCTGGTCACCCCAGGAAGGCTGTGGAGGCTTTGGAGACGATGCAGAAGCTGTCTACCAGAATGTTGCCTGAATTAGGGGATAGTGGCCACAAGGAGCAGTTGGACAAACGTGGATTGTTTTCCAGGAACACTAGAGGTTGAAGGGAGACTGATGGAAGTATATACAATTATGAGAGGCGAAGATTGAGTAGACAGTCAAAACGTTCTTTCCCAGGGGTGGGAAAGTCAAAGTCCAAAGGGCATAGGTTTAAGACCAGAGGGCAAACTTTAAAGGAGATGTGCAGAACAAAGCCGGCTGTACTTTTTGAGAAGGCTCTGCTCCTTCAACGTCTGCAGTAAGATGCTGCAGATGTTCTACCAATCGGTGGTAACCAGTGCCAATTTTCTCCGCTGTCGTGTGCTGGGACAGCAGGGCGAAGGCCGCGGACGCCAATAGGATTAACAAACTAATCAGGAAGGCTGGCCCCGTCCTGGGGTGGAGTCGGCTTAATGGGAGGTGGTCTTGGATGGGAGGATGCACCTCAAACTACGAAGCATCCTGGACAATACAGCTCACCTCCTGCATGACACATCTTCAGCAACAGACTGGTTCCACCAAGATGCAGTACAGAACGCCACAGGCGATCCTTCTTCCCTGTGGCTATCAAACTACAACTTCTCCCCCTTCTGTTGTGGAGTAGACTGACTCCCCTCCCCAATCTTTGCACATCCCCAATCCTTCCACTCGTCACTTTAATTTCATGTTTCACGTATTTTGTGTTTTATGACCATTGGCAGATCAATTTCCCTCCTGGGATAAAGTTCGATCATATCGTAATTCAAATAGCTGATTTTAATTTTTCACGCAGAATGCTTGCTCTTGCAAAGCCTAAGTGTGTTTTACTTCATTGAATGTGGTGCAACTGAGTTTTACCAATGTGGTGCAAGTCAGTTTTACCATTGCTGGATTTACTGCAGTCTAGGCTAGTATAAAATTAGAAAGTAGAAAAGGGGAAATTGTATGTTAATTGGCTTTGGTAAAATTGTAAATTGTCCATAGTGCGTTTAGGGTAGTGTTAGTGTGCGGGGATCGCAGGTTAGCATGGATTTAGTGGGCCGAAGGGTCTGTTTCCACATTGTATCTCTAAACTAAATACTGTCATTTTGCTGCTAATGGCAAAATCCTTGCCAACCTGTTCATAATCACCTAGAATGGACCCCAGTTAATGCCCATCTATTGTCATAATCCAGCTATTGACTATTATTTGGAGGCAAAGGAGGGGAGAGGACCAATAAATTGGATGATTTTATGGCAAACTTGGTCAACTCTGTGGAAAACAGTAATCTAATATTTTTGTAGATATGCTAGATTCTCACCAAAAATTGTTCTTCGCCCAATAATGTTGGTGTTAAATATATCTGAAATTCTTCTGTCTTGAACCAGAACCTTACAACTTGGTGTCCCAGTGAATAACATTGCAGATTCAGTTTAGTAGTTCCAGTATAGTTCTCAATAGCTATTCCACGTATACGAGTTCATATTCTAGATTGAGAGTAGTTCCTAAGCTAGGCACAAAAAGCCAGACGCAGATGCTGGTTTCAACTGAAGATTGGCACAAACAGCTGGAGTAGACTGAAGAAGGGTCTTGACCCAAAACATCACCCATTCCTTCTCTCCAGCGATGCTGCCTGCCCGCTGAGTTACTCCAGCTTTTTGTGTCTATCTTCGGTTTAAACCAGCATCTACAGTTCCTTCTCACACAGGAGGTCCTAAGCGTTCCCTTTGTTCCCTTTGATCATTGGATTGAAGAAGACCACACTTCATTGGCTGACAGGTAAGTGTAGGTTTGTCTCAAGTTGGATTAACTTTATTTACAGTGTGGCATCTATCGGAATAAGTTTATTGGTGTATTCTTCCATTAATTACACTGGAGGGCCCTTTGCATGACATTTTCTCTTGTAATCTATGTTTTCTTCTACGTGTGTGTTTAGAGAACTTGACACTGGTCTCAGTGAGTCAATATCCACTCTGATTTGGGCTGCTCCACGGCTACAGACTGAAGTAGTTGAACTTAGAGCTGTAAGTATTCCTTTTAACCGGATTACAAATTCACAATCTCCATCTACCCCCTTTCATTCAGGGAACTGGATGCAGGTCTGGCAGAGGCAATCTCTACACTAATCTGGGCTGCCCTAAGGTTGCCTTCAGAAGTAGTAGAGTTGAAAATAGTAAGTAGCGGGAATGGAGATAGTGCAGTTACAATATAGTCCTGTGCTTCTGCGTGTATTTTATATGCTTGTGTCTGGAATTAGATATTTGTGCTGCTTATAGCTAGATTTGTTGATCGTAGTTTCTTAGTTTTATTATTTTGTATTTTAAACTTGTAGGTTCAATGCTTGATTGATATTAGCTTGTCTAGATTATTGTATAAGTAGTAGCAAATACAGCTCAGTTGCATGCAGCTTTGCCTTCTCATCTCTAAACTAATGTGGAAAGCAGTAAGCTTTGTACATTCCTTTATAATTTTCATGTTACATTATTCTTTACTAACTGACAAAGTGCATGCTCCGATTCTAATCCATGCTAATGTTATCAATACATTATTATACAGTTTAAGGATGTAATTTGATTTCAGATTTGGCTGGAAATGAAGTGCATGAGAGATTTGCAAGAAAACCATATGTTTGTGAAGCATTGTTTAGTAAGAACATAGGTGAGGGTCAGGTTAGAACCCTAGTGCTGATTCATGGTGAGTGAGGCATCTTGGTCGGTTGGATCAAGATACAATAGAGAATAAGCCATTCATTCCCCCAAGGTTCGATCACTCACCTTCATATTAAGGGTCATTTACAATGACCAATTATCCTGCCAGCCTGTACACCTTTGGAATGTGGGACGAAACACAATAACCCGGGGGAAACCTGCACAGCCACAGGTAAAATATGCAAACTTCACACATACACAGCTCCAAAGTCAGAATTGAATCTGAATCTCTGACAGTGTGAGGCAGCAGATCAGCTAGATATGTGCAGAATAGATAAGTGCAGAGTAGAGAATGTGGTGAGAAACTACACTAGAGTTTTTTTAGCAGTGGCATAAGAAATAACAAATTAATAATATTTATTTAAATTTTCAGCTTGGCATATCTCGTTTTTTTTACATTAGTTGTAGTCTGCACTTGAGGATTTTGTGTTTTGACTAAAGGTGGACTATAGAATAGACACTGAGACTCATGAACCTTGCGGCAATCTTTATCAAGATTTAATCTGGATCTGATGAGTAGAGTCCAGGCTTGAAGCACAGCCAGTCTCCTTTTTTCAAGCGCCACAATGGGATTTTTGCTAATATTGATAATTTACATATATTTATTTTGAGTCTATATGATTTTTCTTTTAAGTACCACTCCACCAGCGATTTTCCGGCATTGCTGGTTCCAGAGCCTTGCAGGGTTATCCTTTTTGCTGGACCGACAGAGAAAAACAGTCTCTGGAGGGGTTGATGGGGGGGGGGGGGGGGAGAATGTGTAGGAAGAATTTACAGATGCTGGTTTACACTGAAGATAGACACAAAGTGGAGTAACTCAGCGGGACAGGCAGCATCTCTAGATAGAAAGAATGGGTGATGTTTCGGGATGAGACCCTTCTTCAGACTGGCAGACTTTATGCAGTCTGAAGAAGGGTTTCGACCCGAAACGTCACCCATTCCTTCTATCCAGAGATGCTGCCTGTCCCGCGGGGTTGCTGAGATGCCAGCCCACAAATTCGGCTGTGGGTGTTGGCTATGGGAACAGATCTGCCGGCTCTGCCTGGGCTGGATTTCCAGAGCCTCGACTGCAGGGGGCAAATTCGATCTGCCAACTGTCGCAGAAATCCTGATGAGGACGAGATCAGCCAACTCACCCGGCTTAAGCGCAACCTTTTCGGGTGGGGGGGGGAGGGGATTTCAAGTGCACTGGTGTAATTTTGTCCAGATTGTATAGAGCATTTCATTTTCCTGCATCTCTGGACCGACAACGATATTTCAAAATAATTTTCTCTTGTAGGTTTCCGATCAGCTCTGTGCCAAATATAGTAAGGAATATGGAAAACTTTGCAGAACGAACCAAATAGGAACTGTGAATGAGAGGGTACGTGTAGTCTAATCTTTTAAAATGCTTCATTATTGTCAAAAGTTGTATTCAGTCAAAGTGTATAGTAATCTCGATGTAGGAAGAAAAAGGGAGAATATTTATATCGTGCCTCTCATGGCATTGGAACCTTCCATTGCTTTACACAGTGAATTAATTTTGAATTGTGGTGATTGATCCAATAAAGGAAAACCACTTTACTCATACCAATGCCTAAAGGTAACAATGCCATAATGACCATATAATCTGTTTTTAAACATCAGCACACAATCCCTGAATTCTCCTATTCTTCAACTTTGGGCCGTGAAATCTTTAAAGTCCACTTGAAGAAGCACCTGACTATACCATCCCATGTAAAGGAAGAAAACTTTAACAGTTCGTCCCTCACTTAGTATTTCACCAGATTGCTCTGACCTCTCGAGAATGCTTTCAGTCATTTTCTTTACAATGCTTTGGATATAAAAATGAGATATACTTAAAATTACCCCAGTATAAATTTGGTTAGTTAAGTTACGGATAAGTTTGTTGGATAGTAACTAATTTGTTTATAATTTTCTATCATAGTTACCTGAATGTTAATGCTTTTATTCCTTTTTGATATCAACTCCATTCACTTTCAGCTCATGCTCAAGTTAAGTGTTGAAGCACCTCCAAAAATCCTAGTGGAGAGATACTTAATTGAGATAGCAAAGAACTATAATGTTCCATATGAACCCGATTCTGTTGTCATGGTATGTATATCTAAAGTTCATCTGACTAATTCTGTCTCTTATAAAACATCATCTGAACTGAACCTTTAACTTGGACTTATCCAGTTCACTATCAATCAATAGGGTACATAATCATCCATGTTGAGTTGTGATTGATTGAAGTAGTTTGATTGAAAGTGAACCTCTTAATTGTTTACTCTCTATTTATATAATATTTTCACTATACCAATCCTAACCTTATCCTATCAATGATATTCCCTTTTGCCTTATCCAAGTCTTTCCCACCCTCTCTTTTCTGTTTTCCACTTCTGATGAAGGGTCATTGACCTGAAATGACCTTATTTCTCTTGCCACAGATGCTGCCTCCTTTGCATGCTTCCAGTATTTTGTTTTCATTTTTGATCTACTTTTGTAGTCTTTGCACATAACTGAACTCATTAATTTATCTCTGGTAGCATTCTGTTAAATCTCTGGTTCCTTTCAAAGATGCTTAACTAAGTGCACCTAATGAAAAATATTACGCTGTGCATGTTTCTTCTGCTGCGGCACGTACTGTTAATAATTGGTAGGATTTAAGAGTGCTATATTGAATGAAATTGTATGCTGATTCAATAATTGAAGTGCTTTTTATTTTCACTTCTAGGGTGAAGTTCCAGTAGGTGTGGAAGCAGATTTGATTGATGTTGATAATGGAGATAAAAAAGGTGGACCTGGTGGTGGTGGAGGTGGTGGAGGATTCACAGCACCCACTGCAGGCATTATGTCAATGCCTGTACCACCTGTACCATTCTCATACCCTCCAAGAAAAGGACCGGTAAGTTGTTAAACAGTGACTGTCAAATTTTAATTCTCCCTTTACATGGGCGGCACGGTGGCACATCGGTGGAGTTGCTGCCTTACAGTGCCAGGGACCCGGGTTCGATCCTGACTGTGGGTGCTGTCTGTACGGAGTTTGTACGTTCTCCCCGTGACCTGCTTGGGTTTTCTCTGAGATCTTCGGTTTCCTCCCATATTCCAAAGACGTACAGGTTTGTAGGCTAATTGGCTCGGTATGATGTAAATTGTTCCTAATGTGTGTGTGTAGGATAGTGTTAATGTGCGGGGATCACTGGTCGGCGCGGACTCGATGGGCCGAAGGGCCTGTTTCCGCTCTGTATCTCTAAACTAAACAAGATTTATGTGATATTGCTGGCAGTGAATTAATACAGCAGTGTACTAAAACCAACCAGATATGTGATCAGTCAAAAGATGGATAAGACGACAAAGGGGAAAACATTAGGAGGGTTTTAAGAACATCCAAAAAAATGGAGTAGAAAGTAGAAATGAAGGAAGGAATTTGAAGAAGTCATGACCATTAATTGTGAGCAGAGAGAGAGATGCTCAAGAAAGATTAGGCAATGAAGTTTGTTAATTTGGAGGTCCTCAGAGTGCAAATAAATGTGAACCAGAAAACAAATCATATTGTGGGCGAGGAGATTCAGCAACAGTGCCTTGGATAAGGTGCAGTAAATAATGAGAAACTGGCTAGGAAAGCACTGGTTGTAATCTTGATCATTCAAATGTGTAACCTAAATTGAATTTTATTGACTCTTTGTGATTATAAACTAATTGGAGTTGTGCTTTTATGCAAAGTCATATGTATTTAGGATGGATTATAAATAACTCAATAGTTTGCTGTATATTAAAATACAGGTTGTATTTGGATACAGTTAAAAGATTTTCATCAGATACATGTGGCAGTCTCGATATATCCGGAGCCTTTGTTTTGGCGAAGTGTAAGAATCTAAATCATCTGTGTTAATTAAACATTCCTGCTTCATAAATGATGCCATTCCATAGTCAGAAACTATGTTCTTGAGTGAGCAACGTTTTGTAGCTGTAAATCTTGGCTCATTTACTTTCTTAGCTCAAAACCAAATCTTTTATTGTTTTTTATCGACCAAATTTAATAGAATATTTAATTGATCTGTGTTTCTAATTTAGTGACTGATGTTGGCTAATTATCTCACGTGTTAGAATTTTATTTTTCATTAAATTAGTGCTTCAGTTACTGAAAACCTGAATTTCCAACCTGTTTGCCTTATATCGTGGACATTATACAGGGTCCAATTTGTCATCAACCCTCATCCTGACTTAAACAGATTGGGAATTAATTAGATGACCAAAAAATAATGGAAAACGGTTTAATCTTTCGAATTATGTGTGTGTGTGTGTGTGTGTCATCGGTCTTGTAAAGAAAATTGCAAGGCAATCAAGACATATACAACAATGACTTGGCGAGTAATCCAATTTAAATCTACTGAATGTCTCTTAAAAAGGCGGCATAGTGGGAGACATTGTGGTGCAGCAGTAAAGTTGCTGCCTTACAGCACCAGAGACCCGAGTTTGATCCTGACTACAGGTGCTGCCTGTACAGAGTTTGTATGTTCTACCTGTGAGAGACGGTCCGTAGTGTTCCGATGTTAAGGTAGAATTAGGGTGCGGGTTGATTCATGAACCTGCCAGTTTGGGGAAAGTAGCTGTTCCTGCACCTGGTGGTGTTTAACATCAGGCTTCTGTACCGTCTGCCCAATGGTAGCAGTGAGAAGATGGCATGACAAGGGTAGTGTGGATCCTTGATGATAGATGCTGCCACCATGAGGCAGCGGCGCATATGGATGTATTCAATGGCTGTGACCAACCAGGCTGAATTCACTATTCTTGTGATGGGTCTCGACCGGAAGCGTCGCCCATGTCTTCTCTCCAGAGAAGCTGCTTGACCCTCTGAATTACTCCTGCATTTTGTGTCTATCTTTGGTGTAAACCTGCATCTGTAGTTCCTTCCTATACACCAAGTGTTTCTGAGGTAGGAGTTGATTCATGCCATAGCCAAACTCTTGAATCACTTCAAGAATTGAAGATGCACCTTCTACTTTTCTTGTGGTGTGTAAAAAATAATGCCCTCACCGAGCTAGTTATGGAGTGCAGAAGAAGGAACTGCAGATGCCTGTTTACACTGAAGATACCCACAAAATGCTGGAGTAGTGGTCGGTCAGGCAGCATTTCTGGAGAAAAGGAATAGGTGATGTTTCGGGTCGAGAAGTTAATTTTAAAATTATTATTAAAGCCATGTTATTCTGTTCATTTTGGGGATTGTGGCATTGCTGGCAAGCACAACATTTATTAGCCTGGTGAGCTGCCTCCCTGAACCTCTGCAGTCCTTTTGCTGAAGGCACTCCCACAGTACAGATTGGAAGTTACAGGATTTGGATCCATGACAATGGAGGATCAGTGATATATTTCAAATTGAAGATGGTGTTTGTCTTTGAGAGGAACGTATGATTGATATTTCCCATGCACCTTCTGCTCTCATCTTTGCACTGCAGTTGTTTACTCACAGTATACACCTGAGCCCACTGCGTACTGGTAGTGGAGGGATTGAATGTTCAGGGTGTTAACCAAGTGGGCTACGTTTTCCTGGATGATGCCAAGCTTCCTGGGAGGAATAGTTGCTGCACTCATCCAAGCAAGTGGAGCGTATTCCATGACATTCTTGGTGTGCTGTGTAGATGGTGGAAATACCTTGGAATGTATGGAGGTGAACTTCTGTGTGCAGGATACTCAGCTTCCAATTTGCTGCGTTGATCCAATTGAGTTTCTAATCAATGATCCTCAGGATATTAATGGTGGAACAATGGATAATACCATTGAATGACAAAGATATGTTTTCAGACTTCCTCTTGTTGCAGCAGGACATTTCCTGACACTTTTATTGGGCCAATGGCATTTAGTCATAGAGTTGCATAACACATGGAAACCGGTTCTTTCGCCACCTTGTCCATGCTGACCAACATGGCACGTGAGCCTAGTACCATTTGGCCCACAGCCCTCTAAACTCTTCCTTTTCATTTCTGTCCACTTATCAACAATTACCAAGTGTTACTTAGATTTTTCTGCCTCCAAGCACAGGCAGCTTCATTTGCAGAGGAGTTGCCCTTGAAGTTGAACATTCTGCAACCTTTGTGAACATCTCTAAATATAATCTAATGGTGGAAGGAAAGTATAGGTCCACAACCAGTTTTCCAGCAGCTGGTGGTTGCCCGACTGAATTACGAGGGTGCACTTGAAATCCCCTCCGGAAGTCCTGCCAAAATTGTGGTGCCTAGGCCGGGTGAGGTGGCCGATATTTACCTCATCAGGACTTCCACAGTCGATCAGCAGATTTAAAATGTCCTTTGCAGCCGGGGCTCTGGAACACCGGCCTGACAAACGACTGTGGATCCATGCCCATAGCCGACCTCCGTGGCCGGACCTCCGATTGATGGTCAAATTTGCCCCCTTCGCTGGGGCTCTGGAGCATCAGCCCAGCCGGACCCAGTGGATCCATTCCCATAGCCAATTTCCAATGCCGACTTTGTGGGCTGATGTCTCGGTTCCCCGGTCGCCCAGGCAGACTGTTCCAGTACCGTTAGACTACCCTCGAAGGCCGGCCCACGTTGGTCAACGCTTGTGCGGGGGTCGGCCTGGAAGTCTTGCTGGGAAATTGTCGCTTCGGCCCCGCGGAGCTCTCGCGATCCAGTCCTCATCGGGGTTTTCCAAGGATAATTTGTTAACTGGTACTTTAGAGACACGGGTGGGGTATAATTAGTGGGTCAGAGGTGTATTGTACCATGATTACATGACATCAGTTGGTCCGGCAAATGGCTAATACAGCAAGGCTCTGAAATCTAGGGTGCTGGAAAATCGGTGGTTGACCTGTAATCCATTGGTCTAGGACACTGTCCTGAGGAATTCCTGCACCAATGTCCTCAGCTGGTATGATTGACCTTCAATCAACGTATTCATATTTCATTGTTCAAGGTATGATTTCAATCGCTGGAGTGCTTTCGCTTTGCTCATTGACTTCACTTTAACCTTATTACCGCACTGAGCCTTTTGTGTAAAAGGCATTCACTCTCATCTTGCCTAAAGAATTCAGCTTGGTTAAGGTTAAGGTTAGATCTGATGTGAAAAGATCCTGGTGAAATGCAGACTGAGCATCTGTGAATAAGTAGTCGTCAATATGCTGATGTTAAACAGAGACTAACTGGTTAATAATTAGCTAGATGTGCTCTGCGCTCATTGTGAACATGACATACCTGAGCAACTTTCACCATTGGTTGGCCATTGTGTAACTGTGCCAGCCTGTTTAGAGGTGTGGGAACATCTGGACCATATATCCAGTTTATTTGTTCTTCATAGATTTGATGTATTCAGTGCTTTTAGCCATTTCTTGATGTCCTATGAAGTGAACCAATTTTTCTGGATTCTAGCGTTAGTGATGGTGGGGATCTTGGGAGAAAGTGGCGATTGATCAAATACCTTGGCTTTTCTTTAGCACTTGCACCCTGGGGTCTGTTATAGTTGAAAAATATCTCCTTTTTCTCTAATTTGTTTACTTGTTCACCATTATTAATGACTAGTTGTTATACAAAACTACAGAGCATTGATCTGATCCACTGCCTGCAATATTGCTTGGTTTGTTTTTAAAATATTTTTCGACTTGATGAATACATGAGATGTTGGTATTATGCTGGACACTAGCGATAAGTTGGGGTGGCAATGGTTGCTTAGCATTTGGTTGAGTTATCTCCCGTTTATATCAGTCCCGTTTATATCAATGGGTCGATGGTGGAAAGGGTCAAGTGCTTCAAATTCCTGGGCGTGCTTATCTCTGAAGATCTCTCCTGGTCCGAGAACATTGATGCTATTATAAAGAAAGCACATCTGCGCCTCATTTTCCTGAGAAGATTACGGAGAGTCGGTATGTCAAGGAGGACTTTCTCTAACTTCTACAGGTGCATAGTAGAGAGCTTGCTGACCGGTTGCATCGTGGCTTGGTTCGGCAACTTGAGTGCCCAGGAGCGAAAAAGACTACAAAAAGTAGTAAACACTGCCCAGTCCATCATCGGCTTGACCTCCCTACCATCGAGGCGATCTATCGTAGTCGCTGCCTCAAAAAGGCTGGCAGCATCATCAAGGACCCACATCATCCTGGCCACACACTCATTTCCCCGCTACCTTCAGGTAGAAGGTACAGGAGCCTGAAGACTGCAACGTCCAGGTTCAGAAACAGCTTCTTCCCCACAGCCATTAGGCTATTGAACTCAACTCAAACAAAACTCTGAATATTAATAGTTCATTATCTGTTTATTTGCAATTTTTCTGTTTTATTTATTCATGTGTGTATATATTTATACAATGGTATATGGACACACTGATCTGTTCTGTATTCATGCCTTCTATATTCTGTTGTGCTGAAGCAAAGCAAAAATTTCATTGTCCTATCTGGGACACATGACAATAAACTCTCTTGAATCTTTTTGTTTCTCCTAGGATAATTTTAATGGTTTCTCAGTGGACACTTATCAGCCATTCAACAACTTCCAGCCTCCAAACATTGGAGGAAATCCACCTCCAATTCCATCGCAACCTCCAACATATGAATCTGTAAGTTGCTGAGATTCATTTGCAAGAGCAGACCCAAGTCTGGACAAAGGGAGAATGGATATTCAGGAAAGATGTTGTTTTACTTGTATTTGTGCTTTCAACCATTAACATTGTTAATGTCATTGCCCCTCATCCATGTCATTAACCATTAAGCTTGCATGATGTTATGGAGTCCATTGTGCTCAAGAGAAAGAGAGATCCAAATGATGATTAGCATGGCTTTAAATGCACACTTAAGCCTCTGATGTTTTAATGGCAAATGGGTTCACAAATGCTTCGTTTGAATATTGCATATATAATTGAATATATAATTTCAAAGTTTCGATTTGTGATTTCTGAAAATCTTTAGCAACCGTGTTTATGTAATGCTTGGCATCTAGATTTTGTGTAAACTTATACTTAAGATGAAGATAGCAGATGTTATATTTTGAGTGAAACTTTTCAAAATGTTGCTCAATTTGTCATTTAGATCTAAATGGATACATTTATATATTTACAACTCTTAACAATAACATTCAAAAAGTGCAATTCCTTAACACTTCAGAAGATAGGTGGTCATATGGGTGTCAACTTCCTGCAGTAGGATGCTTTGGGGCATCATACCGTGGCAGGAGGATTGAAACTGAAGACGGAGCAGCTAAATGAAATGAGGTTGGAACAGGCTTGGAATACAAGCACGGTCAGGCACCTTGGAGATACGGGAGTGCGGGTGCTGGGATCAGGAGCAATATCAAACTGCTGGGAGAATTCAGCGGATCAAGTAACGTCTGCAAATCCCAGATGCTGCTTGACCTGCTGACTTGAACTTGCAGATGTTGTTTGCACTCATGCATTAGTGAAGGTGAATTGTCTATTTTGGTGGTGTAGATTTCATATAGCCCATGTGAATGCTGTTGAAGAAAAAAGTTGACCAGTCGGTTTAAAGAGCCTTCATAAATGAAAATCATGCCTGGTGTTTGCCAATTTGTTGAGTTAATGTGTTTGATAAATCAAACTTATTCATGGCCCTTAATGTGGAAACATTTCCTGGGGTGTTTCAAAATCTGCTAGGTGGAATAGGGAAGTGAAAGTGTGATTGAAATCTAGGAGAGACAAAGAATGCTGGAATAACTCAGTGGGTCAGGCAGCATCCCTGGTGAAAGTGGACAGGTGACGTTTTGGATTGAGACTCTTTTTAATTTAGTTTAGAGATACAGCACGGAAACAGGCCTTTCGGTCCACCGAGTGCGCACTGACCAGCAATCCCCGCACATTAACACTATCCGACACCCCTAGGGACAATTTATACCAAGCCAATTAACCTACAAACCTGTAAGTCTTTGGAGGTGGGAGGAAACCGAAGACCTCGGAGAAAGCTCCGCGGTCACGGGAAAAACGTTCAAACTCCATACAGACTGCACACGTAGTCAGGATGGAACCCACATGTCTGCCGCTGTGAGGCAGCAACTCTACCGCTGCACCACCATGCCATCTGTCTGGACTCTGATTTCAGATTTTGATTTTCGAATCAGATTCTGATTGAAATCCACTCTTTTGAAAAATTAATAATGCAGAAGCAGGATTTTATATCCCTGTCCCACGATACGAGTTCATTCCTAGAGCTCTCCCAAGTTAAAAAAAATCAAACACGTGGTAAGCACGGTACGTCGGAGCTCGGGGACGTCTCTTAGCGCTAACGGCAGGTACTCAGGAAGACTCGCTAACGGCAGGTAAGCACGGGAAGTTTCGTGAAGATTTTTCAACATGTTGAAAAATGTCCACGAGAACCCCGAGTACCGACGAGTGGCCATTACCGTAAATCTCTGAGTTCAAATCAGGGCAAACTCGGGAGAACTCTTGGAATGAACTCGTACCGTCGGACAGGGGTTTAAGGAGGAAGGTGGCTACGGATAAAGGGTTGATTGCTTTAAGTTGGAATTGGGAGTCAGCTGGGAGTAAATGAGTAAAAATCAGAGCAGTGGTAAGCAGTGGACAGGAAGCAGGTCTAGAAAAAATATGGAAATAGCAAATACATTTGGGGACTGTGAGTAGACTAATGGAAAATGTATTGCAAGGATTCTAGACATTGCCTCAACAGAATATGATGCCTGGATTATGTGAACAACAGCAAGCCATCTATCTATGCTTGGAGTCTCGGACACAAATCACTCTGCCAAACAGAATTTATTGGCGTCTCATCTCTTTTGAAAAATAAATGGTGCTAATCTTTTCTATTTCTTATGTTGACGGAGTGACTATGCCAGTGAAAACTTTGTTCTTCATTGGTGTTTCACTGATCAGATGTTTGTTAGGAACATGGTAAAGTGTGTATGAGTTGGGAAGATGTGTGCTTGGGGAAAGGCTGGCATTAGACCCTATTTATTACCAGGTTATTTATTGGAACTTTAGTCATCTGCAGCTGCGAAGTTTACCTGGTTTGTAACTTGCACCTCTTGTCACCCCTTGCACTTTGTAGGGCCATTGTAAAGGCTTTTTGGGGGACTGAGAAGAGCCATTAAAGAATGCATTCATAAATCAGGCTGAATGATTTGTTTAATGTGGGATGCTATGGACTATTGAACTGGAATAGTAGATTAGGTCCTACAGAGATCATTTGGATCTGTACTTCTTTCGCAGTCAAACATCTCTCTTGGCTCAACATATCACCAACTGCTTAATACAGGCTCTTGAGCAAGAGTCTTTAACAAAGCATGCTTTGTAAAATTGAGCTCTCCTTCTAGAGATGTTGATGCAAACCACAGCTGCTTGCATTTGCTTCCCTGTTATCACTTCACAGCAAGCAATTGGCAATAACATTTGTGCTGTTAAAATTGACTGTGATTGATTTTGTTTCATAGATTGATGATATTAGCAGTACTGACACTCATTTGCCTTCTTCCAAGTTACCTGGTAAGTATAGATATATTTGGTTTAATATAGATATATTTGGTTTAATAGCTTTAGTAATGGAATTGGGTTTTTTTGTGATTAATATCAGCAGATGTAAACCAACATTCTACATTAATTTTTGTCACTCTTGTTTAGGTCCTTCAGCCCCAACTGCCGCACCTCGGAAGACGTTTGGACCTGCTCCTCCTGCTGCTCCTGGCCCAAGCGACTTTATTTATGATAACTTTACACTACCAGAGTTGCCCTCTGTACCTGACACCTTACCAGCAACATCTGTGGGTGGCACTTCTACAGCTTCAGAAGATATCGATTTTGATGATCTCTCACGCCGATTTGAGGACTTGAAGAAAAAAACTTAACTTTCTTGATTATTAAATTATCCTTTAATTTTCAGAGTATTCTAAATTCACCAGTGCATCTCTGCTTTAACCTGAAAGCTTTACAATGGAACCAGATGCTGTGTATACTGGAATATTAACACTCCTTGAAAATATTTTTGGCTTTCTTTCAGTGGATGTTATACTGTACTTTCAGATATTATTCTATCAGGTTATGTTTGTATTTAGGGGGGGGACTTGCTGAACTAAATGGGTGCAATGATTCAAATGAAATTTGGCCATGACTTCACATCTTCATTAGTGTATACTTGGTTAAATGCTAATCCCTTCCGCACTCCCTCCAGTGATGAGGACCGTGGGTGCACTTGGAGACGCGACCATACATTGGGTTGACAGCTGCCAACTGAGATTACCTGTAATGTCAGACTTGTATAAGAGAGAGCAAACTAGTTATCTTGACAAGATAAGCTGTCAATAAACTTGGTAAAAGTGTATATAGTTTTGATCTAGTTATTTATGCGGTAACTTGTGTATGCAAAGAAATTGAGGTTTCTATATATGGGTGGGCAACTCCTTGTATAATCTAGTCTGATGTAAACTTAACACTCATTACACATCAGCTTTTCTGTGTAATGAGTGTTTTATTACAGATTAAGTTTACATCATAACTGGATTTTCTGCACTTGAAATTATTAAACAATTTCTATGAAACTACTTTGATAGATAGTAATTGCATTTGCTAAATGTAACATTTCCTCAACAAAATAAATCTAAAATGTGTTTAGATTTGGATTGCATGGATTATGTACATTTCCAGCCATTTTTAAATTATGACCTAGGTAGTGTGAAGAATTTTTTGTAGTCAGAAATATATACTAATTTTGGGTGAGCACTGAAATCTAATAACTTGCTCAACCTGTCTTATCTGCAGTTATTCACATCTTGCACTCTTTTATGCATCTGTAGAATACAAATATACAAAATCAAACGATCATTATGTTTTTTTCATTTTATTCCTTAATGATTACGAGTTCATCAATTAATGCTCTGAGGACACGACATGCTAATAGTCTTTTGTGGCCACGACATACTAATAGTCTGGAAAACATACTGTGCATATCCCTGCAAGAGGTGCCTAATAATTAAATGTTCACCACGTTTTACTATAGGTTTCTCCATCTTCATGGAGTGCCCTTTCAATGGAATCCATGTCTGAGAGTGGTGTTTTTTGAATTTTTATTCAGAAACGTGTAAATACAGCAAGATTACTTAAGACAAAATGGAGAAAATGCATTGCCTTCCATAAACTCAAGGCCGGCCTTTGACCCTCTGTTGCTTACTATATTTCTCAATATTACACTAATCATAGGTGGGTGTCATTAGACGCTAGTGCACAGCCAGATAAACCATATGGGCTGAGATGATATCTGTATATCAGGTGATGGACAAGCAAATTAATGTGTCTTGAATTTCACAATTCTGACACAGCCATTCATATGCTTTTAATTGGTTATCAAAATCCTTCCAAGACAGCAAGCTCATTACAACAGTTTGAAATAGTGATTATTTAACTTGTACATTTTCTCTTCCAACTGGAATGGTTTCTCATAAATTGAAATAGAATTGGATGGAGCAGCAATATTAAAGAATTCTGATTTTCCAGAGTTAATTTGTGCATGCATGCAACAGTGATTGATGACATAATGTGTATAGGGCCTGGACGCTGTAAAATAGCCTTCAAACAGTGTGACCAACCAGGTGGCAGACTAACTCATTGACCATCTACTGTTCATTGGAAGTGCTAAATAGATCTATAAAAAAATCAGTGTAACAGCTCTGTTAATAAGATTACTCATAATTTTCACTTCATGATGTGTTGATAAAAATGATTTTCTAAATCCTTATTATTCATGGTAAACAATGTTTTGAAGGTCTTATTCATCTTTAACCACAAATATGATTTATTCTGTTTATTATATGTTTCAACAGTACTAAATAAAACTACTTTAAAAAGCTCCAGTTGGTTGTAATTATTAAGTTGTATTAAAAAAAAAAGCCCCCTTTGGTTTGAATTGTTAAGTTGATATATATAATTAAAAAAACTTCTGTTGCTTGCAATTGTTCAGTTAGTCCCTGGATTACATACAATCTAACCATCCAGTGTGGCCTACCGCTAGGAACTTAACAAAGGCCTTGCTGAAGTCCGTCTGCAGCCTTGCCTTTGGTAATAAGGAAGGCAAATGCAATGCTAACATTTATTTCGAGAGGACTAGGATATAATGCTAAGACTTTATAAGGCACTGGTCGGAATGCATTTGGAGTAATGTAAGCAGTTTTGAGCCCCATATCTGAGGTGGGATGTGCTAGCGTTGGAGAGGGTCCGGAGCAATTTACAAGAATCATTCAAGGAATGATTGGGTTAATATATGATGAACATTTGACGGCACTGGCCTGTACTCGCTGAGTTTAGAAGTATAAGGGGGGGGGGACCTCATTTAAACTTACTGAATAGTGAACGGTCTGGATAGTGAATGTAGAGAGAATGTTTCCACTAGTGGGAGGGTCTAGGACCAGAGGCCATAGCCTCAGAATAAAAAGACATATCTTTAGAAAGGAGGCAGAATTTCTTTAGTCATAGGATGGTGAATCTGGAATTCATTGCCACCGAAGGCTGTGGAGGCCTAGTCAATTGATATTTGTGATGCAGAGATTGACAGATTCTTGATTAGTACAGGTATCATGGGTTATGGGGAGAAGGCAGAAGAATGGGGTTGAGAGGGAAAGATAGATCAACCATGATTGAATGGCAGAGTAGACTTCATTGGGCCGAATGGCCTAATTCTGCTTGTATAACTTACGAGTGGCAAAGCTACAATCATATCGTACCTGGTCAACAGAAGGTATACGTACAAGAAGCACTCTTTGCACTATCTTTCAAAAAGCACTAGATAGTATAGTCACACTCAATCCTCAATGTCGCTTTTCTTCCCAGTGGGACAAGCAGCATCTCTGGAGAGAAGGAATGGGAGACGTTTCTACCTCCGATTTAAACCAGCATCTGCAGTTCTTTCCTACACATTTTTTCCCAGTGGACTGGATATGCAGGAGTGTGAAGGGTTGGAGCCAATTAGCATTGTGCAGAAGGAAGCCATCAGATTCTTCAAATCTGTGTTGGCTTTTTTATTAATGAGCAAATGTCACCCAAACACCTTTATAACATGACGACAGCATGTGGTAATTATCTACAATTTTCTACCATATTAGAAACATAGAAACATAATAATAATAATTAATAACTTTATTATGGGCTCAAGGTCCAGACAAGGGGCAACATTACATTAAAAATGCATTGCATATCAAATGTCATAAATATATATAAAATCATGGTAAATCACATAAAAACATCATAATTTATATATTTTAAAACCCCACAATACTTAAGTTAAAAATCCAGAGTAAAAGATGATCAATGCCGTACAACGAGACAACGATACCAGTGTCTCCACAGCTGGGATTCGTAGCTAACCCTTATGTTTGTCAAGGCCACAATAAGCACAATTTTTAAAGTCATTTATCCTGCAAATGAATTTATACATGTGGTGTCTTAGAATAGCTTCTAAAGTACTGACTCCTGCAGCCACAAACATATTCCTGGCACTACACCATCTTGGTTGCCTTAGCAGTGTTCTCATGGCATCGTTATATGCCACCTTTAGTCTCTGCATAATTGTCTTTAAATAGTTCAACCACAGGTGCGCAGTGTAGAGGGGTGTGCAGTATGCTCTAAGTAGCAACATCTTCACCACATCTGCACACGCACCAATTTTTTACGCAAGAGGATATTCGCCTGTATATACAGCATGCGTCGTTGCCTATAAATATCCTCATCATCTGTCATTTGTTCTGTAATAATATGCCCTAGATATTTTATCTTATTACAGACACTACGATTGTTGTCAGACAATTTAAAATCAGGATATTTTAGGCTTTTATCTTCTTTGGTTCTACAGACCATAACAGCACTCTTACTAGCATTATATTTAATGTAATGTTCCACAACATACACGGAACATGTAGTAAGGAGCTGCTGGAGACCAGTGCTAGATGGACTAAAGACCACAAGATCATCTGCATACATAAATGGTTCACTAAAATATTACCAATCACGCACCCAGTGTTACAGGCTTTCAATTGTTTAGACAGATCATCAATATATAGATTAAAAAGGACTGGGGACAAAATTCCCCCTTGTCTAACACCATTGCTAACCCCAAATGGGGCTGAGACCCTATTGCCCCATTTTATTTGCATAGTCTGGTGGGCATACCAGTAGGTCAGAATTCTAACAATGTATTTAGGTACCCCTCTTTGACTCATTTTACCAAACAGCTTTCTGTGATTAACACGGTCAAAGGCTTTGGAAGCATCAATAAAGCACATAAGGATTGAAGAGTTTTTGCCTCTATATTTGTTTACAATCTCCTTTAGGGCATATATGCATAAGTTAGTGCCATGTTTAGCTTTAAAGCCAAACTGGTTATCTGTGGAGTTAACAAACTCATTTATTCTATCCAGCAGAACTCTTTCTAAGACTTTTGACAATATGCTGGCTAAAGCTATGGGCCTGTAATTATTTAAACTGCCTACTTTACCCGCTTTGTCCTTAACAAACCGGCACTAACAGGACAGACAACATTGAGTCTGGTAACAAGCCATGAATCATGAAGCTAGTAAAACAAATAGCTAGGAGAGGAGCTATCCTCATACTCGCATACTTAAGATGTTCAGCAGAGATATGATCCAAGCCACTTGCTTTGTTGTTGGACAGCTTGTTCATGGCATGATACACCTCATGTGACATAATCACCATCGAGTCATTACTCTCAATATTGTCCACCCTATACAAGTCACCTTGGACACAGTTGAATAAAGTGCTATAATGTTGTCGCCATAACTCCGCGATATTAGCTGTTCCGGAGATTCCATCTACAGTACATGGTAGAGATGTTGTGCAACTGCTAAGAGCTCTCACTTCCTTCCAAAAATCTGTAGCATTGTTACTTAGCAGCTTCTTAGCCATGGAGTCAGCCCTCATAGCTTGCTCATTTTTACAGATGAAGCGAACAGCATACGTATACCTTGCATTAGTGAGCTTCTTGTGCTCAAACACAGGCCCCTGTCTCAGTCTATCTGCCATAGCCCATGCATAGAAACAAAGAAACATATTATTCCTTTATACAACCAAAAGGTCAACTCTGAGATTCAGATAATCTCGATAACTTGTTTTTCTCATTCATTTACGTATAGCAGTGCAGATTCAGGTACAAAGTTGTAACAAAGTGAGGAAATTGGTATGGTCTTGGTATGGTCTTGCAAGGTAGAGCTCTGGGGAGTTTTGTAGAGCAGAAGGATCTAGGGTTTCAGGAGCATGGTTCCTTGAAGGTGGAGTTGTAGGTAGATAGCGTGGTCAAAAAGGCTTTTGGTACATGGGCCTTCATCAGTCAGTGTATTGTTTAGAAGGTTGGACTCTCATACAAGATATTCATCTACCTGACTGGCACTTGGAGCTATGATGTTTATGTAGCTGGTCCAGTTGAATTTCCGGATAATGGTGGTCCCTGTAATGTCAATGGTCGAAGACTTGGTGATGGAAATGCCAGTTAATACCAAGGGTAGGTGGTGAGATGTTTCTTGTTGGAAAACCTCATTGCCTGGCACCTTTATGATATTGTACTGGAAGAGCTTGGCTGGAGTTTCAGTTTGTTCCGGAGTACAGATCTTCAGTGTTGTAGCTGAAATGTTGCCTGGATTCATGCCTTTAGCTGTATCCACTGATCTCAGTTATGTCTTGATGTGGTGCAAATTAAATTGGCCGGGGACTGGCATCTATGAATGAATGAATGAATGAATAAGTTTAAGGGCCTGTCCCACTTAGGAGACCTCCACCGCGACCTCTGGCGCCCTTAAGTGACTTTAAAAAAAAATCAAGGTCGTTGTAACCTGCTATGACCTTACACGACTATGTGTATGACCTCCTACGACTATGTTGAAGATCTCCCTCGACTATGAAGAAGACCTCCTTCGACCTCCTTCGACTATGTTGAAGACTGGCTTCGACCATGTACGTTTTACTCGAGGATGGTCTTTGGCAAATCATTCTGAACCATGCAAGCAAGGAAGGAACTAGTTTGGAGGATGTTAGTAAAAATACAACTACTGCTGTTTGCAGCAGCCCTTTTGCTTCAGCAGCCTTTTAAGAAAGGCAGAAGGGGAAGAGCAAGGGTGAAGAGGAAGCACAAGAAGAGGTCTCAATGGGTGAATGGAGATGATGTGATGGACTGTCCCAGTACACCAGATGACTGGAAGAGAGTGGCGCTGGGCTTTGACAAAAGATGGAACTTTAAGCACACGTGTGGGGCAGTGGATGGCAAGCATGCCATTCTTGTCCCTGTCCCTCTACCCCTCATTTTCCTTTTTGTACAGGATGGCATTCTGCTGGAACCATTCCTCAAGGTCCCCCTCCTGCCTGGTGACAGTGTAGGGCATAACCTTCCTCCAGCCCTCCATCACCACCAATGGAGTATCTGCCTCTGATGCTGTGTCAGACGCAGGCAAAAGGGCTGCTTTGCTGCCTTCAAATGAGGCAGTGAGGGATGGGGTGGTGGTGGGGACATATACTACCACCCTGGTCTCCTCCTCCAGGGGTCTCTCATGCAGGGCTACCTCTTCCTGCACTATCACCTCCTGTGGCATCACCTCCTGCCACTCCTCCTCCTGGGTGGGCAATACCTGCATGGCAGGTTTTTTTTAGGATTGTGTTCTCCCCCTGCGCTGCTGCCTTTTTGGTGCCATCTCTAAAACACAAGTCTCCTCTCCAAAAAACTCTCCAGCAATGAATGAACAAGCCTTGGAGTGACAGAGGTGACGTTCTGCTGTTTAAATGACCTTTTTTTCTACTGACCTTTTTTTCACCCCGGACCTTTGACTACCTTCGACCACCTTCGAGTATCTACGACTAGCATCACGACCTACTACGAACAACCTCGACTAGACCTACAACTAAAAAAACATCAATTTTTCCCACGGCGACCTATTTTTAGTCACAGCCAATTTTTAACATCTTGAAAAAAATACCTAGCTGAAGCCTCGAATACGCTGAGACCACTTTCGACCATGAAGGAGAGTGACGAAAACCTCCTACGACCTCATGGCAACCTTCCCCCGACTATGGGTCGCGGGCAAAGTCACCAGAGGTCGCAGTGGAGGTCGCCCAAGTGGGACAGGGGCTTTATTGGCCACGTATTCACATACAAGGAATTTGCCTTGGTGCTCCACCCGCAAGTGACAACATGACATGCAGTGACAGTTAAGAATAGTAAGATTAAACGAGAACTTACCAGTTCGAAGTTTGATCTTTATTTTATGAGGAGTAACGATGAGGGATTACGTGAAGAAGCCCCGCCTGGCGCTGGAACGGCATACTTCAAAGCAGCGGCATGAAAAACACAGAACACAATAGCCGGAGTAAGATAGTAAGGCTCATCATAGATTTAGAACTACCAGATGATCATTTATTTTATGAGGGTGTGGAGTGGAGGGCACGTAATCCCTCATCGTTACTCCTCATAAAATAAAGATCAAACTTCGAACTGGTAAGTTCTTGTTTAATCTTACTATTTTACTTCGGAGTCACGTGAGTGACTACGTGAAGAGTTTGAAGCTTTCTGTGTTTTTCATGTCGTAGAATTTATTCCATACGACAGTCCGGCTCATTTAACACAGTAACGAGCGAATAACACATTTTTCCCCAAACATTGCCTCAAGTTATGTGATAAATTATTTCACATTATAAAGAATAAAAGTAATGCCCTTTCCATTGAAAGGCAAGTTTATCACAAAATATCAATTGATATATATATTTTGATGGCATGACAAAGCAACAATTATAGAGAACCCAACACTGCGTGTCCAAACCTGACACCATGACTGGTTCCTTTTACTTTAACATTAATTTACACCCTCCTGCGGCCTTGCATCTTTGCTCGAGCGACTCATCCCGTGCCATTCCTGTGAATGTATCTACCTCATTAACAGAGTGATTTTCCACCTTTCAGTGTCTAGTTCCACTGAATGTATCCAATTTCTAACCATCTAGAATACATTCCTCTAGAACCATCAGTTCTTACTGAACCTAATGTGGTTTTTGTGTGTAATAAGTAGTGCTGTCTCATTACCACAGAGACTCTTACCTACTTCAACATATTTCATCAATGTTCACACACACACACACAACTTAAGGCCGACAGGATATGCTTATAGGTTTACCTTGGTTTCAGCTCCTCTTGGTGTGCTTTGTTTGGTAAATTCATAAACATATATGATAATGTAATCTGTATCCATATGCAATTATAACGTAATATTTGCAATGTTTGCACTCTTATATTGATACTAAAGTCATCAGCATTATTATTTTCAATGTTAACTCTTTTTTTTTTGAATCATTGATAGAATTAGAGTCCATTGCCTAAGGCAATTCAGGACTATTTATCTCCCGACTTATATATTACAATTTTGGACAGATTATATATATATATATATACACACACATATATATATTTATATTAATATCCACATATATATCCCTTTCCATATTGGGATATTATGAATGCACCTGATAACTTCTTGGTTAGTATATTGTCCGTTAATAGGACGGTAACACTCTATCAAATAGATACTCAGAAAAATGCAATCCACAAGGAACTCACATATATCTAATATGATAAAATAACTTTACTGTATACACAGACTTCCAATTTCTTATAACAAAATATTGTTTTTTAAAACTTATTTCTGCAAATTGCAGGTATAACACTTCTTTTATACATAATTATTTTATTGTTATGTTGTTATATTAGTTAAACATTCCTAGACTTCTTTGACCATCAAACTGTTGTAATGGTTTGGTCAACCTGCGGATAGTCAAATTCATATTTTCATGTCATGGATGCCTTTGTACAACAATAAATTACTGCAGGGTTACATAAAACTGGAGAACCCAGCGGGTGCAGCAGCATCCAAGGAGCGAAAGGAGACAGGCAACGCCTCGGGTCGAGACCCTACCTCAGACTTCAATAAATTACTGCAACTATGAATCATCACAAGTGGTTCAACATCACTCAATATTAATGAAACCATGAAGGATCCGTATTGGGCCACCAAAATGCCTCTGGCAGTGTCCTGCTACATTTTCATCAGACACTGCCCTATCAACAAAATGAGGAACACAAAAGAACATCTTTTCCTCATGTAATTGAGAGAAAAGCATCCACCTTTCCTGTACTTGGTTTACCCACAAGAACATTTGAAAGATCGGCGATTTAATCTGTATGCAACCAGATTAATTGTAAGTAATCCCTATTAATGACAATGTGTTTTCCTCCCTAAATTTGTTGTCTCCGATACCATTGTCTCTTCCTTAGAGATAAACAGCTGGACTAAACTTTTAGAATATGCCACATCTGTTTACTCAGATAATCCCATGATTATTATTTGACTTATCTTGTGTGTTTTAACATATGCCACAGCCGTGGTATTGTTCACCTTGATATGACATGGACACTTCCATAATAAAACAATCGATATTTAATCCATAACTCCTTATACTTCAATAATTAATACAAATGTTTGGAAAAATTTTTAGGACAATCCATTTATGCTCACCTGGTATTATTGTCCGCAGTCCCAACAAGAGACGTATCACCAAACATTCACAGAAGCTGTACATCATCTGTAACACTTGCTTCAGTTTGCAACAGCTGTTAAGCTTATAGTTGAAGCAGCTTGTGAACCTTTTTTACATTACTTTAATAATGATAACATATCATTTGATATTTGCATAAGCCTCTCACAAAGGCATACATATTCTTATAAGTTTATGTATTCTTTCTTTTGGAGCTTTATTTACTCTTTACCTAACCTAATGGAGGGACAAAGTATGTCAACAACAATGAGACATATTTGTATCATGGAACAATTTTCCCCCTCTTATGGTGCTGAATTACTCCTAAATTCAGAATAGTAATTTATGAATATTTTTATTAATGCCTAAGCATACGCTTTATGTAATGGGTCAGGTCCTTGCCTTTCAACAGATTTGTAATTGCAGCACTAATTTGCAGCTGACTCTTATAACCTTCCAATTTAAATGTAATCAAGATAACCCATGATCATGACCTCATTAGTGCAAGTGCTGATCTTTTATCAGCATAATTGTTCTTCCAGTATTCTGTTTAACAGCCTTGAACTGGTTTAATCCTTTGGACAATGTTTTAACTTGCACAGCTTGACCCATTTTAATTAATTTCAAGCACCTGTAATATTGATTAACAATTTGTTAATAGCAACTGTATTTCAATGTTCAATATGTGTTCATTTTAATAAAATGTTCTTACACTGTGAAAGTGTATATAAAATGATGTTTTGTATGGTTTATACCATCAAATCTTTACACTGAGGTAATTTTTATAATATATATGTACGTACCCCTTCTTTATTGGAGTTACTTTTGAGTGCAAACCTAAAATCAATTTTTAAGGTTTTCTTATACAGGTGAACCAATCCTTTCTTAGTTATATTAAATTAATGATCATAATACACCTGTAATCCCCCACAATTGGAGATTTCATGAACTTATTTTGTAACAAGATGTTTGCACCTCTTCAACGTACTTCAAGCCTTCTTTCCCCATTATATGGGTTTGGATAAGGCTATGTTGGATTATACCACTTCTGCCTTGGTTTTGATCCATTATCAAATCATTCTTTGGATCATAGTTTTTCCCCCAAAGTTTAAAGATCTTTGCCTTTGTTTTGATCCTTTATCAAATCTTTCATTGGATCATAGTTTTTCCCCCCAAAGTTTAAAGATCAGTAGTCTGTTCTTTTGTAATCAATATCTTTGATTTATCATAAGGCAGGTTTATTCCATAATAATCAGGAGTTTAACATAACCTGATTTGTATTAATCTGCAAATCTAGAGTGCAGATTTGGTAATTAATATTATATATTTCTTCCCATTGAGCTCCACAAACTGATGGCAATTTATTTTATTTTTAAAATATTAGTTATTTGCACAACGTTTTATTTTATTTTATTTTATTTTATTTTATTTTTTTTTTTTTTCCTTTTGAATAGTAATGCCATGCACCAGTTTGAAATACTTTGAAATTGTATTTCCTTATATCTCATATAATTTGAGCCATGGATATCATAAACGGATTCACCGTTGATATTTTTATAAAACATAAAGTTTTATCATATTCCGCTGTTTCAATCATTACAGCTTTGGTGAGTTTTTAGTTTCCATGTTTACTTTTCATGGCCTCACTCATTATTTGTTCTGCTGTTTTAACCATAACAGCTTTTAGTGAGAAACCAACTAATTTTGGTTCCCATGGTATTTTTCCATGGCCTCACTTCTTATTCAGGTGTTGTGCATTCACCTGTGTATATATATATATATATATATATATATATATATATATATATATATATATATATATATATAATATATATATATATATATATATATATATATATATATATATATATATATATATATATATATATATTGGTGCTGTGGTGTACTTCATGACCAGCCACCACTATCAGTGCATTTTTAGGGTCAGTTTTTCCATTTTATTTTTCACTGCCCTTATTTCTCCTGAGTTTTTTTTTTCCTCAAGGAGACTACCTTCAGAAAAATCTGAGGTAGATATTCCCACCATATTTCATCATATTTTTTTTTTCCTTTATATGTGAAACCCCCTTAGGGTAGGTTAGGGAATATTTCCATTATTTTCCGTCTGAAGGCCTTTATTAACTTTTTAAAAAATTTTTTTAATTTTTTTTAATTTAATTTAATTTTATTTTTTTTTTTTTTTTTTTAAATTATGGCCTTTCTGACTTATTTAAAATTTCCCCCCCTGCCAAAAGTTTGTGGAGCATCTAAAACTTCCTAACGTAATTTTAACGGTCACCAGTATCGGAACCGGCTCCGTAATTTATCTCCCGTCCCGATCGCTGGGTATTCCCCCGGGACGTTCTTTTTTAAAACTCCGTTGTTTTATACAGAGTATTTCTGTTCTATTTTAATCTTTTATTTTATTTTTGTTTTTAAATTCATTTTAAATCCTGGTTCAATACACCAGGCACGGAGTTTTCCAGACCCTAAAAGTTTTTAGACTGCACTTACCTGCCAGTTCCGTACCTACCGCTGTCGACGGGCTAGCCTCTGCAGCTCTTGCTTCTGCCGTCAGCGTCGACATAATGCCTTTCCAGCGCCAGGCGGGGCTTCTTCACGTAGTCACTCACGTGACTCCGAAGTAAAATGATAGATAAAACATTAAACATTAATGGCAGTCTATAAACTATAAAGGCAGTCATCTTATGAGAAAGCCAAGATGGAACATCGATTGACAACTTTTGCTGAAGTAATGATATTGTGATGGTCATAGTGGAGAATGATTCAAAAAGATAGTGAGAACAGTGGGGGGTTCTGGGAAATGAGGCAGAATTTGGAGTGGGGAGGGAATGGGCTGTTTACCCTTTCAATTTTTAGGGATGAAATCTCAGTTGAGGAAGAAAATGAAGGATATAAATGAAGGCGTGACAATTATGTTTATAGGAGAGTTTTTACGATTAATTAATTTAATATATATTTTAGCATTTTTGTTTCGCACATTACTCAATATTTCTTCTTGGATTATGCCTGCACAGTTCTCTTCAATTTTCTTCCTATTCTTTTCTATCACAAGGCTGATCAGATGCTTTGCAGGATTTGGGAAAATGCATGGGAGGGGGAGTAAAAGCATGAAAATTGGCATTTTCTGGGAATGATATCCTGCCCAATCAACCAAACCTAATTGTGAGGCATTGAATAATGATTATGGAGGATAATTCATATTTACCAAGCTTTTCCAGCTGGAATAAGTAATGAAGCAATATTCTTGCTTATGGCATTGTCTTACTGCAATCTTAATCTTGCTTTTAGATCATTGTGAAATCATAGATAGTATAATTAATTAAATGTTTTTCAATATTGCAAACTGGAATTCTGCTTCTTCTTGCGTATGGCGTGCACAGCCTAAAGTTGCAGATCAAGGGTAGACATCCAGGTCAGGACAGCATCATTTACTGGGTGGGTGGCTTTGATGCCATTGGGGAAAAGCCTCAGTGAGCAGTCAAAGGACAAAGGACATTTATTGTCACGTACACCAATTGGTGTAGTGAAATTTGATTTGCCATGCAGCACACAGATAAAGATAAGGCACAACATCATGGGATTTAACAGCAGACATAAAAACATCCCCGCACAATGGTTCCCATGTGGGGGAAGGCAGCAAAGTCCAGTCCCATCCCCAGTTCTCACATAGTCGGGCCTATTGAGGCCTCCGCAGTCGCTGCTACGGGGCCCGATGTTCCAGGCCGTTCCCGCCGGGTGATGGTGCTCCGGCGTCGGGAGCACCCTCTCTGCAGCTTGGGACACCTGGAACGGCCGACTCTTACTGGAGTCCGCGGCTTCCGAAGCCAACAAGGCCGCGCTGGATGGAGCTCCACCACGAGGATGGAAGCTCCCGACGTAAAGTTCAGCGCCAACGCCCGGTCAGCGGTCTTCAGCTCACCGGAGCTCCAGCGCGGCGACCCAGGCAAGGCATCGCCCGCTCCTCTCCGCGATGGCGCTCCAGCGGCCGTTCTAGGTGTCCCAAGCCGCTGCCGAAGCCGAGGTTCCGGCTGGTCCCATCAAGAAACGCAGCTCCAGGCCCGCTGGTGGGCCGCGAGGACGGGTCGAAGATGCAGCCCGGTGAAAAGCTGCCTCTCCGACCAGGTAGGGACCAGGAAAAGCAGTTTCCCCCTCCCCACATAAAAAAGAATAGACTCCAAACAAAACACTTTTTACACACTAAAAATAAAAAAAGAAGTTGAAAGACAGACCAACTGGATGGCGCCTACGAATTGTCATTCGCGATGTGTGGGATGCTCTGGTCCGGATGTCCGCAGTTGCAAACAGGAATCAGTTTAGCCTTTTCAACCATAGAACAAAAATCTAAATTATTGCTAAATTGTAATCAATTATCTTTCATTTGGTATAACTCTTCATTACTGATGTTATACTTCAAAAACTATAGAAATCTGTTATTCACCTGAAAGTGTTATTTAATGGGAGGAGATAAAGATGTATTAACTTATGATTTTTAAAGAATCTGCATTATCAAAAAACCCATGGTCAAAGGACAACTCTACTGGTGATTTGAATTCTTTCAAGATTTAGATAATTATCTTGTGCATAATAATCTTTCTTTTGTCTTTATTGCATAACGTTAAAGTTATTTTATCTTATTGTGCTTTATGAATGTTCTCCTTAATATTGTTAGGGATTTTAAACAAAGTGGCTTATAATTGATTATTTAAATTTGTTCTGTACTCATCTCCTTTGCAAACTGCGCACATAACATTTTGATGTACATTATAATTGTTTTATTTTCAAGTAAACAAGCAAAAAATCAGGAAGAAACCTTTTATCCCACCAGCACAGAATTTATACACTCCTGACCGACATCCACTACAAACCCACTGACTCCCACAGCTACCTGGATTACTCTTCCTCCCACCCTGCTTCCTGTAAGGACTCCATCCCCTATTCCCAGTTCCTTTGTCTACGCCGCATCTGCTCCCAGGATGAGGTGTTCCACACCAGGTCATCACAAATGGCCTCATTCATCAGAGAACGGGGATTCCCCTCCCCCACTATTGATGAGGCTCGCACCAGGGTCTCCTCCATACCCCGCAATACTGCCCTCTCTCCCCATTCCCCCACTCGCAAACAGGGCAGAGTCCCCCTGGTCCTTACCTTTCACCCCACCGGCAAATACAACAGATAGTCCTCCGCCAGTTTCGCCACCTCCAACATGCCCTCCACCCGCCACATGTTCCCATCTCCCCCCCTGTCTGCCTTCCGCAAAGACCGCTCCCTCCGCGACTCCCTTGTCAATTCTTCCCTCCCCTCCCGCTCCACTCCTTCCCCGGGCACTTCCCCTTGCAACCGCAAGAAATGCAACACTTGTCCCTTCACCTCCCCCCTCCACTCCTTTCAGGGACCCAAGCAGTCCTTCCAGGTCCGACAGAGGTTCACCTGCACCTCCTCCAACCTCATCTACTGCATCCGCTGCTCCAGATGCCAGATGATCTATATCGGTGAGACCAAGCGGAGGCTTGGCGATCGTTTCGCCGAACACCTCCGCTCGGTCCGCAAAAACCAACCCGACCTCACGGTCGCTCAGCACTTCAACTCCCCCTCCCATTCCGTATCCGACCTCTCGGTCCTGGGCCTCCTCCATGGCCAGAGTGAGCAACACCGCAAGTTGGAGGAACAGCACCTCATATTCCGCTTGGGGAGTCTGCATCCTTTGGGCTTGAACATTGAATTTTCTCAATTCTGTTAACCCTGCTGTCTCCTCCCCCTCCCACCTCTCCCTCAGCCCTCGGGCCCTGGCATTCCCTCTATCTCTATCTCCCTCCCCCACCCTAGTCGCACTAGCTTCTCATTTTCACACCACAAACAGCTTACAATGGCTTGTTCCATTTATCATCGATACTTTTTTGCATATCTTTCATTCATTGTTCTTTATCTCTCCACATCACCGTCTATATCTCTCGTTTCCCTGATCCCTGACCAGTCTGAAGAAGGGTCTCGACCCGAAACATCGCCTATCTCCTTCGCTCCTTAGATGCTCCTTAGTTTCTCCAGCATTTTGTGTAACCCCCGGCACAGAATTTATACTGAATTATGATTGTACAGGTTAATTCATTAACAATGTGAATTGCAAATTTTCCAAATGACAAAAATAATCATGTGAAAATACACAATTTGTTGGGATTCTGCATTGTGAAATCCATCAATGAATATGGAATTTTTGTAAATCTAGCAGCAATCTGCCTTTGGTTGTTTGTTAATTCTAGTGAATTGACCCGAGTAGGGGTATTTTTAGTCTGATCCAAAATTGCATTGGGCAGAAGTGCTTAGCCTCCAGGTGTTAATGTCAATATAGCTCGCAGTGCAATATGAAGTGGTGATGTTTTCATTGAACATATCTTAAAGTTATCAGATTACACGTTCCAAATTCTCGGGAAGGAAATTGATGATAAATTCAATATTTGGTGATGAGCCAAGAGATGCAAATGGGAGATAGAATACTGGATAGATTCGGCTTGTACTCGCTTGAATTTAGGAGATTGAGGGGGGATCTTATAGAGACTTACAAACTTCTTAAGGGGTTGGACAGGCTAGATGCAGGAAGATTGTTCCCGATGCTGGGGAATTCCAGAACAAGGGGTCACAGTTTAAGGATAAGGGGGTAGTCTTTTAGGACCGAGATGAGAAGATCATTTTTCACACAGAGAGTGGTGAATCTGTGGAATTCTCTGCCACAGAAGGTAGTTGAGGCCAGTTCGTTGGCTATATTTAAGAGGGAGTTAGATGTGGCCCTTGTGTCTAAAGGGATCAGGGGGTATGGAGAGAAGACAGGTACAGGATACAGAGTTGGATGATCAGCCATGATCATATTTAATGGTGATGCAGGCTCGAAGGGCCGAATGGCCTACTCCTGCACCTATTTTCTATGATTCTATGAGATAACGGCAGAGAAATCAAGCTAAATATGATTGAATTTAAATCATAAACTTGCAAATCCGTTGATACGAGAAAACCGAAACAACAACGAATTGCTGGAATTATCTCGCGGGTCAGGTATCATTTTGTAAATGTTTATATAGCACTATGAATGAATTTATCACCCCAGGACACCATCACCTGTTGTTGACTCATGGAACAATGGCCAATTATTGTGTAAGGACCGACGGATGCATTCAAAAACTAAATGGGCAGCTTTCTAATTAAACCACAAATAAAATTATGCGGCCTTTGTTACAGGATAGGATGTGGAAGTGTATTGTGTGGTTGAATAGCGTAATTCGTAACAGCGTAATAGCGTTGTGTGGCTGAAAATGTGGAAAATGTGGTGGAGTCTGAATACTTTCTGAATGTATTCAGAAAGTATTAAGACTCCACCACATTTTCCACATTTTGTTACATTACAGCTGTATTTTAAAATGGATTAAACTATTTTTTTCTATCATCAATTTACACACAATACCCCAGAATGAAGAAACGAAAACAGGTGTTTAGAAATTTTTGCAAAGTAAAAATGAAATAACTGAAATATCACATTACAGAGAGATCCTTGATGAAAACCTGCTCCGGAGCGTTTTGGACCTCAGACTGGGGTGGAGATTCACCTTCCAACAGGACAACGACCCTCAGCACACAGCCAAGGATTAAATTTAAAATCCAGTAGTTGTCAAAGCATGCCAGCCAATTTTTTTTAATTGCATCTTCCCAGTGCTTTTGATGCTACAATCATTGTAGACACTTACATGCTTCTTACTGTTCATACTAAACTTGCGTTTTACTCACTGAAGTAATGCATCCTTGTTGTTTGATTGTATTTAAAGATTATTGGCTGAAAATTATGATTGCTTCTCTTTCTGCATATGCAGTCAAACATTACCATTGGTTAAAGCAGTTTTTGATATTATCTCTTTGCACACATTAGTTTGGGACTAATGAATCCTGCAATGGAGCAAATGATAGAATAAGTGTAAATGACCATTAATGCAGCTTCTTCTTCTTGCGTAAGGCGTGCACAGCCTAAAGTTGTAGGACAACTTGTTCTATTTGATCTTATTTGATTGTGCACGCCAGGTTGATTGCATTCGTTGAAACAGGGCGGACCACGTGAAGGTTGCAATCTTCCACCCCATTAGTGCAACTGTAAATAAGCGAAAAGAAGAAATGGACAATATCTCTAGTAAGAGCCTAAATTCAAGCATATTGTGTGAAATGAAGAAAATATTACAACCCAGATAAAAGTTGCTTCGACGTGATCCATATATTTCGAACCACCAGAGTAGCTCATCTCAATGCACTGGATTTATATATCAGAAACCTGATCTCAGATAATATAATGAGGGTATTATTTATGACATTCAGGAAGTGCTAATTTCTGTTTGCTAAAAAGGTGGAGACTCACACCTTATATAACTAAATGGTGTGAGCTCACTCCAAATGCTCTGATTTTGCAGAAGTGTTAAATATGGAATTCCAAATTGTTTTGGTCATTGCTTTTAGTGTTTATTATCAGGTTGATGCTGTCCCCTGCCTCCAACATCAGATGGAATTTCAAAGTTCTTGCTATGAATTTGTGGAAATGCAGCTGAACTTCTCAAGTGCACAGGGATGGTGCAAAGGTGCTGGTGGGCATCTTGCTTTCATTAAAAGCGAAGAGGTTCACCAATTTCTGAAAAGCCACATTACAGATATCAACAACAGGTGGATTGGCCTGGCTTATGCGACATACGACTTAATCCCTGAATCAGACACTAAAGGTAAGAGATGGATCTGAATTCTGCATTATATCTGAAAGTTAGTATATATCAGAAGTATGATAACAAGATTGAGCAACGATGGATACAGCATTTAACAAAAATGTAAAATCTATTTTTAGAGACACAATTTTTTGTAAGTTCTTAATAATTTTGTTATCCGGGACTATAGCAATAAAAATGAATAGCGATTTATTGCCCAGTTCAGTTACCAAAGTGATATGATTAGTCGTGTGAAATAGAACCAAATTAGAATTGGACAAAAGGACACAAAGTACTGGAGTAACTCAGAAGGTCAGGCAGCATCTCTGGAGAACATGGACAGGTGACATTTTGGGTAAAAACGGTTCTTAAGTACTCCAGCACTTTGTGCTCCAGAGATGCTGCCTGACCCGCTGAGTTACTCCAGCACTGTGTGCTTTTGTGTATTAACCAGCATCTGCAGTTATTTGTTTCTACAAGTTAGACTTAGAACCGGATGTCATTCTTGGATAGTTTATGTAAAGAACTTGAAATCTGGACAAAATAATAGACAAGTATTTCATGGAAACGTAATTTTCAAGGCAAGATCAAGACATAATTTCCACAATCAATTGGCAAATGTTGTTGAATGTGTGAGGACATACACTTGGGTAGAAAAGCAAAAAAAAAGCTGACTATTTTCAAATTGGAGACAAACTACAAATGAAAGGAGTACAGAGGAACCTAGATGTTCTTGTGCATGAAACACAGAAACTTATCATTCAGATGTAGGAAGTAATTATGAAGGTAAATTACACATTGGCCTTTGTTGGTGGTGGAAGGGAGTGGGAGGGAATAGATTTCTAAAATAGAGAAATGTTATTTACAATGCTACCGGGTGTTGATGAGGCTACCCCAAGGGCACTGCTATTTTAAGAAAAGACATACTGGGCAGTCCAGAAAAGATTCATGAGGCTAATTTCAGAGGATGAGAGTGTGATAAGATCCTCAGGAAGAGGCATGACAGGATAGATGTTGCCACTAGTGGGAGAGTCTCGATCGAGGGTTATAATTGTATGGGGGAGTTATTCAAACTGAAGTGCATAAGGATTTCTTCTCGCATTGGGTGGTGTATCGTTGGAATTATCTTTACTAGACGGTTGTGGAGGTAGATAATAAAGATTGGAGAATTGAGGGTTGTATAGGACTGGCACTGAACAAGAGTTGAAAACGGAGGCAGATCAACCATGAATGGACCAGGGTGGGGAGGGATAACAAGAGACAAGGTTATTGTCTCCTGCTGCTATTTTCTTGTGACTCACATGAATGTCTTTGCCCTTGGAGAGAGTGCCATCCGCTGGGGGCAACCAATGTGTCTAGGCTTTCACAAAGTGCGTGCACACTATGGATGCCACCTTGAATGGGATGCACGATGCACTGGCCTTGTTTGCTCTGCGTCCTGCAGAGCAGTTGCGGTGGGCACCAGCTCGTTGATGGTAGTGAAGCGCAGAAGGGTGAAAGGATACCTGTCCATCAATATCTGATGAATGTACTTCATTTTCAACTGCTACCTGGATGCCCACCAGCATTACCTCCCATCTCACTCAGTGTCATCACACTCGTGCTGCCTCATGTCTGTTTGTCCCAAAGAACGGTATAGGCAAAACAGATTATAGTTAGACCCTCGTGGACTTGTAAGCAGAGGACTGACCAAGAACAGTAGGAATCAAACCCTGCCTCAGCCTCTATTGTTTAAGAAGGAACTGCAGATGCTGGAAAATCAGAGATAGACAAAAATGATGGAGAAACTCAGCGGGTGAGGCAGCAGTGAAGGAAATGGGCAACATTTTGGGTCGAAACCCTTCTTCAGACTGATATGAGGGTGGGAAGGGAGGGGCAGGAAGAAGAAAGGAAGAGGTGGAGTCAGTGGGCTGAGGGAGAGCTGGGAAGGGGAGGAGAAAGTAGGGACTACCTGAAATTAGAGAAGTCAATGTTCATACCGCTGGGGTGCAAACCGCCCAAGCGAAATATGAGGTGCTGCTCCTCCAATTTACAGTGGTCCTCACTCCTCCGCTCGGTTCGCAATAACCAACTTGATCTCCCGGTGGCTCAGCACTTCAACTCCCCCTCCCATACTGAATCTGACCTTTCTGTCCTGGGCCTCCTCCATGGCCAGAGTGAGTCCCACCGTAAATTGGAGGAGCAGCATCTCATATTTTGTTTGGGCATTTTGCACCCCAGCGGTATGAACATTGACTTCTCTAATTTCAGGTAGTCCTTACTTTCTCCTCCCCTTCTCTGCTCTCCCTCAGCCCACTGTCTCAGCCTCTTCCTTTCTTCTCCCCCCCACCCCACCCTCACATCAGTCTGAAGAAAGGTTTTGACCCGAAACTTTGCCTATTTCCTTCGCTCCATAGATGATGCCTCACCCGCTGAGTTTCTCCAGCATTTTTGTCTACCTCTATTGCCTGTTTACACCATGGGAGAGTGTGGCAGAGGCCAGAGGATGAGGTCCTGCATTTTTGTCATTTCACAGAGATACAGTGGCTTGCAAAAGTATTCATACCCCTTGAACTTTTCCACATTTTGTCACGTTACAACCACAAACGTAAATGTATTTTATTGGGATTTTATGTGATAGACCAACAGTGTGGTGTGCAAAGTGGTGAACCACCTTTCGCTGCAATTACAGCTGCAAGTCTTTTGGGGTATGTTTCTACCAGCTTTGCACATCTAGAGACTGAAATTTTTGCCCATTCTTCTTTGCAAAATAGCTCAAGCTCAGTCGGATTGGATGGAGAGCGTTTGTGAACAGCAATTTTCAAGTCTTGCCGGATATTCTCAATTGGAATTTAGGTCTGGACTTTGACTGGGCCATTCTAACACATGAATATGCTTTGATCTAAACCATTCCATTGTAGCTCTGGCTGTATGTTTAGGTTTGTTGTCCTGCTGGAAGGTGAACCTCTGCCCCAGTCTCAAGTCTTTTGCAGACTTTAACAGGTTTTCTTCCAATATTGCCCTGTATTTGGCTCCATCCATCTTCCCATCAATTCTGACCAGCTTCCCTGTCCCTGCTGAAGAAAAGCATCCACACAGCATGATGCTGCCACCACCATGTTTCACAGTGGGGATGGGGTGTTCAGGGTGATGTGCAGTGTTAGTTTTCCACCACACATAGCGTTTTGCATTTATGCCAAAAACTTCCATTTTGGTCACATCAGACCAGAGCACCTTCCTCCACATGTTTGCTGTGTTCCCCACATGGCTTGTAGCAAACTGCAAATGGGACATCTTATGGCTTTGTTTCAACAATGGCTTTCTTCTTTCCACTCTTCCATAAAGGCCCGATTTGTGGAGTGCACGACTAATAGTTGTCCTGTGGACAGAATCTCCCACCTGAGCTGTGGATCTCTGCAGCTCCTCCAGAGTTACCATGTGCCTCTTGGCTGCGTCTCTGATCAATGCTCTCCTTGCCCGGCCTGTCAGTTTAGGTGGACGGCCATGTCTTGGTAGGTTTGCAGTTGTGCCATACTCCTTCCATTTTCGGATGATGGATTGAACAGTGCTCCATGAGATGTTCAAAGCTTGGGATATTTTTTTATAACCTAACCCTGTTTAAACTTCTCCACAACTTTATCCCTGACCTGTCTGGTGTGTTCCTTGGGCTTCATGATGCCCAAGGAACATTGTTTGTTCACTGAAGAAGGGTCTCAACCCGAAACGTCGCCTATCTCCTTCGCTCCTTAATGCTGCTGCACCCGCTGAACCCCCCATTGTTTGTTCACTAATGTTCTCTAACAAACCTCTTGAGGCCTTCACAGAACAGCTGTATTTATACTGAGATTAGATTACACACAAGTGGACTCTATTTACTAATTAGGTGACTTCTGAAGGCAATTGGTTGCACTGGATTTTATTTACGGGTATCAGAGTAAAGGGGGCTGAATACTTTTGCACGCCACACTTTTCAGTTTTTTATTTGTAAAAAGATTTGAAAACCATGTATCATTTTCCTTCCACTTCACAATTATGCGCCACTTTGTGTTGGTCTATCACATAAAATCCTAATAAAATACATTTACGTTTGTGGTTGTAACGTGACAAAATGTGGAAAAGTTCAAGGGGTGTGAATACTTTTGCAAGCCACTGTTTGCCCAAGATTGCTTTTAACCAATTACAGTGCTAAGTTTAAGTTTGAATCATATAGGTATAGTTGCTGCCACTTGTATTGCAAATGTTTTAGTTCCTTGTAAATTGCCCTTTTTACATGTTGATTTGTTTGCTGTGAAATAATCAAAACTAACTAAAGTAACTGTGTGCTACGCTAACAATGTTTGTCCATTTGCAAGGCTTTCTTCTGTTGAGGAAAAGTCAGAGGAGAAGTAGGTTTTGCATTGATTTTCTCAGCTTGTTGCTCTCTTGGGGCCTTTGTGAACTTCACAATAATGTGGGCACCTAGGTCACTTGTCGAACAATGTCTGCTGCTCCTGTGGTGGTCCTGCACCAACATGGTCCTCTTACCTATTGACTGGGCCCATCTTGTCCATCTTGCAGGTCCACTTCACCGCTATGCAATGTTGTGCATCACCATCATATACAGTGGCTTGCAAAAGTTTTCATACCCCTTGAACTTTTCCACATTTTGTCACGTTACAACCACAAACATAAATGTATTTTATTGTGGTTTTCTGTGATAGACCAACACAAAGTGGTGCATAATTGTGAAGTGGAAGGAAAATTGTACATGGTTTCCAAATTTTATTACAAATAAAAAACTGAAAAGTGTGGCGTGCAAAAGTATTCAGCCCCCCTGAGTCAATACTTTGTAGAACCACCTTTTGCAGCGATTACAGCTGCAAGTCTTTTGGGGTATGTAAATAGCTCAAGCTCAGTCAGATTGGATGGAGAGCATCTGTGAACAGCAATTTTCAAGTCTTGCCTGAGATTCTCAATTGGATTTAGGTCTGGACTTTGACTGGGCCATTCTAACACATGAATATGCTTTGATCTAAACCATTCCATTGTAGCTGTGGCTGTATGTTTAGGGTCATTGTCCTGCTGGAAGGTGAACCTCCGCCCCCAGTCTCAGGTCTTTTGCAGACTCTAACAGAATTTCTTCCAAGATTGCCCTGTATTTGACTCCATCCATCTTCCCATCAACTCTGACCAGCTTCCCTGTCCCTGCAGAAGAAAAACATCCCCACAGCATGATGCTGCCACCACCATGTTTCACAGTGGGGATGATGTGTTCAGGGTGATGTGCAGTGTTAGTTTTCCACCACACATAACATTTTGCATTTATGCCAAAAACTTCCATTTTGGTCACATCAGACCAGAGCACCTTCCTCCATATGTTTGCTGTGTCCCCCACATGGCTTGTGGCAAACTGCAAATGGGACTTCTTATGGCTTTGTTTCAACAATGGCTTTCTTCTTGCCACTCTTCCATAAAGGCCCGATTTGTGGAGTGCACGACTAATAGTTGTCCTGTGGACAGAATCTCCCACCTGAATTGTGGATCACTGCAGCTCTTTGAGAGTTACAATGGGCCTCTTGGCTGCTTCTCTGATCAATGCTCTCCTTGCCCGGCCTGTCAGTTTAGGTGGATGGCCATGCCTTGGTAGGTTTGCAGTTGTGCCATACTCTTTCCATTTTCGGATGATGGATTGAACAGTGCTCCGTGTGATGTTCAAAGCTGGGGATATTTTTTTATAACCTAACCCTGCTTTAAACTTCTCCACAACTTTATCCCTGACCTGTGTTCCTTGGGCTTCATGATGCTGTTTGTTCACTAATGATCTCTAACAAACCTCTGAGGCCTTCACAGACAGCTGTATTTGTACTGAGATTAGATTACACACAAGTGGACTCTATTCACTAATTAGGTGACTTCTGAAAGCAATTGGTTGCACTGGATTTTATTTAGGGGTATCAGAGTAAAGGGGGCTGAATACTTTTGCACACCACACTTTTCAGTTTTTTATTTGTAAAAAAATTTGAAAATCATGTATCATTTTCCTTCCACTTCACAATTATGCGCCACTTTGTGTTGGTCTATCACATAAAATCCCAATAAAAAACATTTACGTTTGTGGATGTAACGTGACAAAGTGTGGAAAAGTTCAAGGGGTATGAAAACTTTTGCAAGCCACTGTAGAGAGAGTTGTGGTTGGTTTGAGATGTGGTGCATCTTTACCATTGTTCAGATACATTTGTCGTCACTTGGTTTTCATTGTCGCACGCTTGAAAGTCATCAGTTGTGGTCCTCATAACTGTTGTCAGCCGTGTTTTAAAGGATCCATTGGTTCTGAGCATTTGATAAGTGCGGAGACACAGGAAACAGCAAGATTCATGAGCAAAAAAAGCAAACTGCTGGAGGAACTTAATGGATTAGGCAGCATCCAAAGAAGGATCCTGACCGGAAACATTGTCTGTCCACTCATCCATGGATAATGTCTGTCTCGCCTGAGTTCCTCCACCACTTTGTTTTTTTACATTTGGTAAATGTGTGTTAAGAGGCTCAAACAGAATAAAGCAATTGGACTCCTGGAGGATGGCTGCTGTGCTGAAGTTGTCCTGGAATCTTGGGCCCGTGAATATGAAGATATTTTTGTATTTGTACTTGAGCTGCATATTTATGAAGTGGAACTTCTGTGCTTGGCAAAGACTGAGTGAGCTGAGGATACCTTAATTGCCATTTGCTACAGATAATTGACCAAAGATAGACACACAATGCTGGAGTAACTCAGTGGGACAGGCAACATCTCTGGAACAAAGGAATGGGTGACATTTTTGGTTCGAGACCCTTCGCAGTCATCTGCCGCTAGAATTTGTTAGTAACAGTCTGCAGGAGTTTGCTAAAGCATGGCAGAAGGTTGGGTGTAATGACGTCCTTTGCAAACTCGGATAAAGGGTACATTAGGTCTGCTGAAAATTTAAATCAAAACTAAAACTCATACAACATTTGGCAAAAATTTAATTGAATTAGAATCAACTTTATTTTGAATCTATAGTTAATTGCGAATCTACAATTATTCGGTAACAGTGAGATGAATTAATTGCCATTCAACGTTAATTAATTATCAATTCATGTAAGTGTTAGAAATTTTCTTGCTGCAATAAAGTATTGTCAATAATGAAATATCCAACTACAATTATTTCATAGTCCTGCTACCAACGTTCAGACACTCACCTCAGCATTTGGTTCTTTATTTTATATCTTGCATATATTATCTATATTGAATCTTAATGTACAAAAATGATGGAGGATAAGTTTAATCTTTTTGGAAATCTGTTTATTTTCTTCATGCCAACAAACAGAATCATCATCGACTTCAACCAAAATGGTGCCGGCAAAAGAATGAAACAGTGACGCAGGTTTCCAGAAACCCCATGACCCCAGCTGGCATAGAGAACAACTAATGACTAAACATTAAACTAAACATTTTTTTAATTTATTTCTATTTTCAGCTCTTTCTTGGTTGGATGGATCTGCATTAAATTACACTAACTGGGAATTTGCTCAGCCATCCACTTCTCCAGCAGATTGTACCTACGTTCACAATCCCTCTGGCTATTTAAAGTGGGCCATGGTTAACTGCAACAACCTGCTTTCCTTCATTTGTGAATTTGGTATGATTTATTTTAATATTCCAGACTAATGGAAAATAAATTGGGGAGGGAACTCAGTGCCAGAATTGTATGCATTCAACAAGTGTCTTGCAAGTGACTGAGGTCAGGTTTCCTCATTAAGTCCTGATGTGATTGGAATTCAAGTAGCCCCTGATTCATTTTGTGAAAAGGAAGACTTAGATTTATATAGTACTTTTTACAATCTCATGAATCTCATACAGCAGTAATGCACTTTTGAAATGTAGTCACTGCTGTGATGTTGGAAAGGCAACAGTCAATATGCACCAAGTAAGGTGCGCAAACAGCAAATGAGACGGGCCGGATAACCTGTGACGAGTATGGAGTGTCTGAATCTGCAATGTTTATTGCAAAAAAGACAATGGGCAGCATGAGAAATAGTGGTTGCCACGGCACTATTATTAGAGATTAAATTGACCAAGTATGCTTGGGGAAAGAGTGAGCTTTACTGAAGGTGGTTCTAGACATATTTGATCAAAGAACATTTGGTCTTGATAATAAATCTGCCATAACTGTGCACTCCACTCCACAAAACACAAGCTTGCTAAAGTTAGAATTCAAAATTAGATGAGTAATAAAATTTACAGATAAGACTGTTCACATTATTTGACTCATTTTAGCTCATTATTAAAATTGCTATGGTGCAAACATATTTGAAACAAATGGTGATGTCAGGAACACATGGACAGTATATGTCAGTGGTTTTAGTTTTGAAAAGAGCCATCAGGGATGTAATAATTATCTTATTCTGTGCTTAAATATGCTGACTAAATTCCAGTTCAATACTTCTCTTTTACAAAATGTAACATAAATCAGTCATTGTAACTGCTTTTTGTCATTTAAGTATCTTCTCAAATATGAAGCCAACGTATAATGCGTGTTGGATCTAGTGCCTATCAACAATAGTAATTGGCACAAATTACTTTAGTGCAAATAAGACAACTTTGGCTTTGGTGATTAATGTTTAATAGCGATGTGATACTTTGTCAAGACTTACAGATGTCACCTGCCAATAGCTATTCGGTCTTCCACATAATTATCCCTCTGGAATGGCAACTTAATCCATACTTGGGAAAGTTCTCATGCACATTTTCCACAGGAGATGGCAAAATGTATTACGTTGAACGCCAAGACCAGTGAGTAACTCTTAAAAATTTGCTTATCTTTATTTTCAATGGAATGATAATTGTGAATGAGGCATTGAAGAAACAAATAAATTGAATAACTTAGAATGAAATATGCAGCTGGTTTTTATAATTAGATGGACTAAGAGACTATCTTTTTCTTCATAATTTATATTTCATTTCCAACATGGCAACTCCAATCTCGTGGGATTTGATGGAAAAACAATGTGGAAAGTCTGAGGATAAACGGGAAGAGTATGGAAGGCCACGACAGCAGCGAGGGAAGAGTGTTACAAGTTGAGAGGCAGAGATGAGAGGGAGGAATAAAGAGAAGTGAGAAAATTCTAAAGGGAAGAGAGCCAGAGAGAAACAGATGTTAACAAGTGGGAGAATAACAAATGAAGAATGGAAGAGGAGAATGTGTGAAATTTGTATGATCCAGACTGTGCTTACCTTTTTTTTAATTTTGAGAAAACCACCTATAATGTTTGAAAGCAAACAAATGAAACTGGTGTATTTACTGATGCATAAAATTAACCTCCTGAGCAGTAAATATACATGGGGTGATAAAGGTGTAATAACACATACTTATTAAGCTGTTCACACAAATGTGCCTTTAAATGCTTATCCTTTCAATGAACCGAATGACTAAGTAAACTTGATGATATTGATCTTGATCTCATTTATTTTCTCTTTTGTTCCTTCTTGTGTTTTATTAAGACCATTCACAGCTGCACATTTATATAAAGCAGCAGGTGTTTATACCATCTCCATTGAATGTCAGGCCAGCAAAGGCCATTGGGCTGTTGACAGGAGCAACATTATACTTGAGCCAATTAATCAAATGGATGGTTTGCAGTGTTTCAGCCCCAGACAATTGGACACAATGCTTAACTGCGCTGTTCGTTATGGAGAAACATTGTGGATTCAGACAAAAAATGACACTGGTATAGTTCATTTATGCTTAATGTCTGCATTGCAAATTTAAACGATTCATTGTCTTAGATTAGAACTCTTTGGTTTAAGATTTTACATTAGGATTTTAATTAGTAGCAAAACAACTCTTTACTTTTCTAAAGACTAAAACAATATTTTATGGTTATATCATCATCACGGACCACAATTTAAAATGTGTTTTGAAATATAAAAAGTGAAAAAAACTGGAGATTACTTTTAAACAAACTTTTTATATTTAGAAAATAGAATCTAAAATAGTGGAAATAGCAGGAGAAATGGCATCTGCAGAAAAAAAATACAGAAGTGATGTTTCAGGTTTGTTTTAGAAAGAACTACAGTTGTTGGAAAAATCGAAGGTAGACAAAAATGCTGGAGAAACTCAGCGGGTGAGGCAGCATCTAGGGAGAGAAGGAATAGGTGACGTTACGGGTCGAGACCCTTCTTCAAGTTTGTGATCTTTTGTACAGAGATAGGAAAGTAAGAAACCGACAGTTGCAGAAAAGGAGGAGGGTGGAGAGAAGAAAGTGAAAGTCAGTGATCGGGCAAATTCCAAGAGGAACTGAATGGTGCTGGCTGAGACAGGAGGGTGTGAATTGTTGATCACTGAAAGCAGAAGGAGCTGAATGAAAGAGATAAGGAGTGAGGAAGAAACAACAAATGCTGGAACTGTGAGATAGAAAAACTGCCAATGCTGGAAGGTAAAAATAAAACCAGGAAATATTCAATGGGTCGTGCAACAAATGTGGAGGAGAGAAGCAGTGTTAACAGAACAGGTTAATGACTGGACATGATATAGGATGGAAAAGCTAAATATTGCCAATTGTTGAATTCAGTGTTAGGTCTGCAACATTGTACTGTACCTAGTTGGTAAATGAGGTCCTGCGGTTTTAGGAGGCCTAAAAGCTTGTCACATCAATTTAGGAGGCAATTGATGTGACAAGCAATTGGAAGGTCAGTTTCGCCCTTGCAGACTAAATAAATGACTCTTCAGGGGGATCACCCAATCTACATTTGGTCCCCCAGTGTGGAGGAGACGACATCGTGAGCACCAGGTACAGTGCACTACATGGGAAGGGGTGCAAATGTACTGTATCACCGTTTCTCCTGAAAGGACCAAGTGGATCTCTGGATGGTCGGAAGGTAAAAGGATGCTACAATTCCTGCAGTTGCATGGGAACCACTAGGAAATGCAATTGCGAGAAATTAACCCTTTGCATGAAACTGCACATTCAGCATCTTTTACCTCTTCGGGGTGGAAGATTGCAGCCTTCACGTGGTCCGCCCTGTTTCGACTAATGCAATCAACTCGACGTGCACAAACGGAAGATCAAATAGAACAAGTTGTCCAACAACTTTAGGCTGTGCACGCCACACGAAAGAAGAAGAAGACCTCTTCTTCCAGAGTATCCAAATTTTTAGATATGCAATCCTCAGTAGAAATGTTGTAATGCACTAAGGTTAATGTCTGTGTTGTTTGGAAATAGACCACAGTGAGATGATTTATTTAGAAATATACATGACGTACATCATTTTCAAAATCACATTTAATTGATGGTAAGTAATATTTAGACCCAGTTATTTATCAGTTTGTCATTTTGCCTCTTACAGATTCTTTGTGAGTTTGCTAAAAATAAGAGCTTTTGTGGTAAAGTTTTAGATTTTTGTGAGAAATGTGGAAAAATATTCAGTTTAAGAAAGAACTGCAGATGCTGGAAAAATCAAAGGTAGACAAAAATACTGGAGAAACTCAGCGGGTGAGGCAGCATCTATGGAGCGAAGGAATAGGTGACGTTTCGGGTCGAGACCCTTCTTTAGACTGGGGTGGGGGGGGCGGAAAGAAGAAAGGAAGAGGCGGAGACAGTGGGCTGTGGGAGAGCTGGGAAGGAGGGACAAAGCAAGGACTACCTGAAATTGGAGAAGTCAATGTTCATACCGCTGGGGTGTAAACTACCCAAGAGAAATATAAGGAGCCGCTCCTCCAATTTGCGGTGGGACTCACTCTGGCCATGGAGGAGGCCCAGGACAGAAAGGTCGGATTTGGAATGGGAGGGGGAGTTGAAGTGCTGAGCCACCGGGAGATCAGGTTGGTTAATGCAGACTGTGCGGAGGTGTTGGGCGAAGTGATCGCCAAGACTGCGCCTGGTCTCACCGATGTAGAGCAGTTGACACCTAGATCAGTGGATTCAATAGACGAGGTTGGAGGAGGTGCAGGTGAACCTCTGCCTCACCTGGAAAGACTGCTTAGGTCCTTGGATGGAGTCAAGGGGGGAGGTAAAGCGACAAGTGTAGCATTTCCTGCGGTTGCATCCATCTGTTATGGATGTTGATCTTAATCGTAGTTTGATCTCTTTACTTTTTCCACACATAAACCGTATTTCAAATGTAATTTAAAATGGATTGTGCTGGAATACTTGCTAAACAAAATCACCACAAAATATCACAAAAATAAGTTGTAGTAAATAATATTAACCAACTAAAGGCAGTTTAATACAGAAGGTTAACAATGGAAAAATGTTTTATTTTTGAGTTTCAAATAGTTTAGTTTGAACTGTTCCATACATTTTTGTTCATAACATACAACATATAAATATTAATAAAGGGACATTTTATTAGCTGTATCTGATTATAAGGTCATAAGGTTATAAGTGATAGGAGCAGAATTAGGCCATTCAGCCCATCAAGTCTACTCCACCATGAAATCATGGCTGATCTATCTCCCCCTCCTAACCGCATTCTCCTGCCTTTTCCCCATAACCCCTGACACCCGTACTAATCAAATGTATGTATTGGTTTTATGTACTGTGTATATAAATTAAATTAAGATATTTTTCTCCTGTAGGTTTTGATATGATCTACACTGCATCGGTTGGAAATGTTGTTCTTCAGGCATCCACTCTACTACCAGGAGTTATCCCTATTGACCAATCTTCTCAGTTGCTTATCGGGCCGGGCCAACATACTGTGACTGTAACTGCATCAAATAGTTCTACGGAGATATCTCAGAATTTGACAATTTACCTTCTTGTTGAGATCAGTGGTTTGCAAGCAACGTTAGAGCCACCTGTCCTGAAACCTGGCGATAATGTCACCGTGCAGGTGTCTGTATCTGAGGGTGCACCAATAAACCTACAGTTTGATTTTATTAATTCTTATAATATTTCAACATATACAGTGGAGAGTTCAACTGGGATACTTCCAGTTTATACATTTCCAATTAATCAGGAAGGTAACATTTTCCACTGTCATTGCATTTAATTGTATTTTTCCAGATATCTGCTAAGTATAACTTCAGAGTAAATGGAATTGCATTAGCTTACAGAGAAATAGAAAATAGGTGCAGGAGTAGGCCATTCGGCCCTTTGAGCCTGCACAGCAATTCAATATGATCATGGCTGATCATCCAACTCAGTATCCTGTACCTGCCTTCTCTCCATACCCCCTGATCCCTTTAGCCACAAGGGCCGCATCTAACTCCCTCTTAAATATAGCCAATGAACTGGCCTCAACTACCTTCTGTGGCAGAGAATTCCACAGATTCACCACTCTCTGTGTGAAAACTGATTTTCTCATCTCGGTCCTAATCCTTATCCATAAACTGTGACCCCTTGTTCTGGACTTCAGGAACAATCTTCCTGCATCCTGTCCAACCCCTTCAGATTTTTGTAAGTCTCTATAAGATCCACCCTCAATCTTCTAAATTCTAGCGTGTACAAGCCGAGTCTATCCAGTCTTTCTTCATATGAAAGTCCTGCCATCCCAGGAATCAGTCTGGTGAACATTCTCTGTACTTGCTCTATGGCAAGAATGTCTTTCCTCAGATTAGGAGACAAAAACTGTACGCAATACTCCACGTGTGGCCTCACCAAGACCCTGTACAACTGCAGTAGAACCTCCCTGCTCTTATACTCAAATCCTTTTACTATGAATGCTAACATACCATTTGCTTTCTTCACTGCCTGCTGCACCTGCATGCCTACTTTCAATGACTGGTGTACCATGACACCCAGGTCTCGTTGCATCTCCCCTTTTCCTAAGCGGCCACCATTCAGGTAATAGTCTACTTTCCTGTTCTTGCCACCAAAGTGGATACCCTCACATTTATCCACATTATACTGCATCTGCCATGCATTTGCCCACTCCCCCAACCTATCCAAGTCACCTTACATCCTCCTCACACCTAACACTGCCCCCCAGCTTTGTGTCATCCGCAAACTTGGAAATGTTGCATTCAATTCCCTCATCCAGATCATTAATATATATTGTAAATATCTGGGGTCCCAGCACTGAGCCTTGCGGCACCCCACTAGTCACTGCCTACCATTCTGAAAAGGACCCGTTTACTCCTACTCAGTCAGAACTTACCTGCGTTTTAGTTACCTGTCCACCTAATCATATTAATGTAAATGATAATGCCCAGTCAGAATCACGGTTGCTAACTATTTTGACTCCCCCTCCCCATTTCCGTATCAACCTTTCTGCGCTTGGCTTCCTCCATTGTCAGATGAGCACACACGCAAACTCGTATTCCGTTTGGGTAACGCTTAACCCAATGGTATGAATATTGAATTCTCCAGTTTCAAGTCACCACCCCACCACCTCTCTTCCCCCTGCCCCCCCCCCCCCCACATCCCAACAGTACACATATCTCCCAAAATCTCCCATCCTCCAGCCACTCTGTTCCTTTACACCATTTGTACATTCATCTCCAATCACCAAGTCCCACATTTCCTTTTTATCCACTACTCCTGTCCCCAGTGGTCTTCCACCCACACCCCACCCTCCAGCTTGACATTTCACTCCTCGTCTCTCCATACCCATTCACCTTTAACCTTTGGCACCTAATCTACCCATGCCAACCCCCCCCCCCCCCCCCCGCCCCACCTGTATCCACCTATCACTTGCTGGGTTGTGTCCCATCCTTGCCTCCCTTTTCCAACTTTCTCCCACCTACTTTGATCAGTCTGAAGGAAGGTTTCCCCCGAAATGACATCAGTTAATTTCCATCCACAGATGCTGCCTGACCCATTGAGTTCCTCCATTGAGCTCTCTGTATATTCTCATGATTCCAGCAACTGCAGTGCCTTACATCCGCCAAATTGTGCCATAACACTTCTAATTAAAGACATGAGAATCCCACCAATCCCTTTGCTACCTCTGGAGCTAACTATCCCAATAAATGGACTCCCTTGTTCAAACCTGAGTATATCTATTACTTTGCTGTCTATTAAGTCGCTTGCACACATTGTGCCTGCCTTGCTGTCTGATCTATTTTAGTTTCTCTATAAGAAATGTCTTGGTTTTACAATGCTCATTGTGTTTTTAAAGCTAATCATGGCCTTGAACCTTTCCATCTCTGTAATGTCCTTCAGCCCTGAAGTCTTTGAAAGGTCCACATTTGTCCATCTCTGGCTTCTTGAATATCCTTGATTACAATTGGTCCATTATCAGCAGCCATGCCATTGCTGTCCATATTCTGTCCTTTTCCGTTCCTGGTTTCTTCATTCAAGATGCCGCTTAAGATATCCGACCAAAGATTTTGGCATCTGTGTGAAAATGTTCCTTTGTGTTTGTTATCAAATTTTGTTGAAGTGGATTGGGATGTTTTATGATGTTGTTGAAGGTGTGGCATACATACAAGTTATTGGTCTTCCCTTCTCCTAAATTTGATGCTAATTCAACTCTGGCTTTGTATCCAAAGGAAGAAAAAACTGAGCATTAGAAAAACGCAAAATGTATTTGACAAATGCTGTTTGACATAATGAGTTCTTCCAGTTCTGTTTTTTGGTTCCAATAGACAATAGGTGCAGGAGTAGGCCATTCGGCCCTTCGAACCAGCACCGCCATTCAATGTGATCATGGCTGATCATCCCCAATCAGTACCCCGTTCCTGCCTTCTCCCCATATTCCCTGACTCCGCCATCTTTAAGAGCCATGTTTAGCTCTCTCTTGAAAGTATCCAGAGAACTGGCCTCCATCGCCCTCTGAGGCAGAGAATTCCACAGACACACAACTCTCTGTGAGAAAAAGTGGTTCCCCGTCTCCGATTCTGAATGGTTTACCCCTTATTCTTAAACTGTGGCCCCTGGTTCTGGACTCCCCCAATAACGGGAACATGTTTCCTGCCTCTAGCGTGTCCAAACCCTTAATAATCTTATGTTTCACCAAGATCTCCTCTCATCCTTCTAAACTCCAGAGTATACAAGCCCAGCCACTCCATTCTCTCAGCATATGACAGTCCCACAATCCCTGGAATTAACCTTGTAAACCTGTGCTGCACTCCCTCAATAGCAAGAATGTCCTTCCTCAAATTAGGGGACCAAAACTGCACACAATACTCCAGGTGTGGTCTCACTAGGGCTCTGTACAACTGCAGAAGGACCTCTTTGCTCCTATACTCAAGTCCTCTTTTTATAAAGGTCAACATGTCATTCGCTTTCTTAACTGCCTGCTGTACCTGCATGCTTACTTTAATTGACTGATGAACAAGGACCCCAAGATCCCATTGTACTTCCCCTTTACACAACTTGACACCATTTAGATACCAATCTGCCTTCCTGTTTTTGCTACCAAAGTGGATAACTCACATTTATCCACATTAAACTGCATCTGCCATGCATCTGCCCACTCACCCAACCTATCCAAGTCACCCTGCATTCTCATAGCATCCTCCTCACAGTTCACACTGCCACCCAGCTTTGTGTCATCTGCAAATTTGCTAATGTTACTTTGAATCCCCTCATCTAAATCATTGATGTATATTGTAAATAGCTGCGGTCCCAGCACCGAGCCTTGCGGGACCCCACTAGTCACTGCCTGCCATTCTGAAAGGGACCCGTTAATCCCTACTCTTTGTTTCCTGTCTGTTATCCAATTTTCTATCCATGTCTGCACTCTACCTCCAATACCATGTGCCCTAATTTTGCACACTAATCTCTTATGTGGGACCTTACCAAATGCTTTCTGAAAGTCCAGTTACACTACATCCATTGGCTCTCCCTTGTCCATTTTCCTAGTTACATCCTCAAAACATTCCAGAAGATTAGTCAGGCATGATTTCCCCTTCGTAAATCCATGCTGACCCTGGATTCTAGCATCTGCAATCTCTTCAGTATTTTTTGAATCCAATGTGTCTGCTTCAACAATGAATCATTCACTGATGTAGCCCACGTTCTGGCTCGCACAATGGTATAAAATGGGCTAAGAAAAAATGGACCTCCCGACATAGGTCCAACTCTCTCGCTATACCATCTCTTGATATTCACCATCAATGATAAGAGTCAAAGTGATTAAGGTGGAAATAAATTAAATGAAATAGCAACATTTAATGTTGAAGACAGAGTGAAACGTACTGTTTTTTTAAAGTTGCCATTTCAGTATTTTCCTTCTGCTGATTACAGGCACATTTCTTGTGACAGTCACTGCTTCAAACTTCATATCTGTTGACCAACATGTCGCTGGACATGTCATTGTGACAAATAATCTCTCCAAAAGGAGCATTGGAAAAGGTAAGAACAGCGACGACTTTCTGAACACTACTGACGTTTATAATCTAATTTTTCAGATTTGATTGTTAAGCAAGTGGGGACACTGCAGGTGTAGGAAGGAACTGCAGATGCTGGTTCATACTGAAGATAGAGTCACAGAGTAATATAGTGTGGAAACGGGTCCTTCAGCCCAACTTGCCCACTCCGGCCAACATGTCCCAGCTACAGTAGTCTCACCTGCCTGCGCTTGGGCCCTATCCCTCCAAACCTGTCCTATCCATGTACCTGTCTGTTTCTTAAACATTGGGATCAACCCAGCCACAACTACCTCCTCTGGCAGCTAGTTCCATGCACCCACCACCCTTTGTGTGAAAAGGGTACCCCTCGCGGCGCCCAGTCCCATTCCTATAAATTGTTTGCCCTTCATCTTGAATCCATGATCAGCCCCTGGTCACTCCATTGCGCCCCTATGGGGCTCTGGGCAAGAGATTCTGTGCATATACCAGATCTATTTCTCTCATGATTTTCCATACACCCACTCGATAAGATGCGCACCCACTCACCCTCTCACTGCACTCCAAGGAATACCGAGACCACATGGCGCGGCGTTCCCGGGAAGGGAACCTAAAAAGCTCCCGCCAAAAGCGGGATAGTTGGGAGGTCTGGCTCACACCCTCTAGTCCTGGCAACATCCTTGGAAAGCTTCTCTGCACACTTTCAAGCTTGACAATTTATTTCCTATAACATGGTGCCTAGAACAGAACACAATACTCTAAATGCGGTCTCCCCAACGACTTAGACAACTGCAACATCTATACTCAATACTCTGACTGATGGCCAATGTGCCAAAAGCCTTTTTGACCACCTTATCTACTTACAACTCAACCTTCAAGGAACCATGCACCTGAAACTTATTGAGTACTTATTGAGTAATGAAGGAAGGGTTAGTTAGCAGTCTTGTTGTGCGTGGCCCCTTGGACAAGAATAACCATAATATGGTTGAGTTCTTTATTAGGATGGAGAGTGACATTGTTAATTCAGAAACAAGGGTTCTGAACTTAAAGAAAGGTAACTTTGAGGGTATGAGACATGAATTGGCCAAGATAAACGGGTAAGTGATTCTTAAAGGGTTGACGGTGGAAATGCAATGGAAGGCATTTAAAGACTGCATGGATGAACTACAAAAATTGTTCATCCCAGTTTGGCAAAAGAATAAATCATGGTAGGTAGTACATCCGTGGACAACAAGGGAAATCAGGGATAGTATCAAAACAAAAGATGAAGCATACAAATTAGCCAGAAAAAGCAGCCTACCAGAGGACTGGGAGAAATTCAGTCCAGCAGAGGAGGACAAAGGGATTAATTAGGAAAGGGAAAATAGATTATGAAAGAAAACTGGCAGGGAACATAAAAACTGACTGCAAACGTTTTTATAGATATGTGAAGAGAAAAAGATTAGTTAAAACAAATGTAGGTCCCTTGTAGTCAGAAACAGGTGGCAGACCAATTGAATAACTACTTTGGTTCTGTCTTCACTAAGGAAACATAAATAAGCTGCCGGAAATAGCAGGGGACCAGGGGTCAAATGAGATGGAACTGAGTGAAATCCAGGTTAGCCGGGAAGTGGTGTTAGGTAAATTGAATGAATTAAAGGCCGATAAATCCCCAGGGCCAGATAGGCTGCATCCCAGAGTACTGAAGGAAGTAGCCCCAGAAATAAGGGATGCATTAGTGATAATTTTTCAAAACTCTTTAGATTCTGGAGTAGTTCCTGAGGATTGGAGGGTAGCTAATGTAACGCCACTTTTTAAAAAGGGAGGGAGAGAGAAAACGGGAAATACAGACCAGTTAGTCTAACATCAGTAGTGGGGAAACTGCTAGAGTCAGTTATTAAAGATGGAATAGCAGCACATTTGGAAAGTCGTGAAAAAATTGGATAAAGTCAGCATGGATTTATGAAAGGTAAATCATGTCTGACAATTCTTATAGAATTTTTCGAGGATGTAACTAGTAGAGTGGATAAGGGAGAACCCGTGGATGTGTTATATCTGGACTTTCAGAAAGCTTTCGACAAGGTCCCACATAAGAGATTAGTATGCAAACTTAAATTGGGGATTCAGTACTGATGTGGATAGAGAACTGGCTGGCAGACTGGAAGCAAAGAGTAGGAGTAAACGGGTCCTTTTCAGAATGGCAGGCTGTGACTAGTGGGGTACCGCAAGGCTCGGTGCTGGGACCCCAGCTACTTACAATATATATTAATGATTTGGATGAGGGAATTGAATGCAACATCTCCAAGATTGCGGAAGACACGAAGCTGGGGGGGCAGTGTTAGCTGTGAGGAGGATGCTAGGAGGCTGCAAGGTGACTTGGATAGGTTGGGTGAGTGGGAAAATGCATGGCAGATGCAGTATAATGTGGATAAATGTGAGGTTTATCCACTTTCGTAGCAAAAACAGGAACGTAGACTCTTATTTGAATGGTGGCCGATTAGGAAAAGGGGAGATGCAGCGAGACCTGGGTGTCATGGTACACCAATCATTGAAAGTAGGCATGCAGGTGCAGCAGGCAGTGAAGAAAGCAAATGGTATGTTAGCATTCATAGCAAAAGGATTTCAGTATAGGAGCAGGGAGGTTCTACTGCAGTTGTACAGGGTCTTGGTGAGGCCACACCTGGAGTATTGCGTACAGTTTTGGTCTCCTAATCTGAGGAAATACATTCTTGCCATAGAGGGAGTACAGAGAAGGTTCACCAGACTGATTCCTGGGATGTCAGGACTTTCATTTGAAGAAAGACTGGATAGACTCGGCATATACTCACTAGAATTTAGAAGATTGAGGGGGTATCTTATAGAAACTAATAAAATTCTTAAGGATTGGACAGGCTAGATGCAGGAAAATTGTTCCTGATGTTGGGGAAGTCCAGAACAATGGGTCACAGTTTAAGGATAAGGGGAAGTCTTGTAGGACCGAGATGAAAAAAAAAATTTCACACAGAGAGTCACACAAGGTAGTTGAGGCCAGTTCATTGGCTATATTTAAGAGGGAGTTAGATGTAGCCCTTGTGGCTAAGGGAATCAGGCGGTATGGAGAGAAGGCAGGTACGGGATACTGAGTTGGATGATCAGCCATGATCATATTGAATGGCGGTGCAGGCTTAAAGGGCTGAATGGCCTACTCCTGCACCTATTTTCCATGTTTCTATGAAATCCTAGATCCCTCTGCTCTACAACACTCCGCAGATGCCAACCATTCACTGCGTAGGTCCTGCCCTTGTTAGACGTCCCAAAATGTAACACCTCACATTTCTCGGTATTAAATTCCATGAAGCATTCCTCAGCCCACCTGGCCAATTGATCCAGATCCTGCTGCAATCGTTCACAACCATCTGCAAAAACATCCACTTTTGTATCATCAGCAAACTTGCTAATCTTGCTCTGTATGTCCTCATCCAAATCATTGATGTAGATGACAAACAGTAACAGGCCCAGCACCGAACCCTGAGGCACACCACTAGTCACAGGCCTCCAGTCCGAGAAGCAACCTTCCACCATCACCCTCTGCTTCCTTCCATGAAGCCAATTTGCTATCCATTCAGCTATCTCTCCTTGGATCACATAACCTTCCAGAGCAGCATACCATGTGGAACCTTATCGAATGCCTTACAGAAATCCATGTATACAACATCTACAGCTCCGCCCTCATCGACCTTTTTGGTCAGGTCTTCAAAAAACTCAATCAGGATTGCTGAGACATGACCACCCACATACAAAACCATGCTGACTATCCCTAATCAGCCCTTGCCCATCCAAATGCCTGTCTAATCCATCCCTCAGAATGCTCTCTAGTAACCTTTCAACTACAGATGTTAAGCTCACTGGCCTATAGTTCCCAGCATTTTATTTGCAGCCCTTCTTGGATAGAGGCACAACATTTGCCACCCTCCAGTCTTCCGGCACCTCCCCTGTATTTAAGGACGACTCATAAATTTAAACCAGGGCTCCCACAATTTCCTCTCTAGTTTCCCATAATGTCCTTGGATATATCTGATCAGGTCCTGGATATTTGTCTACCTTCATACACGATAGTACCTTCAGTACTTCTTTGTTGGTAGATCGAAGTATCGAAGATAGACACAAAATGTTGGAGTAACTCAGCGGGATAGGCGGCATCTCTGGAAAGAAGGAATGGGTGATGTTTCGGTTTGAGATGTTTATTCAGAAGAAGGGTGAGATGTCCTACTGAGTTACTCCAGCATTTTGTGTCAATCTTCGGGGACAATGCATGCCACCTTGAGCAAAATCCATTTCACCACCCGCCAGACTGACTTTACCCAATCTAGACGTGTATATGGCTAGACGTGCTAACCCCACCGAGACACATCGAGCCTGTGCATTGCAGGGTTAGAGCCATGGAGGCCACTCCCTCAGGGCCTTCCATATGCTTGAGGAGAACATTATCTGTCAAAGCTGTCCAGGATTTGTAACTGCCTTTAAATGTTATTCAGAAAATTCAATCTATGATGATGACCCTAAATAATTATAACCTAAAAATAAGTATAAACTTTTTCAAAAGAATTATCGAGCAAAGACTAAAGCACAAAGAAATAATTAAAAAAGGTAAAGTACAAAAAGTGAAAAGAAAACTGCATTTAACTGTTCCCATCCAATCTGCGTAGCCAGGAATTCCCTTTCTATTTGCCAGTCTGTGCATGTGTGAGACGTACATGGGCACATCTGCCCACTGTCAATGCCCTGTGTGTCACCTTTAGTCACTGCAGTGTGTTTCAGTTTGTTTAGAGCTCACAGATACTCATGAATTATGACTGCTTCAAAATAGGATTGATTCACAGCGTGACATCATCTTCAAGGAACAATAAGTAGACAATAGACAAATGGAATTGCAGATGCTGGAGTCTTAAGCAAAACACAAAGTGCTGGAATAACTTAGCGGGTGAGGCAGCATCTGTGGAGGAAGTGGATAGGTGATTTTGGGTCAGAACCCTTCTTCAGATAGTTTCTTCTTCTGAAGAAGGGTCCCAATCCGAATTGCCTCAGTGACCACAGCTATCCATTCACCTATCCATTTCCTTTACTCAGTAGATTACTCCAGCACTTTGTGTTTTGAGTAAGTAACACAAATCATCAACCTGAAATAATAACTTAGCTTCTTTCTCCCCAATTGCTGCCAGACTTGATGAAAGTTGCCAGCATTTTCACCTGAAATTACAGATTTTCTTTTGTTTTAGTTTACTTCCGCTATGGACAAAGTAAATGTAATTGTTTCAAATAAAAGCTGAAAAAATAATGTATGCAATCCCTCTAATTGCAAATGTGCAGAGATACCGTATATGAATATTTTAAGTGTGTATCTTCCTTAGATTAAAAATCACATATGTTCACCTGTGTTGGCTCTATACTGATTGACATGCAATGCGTTTGGTTTACTCTTGCAGTTAATTCATAGAGCCATATCGACTTTATATTTTTTGAGCAGTAAATATTTGTGCCTTCACAATAGGGATTTGCTAAGTGATTATCAGGTTTTATCAATGCAATTATTAATATTTGTGGACTATATTCAGAACTTTAACTGGTACTGCATTCACATGAACCACATGAAGTCAAGTAACCAACAGAGTCTGAGCATCGAGCGCAAACAGAATCAGAAGTTTGAAGGTAGTGCAGTTTGCTCAAAATACAGATCTGAAGAAAGATGTACATTTCAACAATGCCTTAATATATTACATTATTGAAACATAAAGGTTTTAAAATGGATGTTTAATTAAAGGGATTTACATCTTTTACAGATTCACAAAGTGGTGCCAGAAGAAAAAGATCATTGCCGGAAGTAAGTGATTATTGTTGACCACATATTTAGTTTCACAAAAAAAATGTTTTTGAGAGTACAGAACATAATTACTAATGTAGACACAAAATGCTGGAGTAACTCAGCGGGACAGGCAGCATCTCTGGAGAGAAGGAATGGGTGACTTTTCGGGTCGAGACCCTTCTTCGGACCACCCACTCCTTCTCTCCAGTGACGCTGCCTGCCCTGCTGAGTTACTCCAGCATTTTGTGTCTATCTTTAGTGTAAACCAGCATCTGCAGTTCCTTCCTACACATAATTACTAATATGCCAGTTTTGGTTTGTCATTACTTGCTTAATGATTGTTGATATTCCATAGCTGATTACACATCTGTACAAACAGGAGTTCATTAGAGTATTTGCAATACTTTAGAGATGGCTGTGACAAGTCGTTGAGTTGGCTGTGTTCCATTTTCCATGAGAGTCTTTGAACTAGTGCCACAGAGCAATCTGATAAAGGTTTCACAGGGTTCCATCAGAGCGACCCTCTTAGTTTATTTGGTCTTTTCCCTCAAAGGTTGAGAACCAGTGCTGAGAATTACTGCCATTAACAGGCATGAGCTTTAATGGTGGATTGGGACTGACTGCATCTTGTTTACCAGCTATATACCAGGTTGTTCTTTGGACTGGGCTCTCAGAGTAAAAGGTTTTGTTGGTCTTGCACTACTGTTCCTGCCATTCCAATAGCACCCAAGAGGAGTACAATGAAAGGTTATAAACACAAAGTTCATTATTGGTGTCAAGGGGAAACACCATAAACAAGATATTCACCTATTAAGAGTGAGGTTGTGCCTACTGATGTTCAATTTGTGAAGGTCTGAAAATTGTCTTCAGCTGATTAACTCTCTATGTAGGGGCAAAATCTCCTTGTGTAGGGGTAAATGGAGGGCCCAAGAGTCTCATGTTGGATATTCTGAATAAAACAGACAGCAGGGTGTTAGACTGCAACTTGTTGCATGGATTCTTGCTGGGGCCTTCCGAATGAGGCTGTTTCCTGCAGTGTCAGCAAACTGGGCAAGACAATAAGAGAATGATCCCATTTAGCTGCTGATGCCACGATCCGTGGACTTTCAGGGCAGGGGTTATTATTGCGGTGGTCTTGTGTTGAAGCTAAGAGGAGCAGTGGCTAAACTTCCTTTCCCCATGACGTTGAGCTCTTCATCCTCCACCTTCATTTTTGGCTTGCTGCTTCGGGGGGAGTTCTCATCCCACGCAGGGATCCCTGTCCCTTGCCTTCAGAATTCCCAAACTTTGCAGACCATTCCCTGCATCTGCTTTCCCTCTCTAAATCTTTCCAATGTGAATTACCAGCGCGACATAACCTCAACTTTCCACTCTAAATGTCAGCATCATTCATTCAGGACCAATACCTGCTTTGTCATTTCACATAATATTTCCTTTGATGAAAGGCCTTGGTTCTGAAATGTGAAATGTTTCACTTTCTGGAATTTTCTGTTCTTACATATGATACCCATCCAATGCAGTGTTTTGAGTTTGTATTACTGACTCTTCTCCATTAAGTTTCTCCACAAGTAACCACTAATAATTTCCCCCCAGTAACTTTAGAGAATGCTTCTATATCTATATATTTTTTGCTGCCTTTGTCCATTTTCCTATTGCACCCTCTCAGCTTCCGTTATAAGACTTTTCACAAGGCAATACCACACGATGGGTCTTTAAAAAAAATGGACAAATGTGATGTTTCTACTCTCGGCGAGTAACCATGAATCAACATGAAATAATAACTATATCTTCAATATAGAATCCAGGAATTCACCCAAGAGGGGTTGGAATGTGGGTCTTACTACTTTGGGGAGAGGAATGGGTGACGTTTTGGGTTGAGACCCTTCAATCTGAAGAAGGGTCTCGACCCAAAACATCACCCATTCCTTCTCTCCAGAGATGCTGCCTGTCCTGCTGAGTTACTCCAATTTTTTGTGTCTATCTTCAATTTAAACCAGCATCTGCAGTTCCTTCCCACAGATTACTACTTTGGGGAATAGCTGAGATGACTAAGTTCAATTCAATTCAATCTTTAATTGTCATTGTGCAGTGTACAATACAGAGACAACGAAATGCAGTTGGTATCTCCGAAGGGCGAACTTACGAATAAACAAGTAATACATATACATATGCAGTGGTATCCGTGCAATTTGCTGGTGATTGGATAGCCCGGGGGGGGGGGGGGGGGGGGGGGGGGGGGGGTGTGAGGGGTGGAGACAGGCAGTCATTGAGGTGCAGCGTTGAGAAGTGTGACAGCCGCAGGGAAGAAGCTGTTCTTGAGCCTGCTGGTCCGGCAGCGGAGGGACCTGTAGCGTCTCCCGGATGGGAGGAGGGTAAACAGTCTATGGTTGGGGTGTGAGCTGTCCCTGGCGATGCTGTGCGCCCTGCGCGGGCATCGTTTACTATGGACAGACTCAATGGAGGGGAGTGAGGAGCCTGTGATGCGTTGGGCGATCTTCACCACCCTCTGCAGAGCTTTCCGGTCGGCAGCAGAGCAGTTACCATACCATACTGTGATGCAGTTGGTAAGGATGCTCTCTTAAGTAGGTACATAAGAGAGAAAGGAATAGAAGGAGAGACACAAAATGCTGGAGTATTTCAGCGGGACAAGCAACATTTCTGGAGAGAAGGTATGGGTGACCTTTCGGGTTGAGACCCTTCTTCAGACTGAGAGTCAGGGGAGAGAGAGAGAGAGAGATGAGAGATGTGTGGAAGGGGTGGGGGAGACACAGAGAAAGGAATTCAAGGATTACTTGAAGTTAGAGAAATTAATATTCATATTGCTGGGTTGTAAGCTGCCCAAAGATATATTTCCGTGTCAGGCACAATCATTAGCATTAACTGGTTGAGCTGGAATTCCTGTTTCTGTGATGTAGTTTTTCTCAAATTTTATAGCTATAGTGAGATGATCACTGAAATGGGTCCTTCAACCCACTGAGTCCAGGTGAACATCAAGCACTAGTGTACCTATTCAAACCCATTTACTCTCTCCACATTCCCGTCATCTTCCTCCTGGACTCAGCTATCCACTAAAGGGGCATTGACAATAGTTAATTAACTAACAATATGTATGTTTTTTGGAACATGGGGTGGGGGGGGGGGGGGGATCTGGAGCAAACCCATGCTGTTACAGAAAAAACGTGCAAATGTTATGCAGACAGCAGTGAAGCTGAGGATTTCTGAGCTGTGAGGGCAGCAGCTCCACTAACTGCAGCACTTCCTTATGTAACGCGCATTAACACACAGCATAATCTGCAATGGTATGTTTGTATGAAATGAGGTCGCAGTAAGAAATGCTACATGAACAAATGCAGATGCCTGTGTACATTTGTGCATTTGAATGCCTGGAATCCTGTCTCGCCTCTCATCACGGAGAAGCCTCACTGTGATATATTTTCTGGTAAATGCTGCACATTACTCACTACTGTAGGCTTCTGTAAGATATTCTACTTCCTTCCACACTTACTCCAAGATGCTTTGGGTCACAGGGCATCATGAGTGCTTCAAAAAGGAAGTATTTATGATGCTCCATTATGGGCGGCTGCCAGGTGAGCGATGCTGCCAGCAGTATAATTGGATGCCTCCTGGGCAAGTGAAGGAACGTTGGGCGGGTTAGGCAGCAGGGCCGGATTTACGTATAGGCTTCACAAGCTTAAGCTTAGGGCCTCGAGATCAAGAGGGCCTCGCAGAGCCTGATTTACCACTCGGTAATCTCAAAATCTCGGCAGCCTCCGGCCAAGGCAGGACACCTGAAGTTCAACTCTGGGCGGGGCCCTCTCTCTCTCTCTCTCTCTCCGTCTCCGCCCGCCAGCCGTATCCATGTCCGGGCCGCCAGGTCTCCGCTCTCCGCTCGCTCCTCATCCGCCGGCACGGCAGGCCGCCTTGCACATGCGCACTGCTAATGCCAGCACGTCCTCCCCCCACTGCACATGCGCACAACCACGGCCGGCACATCATCGGCCGCCCTGCGCATGCGCACTGCCACGGCAACTGGTCGGCGCTGGGCACTTTCTCCCTCGCTTTGAATTGTGGGAGATCTGGTCGCCATTGCTGTCCGCTCGCCGCCTCTCCGCGACCGCTGAAAACCAACGCAGAATCACTCCCTGACTCTGGATCTGGAGTAAATCTTGCTTCTGGTTTCCTGGTCCTCCGTAAATATTCTAAATGGAATTTAAACTGGAATTGGTGGAGGGCTGAACAATAACAGCCCATTGCATTTTAACAGTTTATTTATTGTGTATATATATATGGTCTATGGTATATAGACACACTGAACTTTTATCTCCTGTTCTGTATTATGTTTACATATTCCGTTGTACTGCAACAAGCAAGAATGTCATTGTCCTATCTGGGACACATGACAATAAAACTCTCTTGACTCTTGACTTGGACTTAAGGAAAAAAGGGTTCTTGGGGAAAAAAGAGCTACCTTAAATGTAGTTGCGTCTGGTTGGGTAACTATGGTAGGGTGAAGACTATTCCATGCTTTAATTGTGCGGGGGAACTCCATGGAGCAGCCAGCATCTCTGGATAGAAGAAATTGGGTGACGTTTCGGGTAGAGACCCTTCTTTAGACTCCCTCTGGTTTGAGTGTTTTTAGTTTAATTTAAAGATACAGCGTGGAAACAGGCCCTTCGGCCCGCCGAGTCCATGCCGACCACCGATCACCCGTACACTAGTTCTATCCCACACATTAGCAGAGTAAGTCAAGAGTGTTTTATTCTCTCACGTCCCAGTTAGAACAATGACATCCTTACTTGCAGCAGCACAACAGAATATGTAAACATAGTACTCAGTAAACAATGTTACTAGAAAACAAAACGGTGTATATTTATATATGAATATATAACTATATAAGTATATATGTGTGTGTGAGTATGGGTATATATAATATATATACCCACACCTACACACACACACACACACACACACACAATTTCCCTCCTGGGATAATAAAGTTCTATCGTATAGCATTGTGAGAGTAGTAAGGAACTGCAGATGCTGGTTTAAATTGAAGATAGACACAAAAAGCTGCAGTAACTCAACAGGTCAGACAGGATCTCTGAACAAAAGGAAAATACTACGTTTTGGGTTGGGTCTGAAATGGGAGGGGAAGGAGGGAGGAAGCAAAGACTACCTGAAATTAGAGAAGCCAATGTTCATACCGCTGGGGTGTAAACGACCCAAGCGAAATATGAGGAGCTGTTCCTCCAACATGCGGTGGGCCTCACTCTGGCCATGGAGGACGCCCAGGAAAGAAAGGTCCGATTCGGAATGGGAAGGGGAGTTGAAGTGCTGAGCCACCACCCCTGGTCCTCACCTTTCACCCCACCAGCCTGCAAATACAACACATAGTCCTCCGCCAGTTTCGCCACCTCCAACGTGACCCCTCCACCTGCCACATCTTCCCATCTCCCCCCCTGTCTGCCTTCCGCAAAGACCGCTCCCTCCGCAACTCCCTTGTCAATTCTTCCCTTCCCTCCCGCTCTACCCCTTCCCCGGGCACTTTCCCTTGCAACCGCAAGAAATGCAACACTTGTCGCTTCACCGCCCCCCTCCACTCCTTTCAGGGACCCAAGCAGTCCTTCCAGGTCCGACAGAGGTTCACCTGCACCTCCTCCAACCTCATCTACTGCATCCGCTGCTCCAGATGCCAGATGATCTATATCGGTGAGACCAAGCGGAGGCTTGGCGATCGTTTCGCCGAACACCCCCGCTCAGTCCGCAAAAACCAACCCGACCTCCCGGTGGCTCAGCACTTCAACTCCCCCTCCCATTCCGTATCCGACCTCTTGGTCCTGGGCCTCCTCCACGGCCAGAGTGAGCAACACCGCAAGTTGGAGGAACAGCACCTCATATTCCGCTTGGGGAGTCTGCATCCTTTGGGCTTGAACATTGAATTTTCTCAATTCTGTTAACCCTTGCTGTCTCCTCCCCTTCCCACCTCTCCCTCTGCCCTCGGGCCCTGGCATTCCCTCTATCTCTATCTCCCTCCCCCACCCTAGTCGCACTAGCTTCTCATTTTCGCACCACAAACAGCTTACAATGGCTTGTTCCCTTTATCATCGATACTTTTTTGCATATTTTTCATTCATTGTTCTTTATCTCTCCACATCACCGTCTATATCTCTCGATTCCCTGATCCCTGACCAGTCTGAAGAAGGTTCTCGACCCGAAACGTCACCTATCTCCTTCGCTCCTTAGATGCTGCTGCACCCGCTGAGTTTCTCCAGCTTTTTGTGTAACCACCGGGAGATCAGGTTGGTTATTGCGAACTGAGTGGAGGTGTTGTGCAAAGCGATCGCAAAGCCTGTGCTTGGTCTCACCGAGGTTGATCGTACGCTGAATAATCCTACCACATTTTTGTTTGGAAGTGGAAAGAAATAATAGAAATTACATTCATTGCAATGTGTAAAAAGAGTTGAGATACTGTATTATAATTTTGCTGCATAGTGGAGGTACCTATATGAGGCGATGGACAGGTTTGGCCTCGGCAATAGTTTCATTCTTTGGGTCAGTTTGTTATACTCGTCCCCGGTGGCCTTAGTACAAACAAACGACACACTGTCGCCCCACATCCCCCTTCGGAGAGGTACCAGGCAGGGTTGCCCATTATCACCACTCCTGTTTGCTGTTGCGATAGAACCCTTGGCGGTTTGGTTACGCTCAGAGAACGGCTTTAAAGGTATTACACGGTTTGACACAACTCATAAAGCCTCATTGTATGCGGATGACCTGCTTCTGTACCTCCCGAATCCAGTCAGCTCTCTCCCTGTGATTACGAATATTTTAGAACGGTTCGGTGCGTACTCTGGTTATAAACGTAACTACCAAAAAAGTGAGCTATTACCGATTAACTCATTGGCTAAGCAGCTCCCTCCCTCTTTAGCCTCGTTTAAATGGGCGGAGGACAGGTTTCGCTACCTCGGTATTTTTATCACAACACCTATATCTGATATGTTCCGCACAAACTTCCTGCCTCTGGTTGAGAAAGCTGAAAGAGAGTTTGACCGCTGGTCAGTTTTACCATTATCCCTCGCGGCCCGGATAAATCTGGTCAAGATGGTCGTCCTACCCAAATTCCTGTCTCTTTTCCAGCACGTCCCTATACTTATCACTAAATCTTTTTTTGATAAATTGGAAAGGAGAATATTCGGTTTACAAGGCCCTTCCATCTTGACCCCATTGCTTAAAAATCACATCTTTAAACCATCTTTAGACCTGGCATAGTAATGGTATCAGTAGTATCAAAAACCTATACAAGGATGGCATTTTTTCGTCCTTTGCGGAGCTTTCGTCCAACTACAGCCTCCCAAACTCCCACCTTTTCCATTTTTTCCAGATTAGGGATTTTGTGAAGAAGACATTCCCTCACTTCCCAAATCGCCCCCCTGAAACCCTGACCGATTCCATCCTAGCTCTAGATCCCAACCGGAAGAAATGCATCTCTTTTTTGTATAACTTGTTAGGGTCGGTAATATTGAATCCTCATACCTCATTAAAAGCTGCATGGGAGGGCGAGCTGAATATGACACTAACAGACCAGCAATGGGACTCTGCCTTGGATCTGATCCATTCTTCCTCCATATGTGCCCGTCATGGCCTAATCCAATGCAAAGTCCTTCACAAAGTCCACTACACAAATGCAAGATTATCTAGAATGTACCCCGCTGTCAAGGACACCTGCAACAGATGTAATCAATCCCCTGCCCACCATAGCCATATGTTTTGGTCTTGCCCTAAACTGGCAGCCTTTTGGAGGAGTGCTTTCAACGTGATAAGCAGAGCCCATGGCCAGACTATTCCTCCAAACCCACTGTCAGCTATTTTTGGTACTCCTCCCAACACCAACCTTTCTGTTGCATTGAAGCGGGTCCTGGCTTTTACAACCTTGTTAGCCCGGAGACTGATCTTGCTTAACTGGAGGCTTACCTGTCCCCCGACACACGCCCGCTGGATCAAGGAGGTGCTCTACAAATTAAAGCTTGAAAAACTTAGGTTTTCTCTCAAAGGCTCTACCAAGACATTCCTAGATACATGGAACCCTTTCCTGGAACTTGTTAACTCTCTCAACTTGTTTCCGGACTTGGAAGAGGACTGAGTGCCTTTTATCACTGCTCCGTCTTATTGCAGCTGCTCTCCCCTCAACCCCACCCCCCCACACCTTTTTTTTTGTTTGTTTTTTTGTACATTTTTGTACATATCTTATCGTATTTGTATGGATGTGTACGTATGTGAGTGTTGTTTGTTCCCGTTTGGTTCCGACCTGATTTGGGTGGATTGAGGGGGGGTAAGGGTAAGGGCTTTGAGGGTCGCTTACATACTGTTGCACAATTATGTCCTGCCTATCACTGTCTGTTATCATTGTGTGTATGCAAATTGCTGTGAAATTCAAATAAAAAGATTTAAATAATTTTGCTGCAGGCCATTGTGGTATATATCATGTCTTGATTGGTGAATATGTTTAGTTTGTGACTTTATTTGAAGCAGAAATAATATGTGAATGCTTAATTGAATATAATTCCGACTGGTAACTACGCACTTCATCCGAGCACATTATCGCACGCGCCATGCAAGCCGTCTTAAATGACCACCTAAACTGTCATTTGGCAACTTAAAAAGCTTCCAAGGTTGCCCGACTGACAACAGAGAAAATAAATTAAGTGAGAGCCCTGCAAAGTGTATAATATTTTTGACACTGTCATAGACATTTCTTACATATGCTGTCACAACTGGAGTCTCTAAACAACCCTTCAGTAATTTTCCTTACCCACCATTTCAGAATAATAGTTGTTTAAGCCGATAACTCGACACTAGCACTGGCAATAAATAAATAAATAAATAAAAACTGCAGCTTTCTAGCCCCTTAGCTCATTGGCCACGCTCGGCTGCAAATCGGTGTCAATCTGTTGGACCATCTTCCTCTAGTTGGGGGATTGGGAGGGGCCTCACAAGTGGAACAGCATAGGGTCTCTCTTCATCTAAATCCGGCCCTGTTAGGCAGTATCTATGACATCCATCGTCAACTCAATTCACTCGCGGGCTGAAGATCCAGAATGTCACCCATTCCATCTATCCAGAGATGCTGCCTTGTTCCGCTGAGTTACTCCAGTATTTTGTGTCTATCTTCGGTGTAAATCAGCATCTGCCGTTCCCCCCCACACAATTCACACACCTCTTGGATCCTGCAAGACCTGCTAGGCAAGGTGTGCCTGTTTATTTGTGATTGACTCTCCTGGAATGTTCAACAGGCCAGCTCTTGTCGTTGACCTTAACAGCACCTCTAGTCTAACAACCGCTAGACATGGTGTTTGCGGTTAAGCTGCTACATTATGTATTGACTGAGTTGAGTTCCTGCTTTATGTTTATTTTGATATTTATCATCTTTCCTGGCAAGGTTCTCTTTACATAGCCAGACGCTACCATATGTCTCCACGCCTTTTCACCTTCTAAAGATACTTTTTTTTTTTTAAATGTCAAAATATACTTTATTCGAATGATAAATATATACAATACATTAACCTTCTAAAGATACATACCTTCAAATTCCATCCCTCCCTCCCTTTAGTTTTACTCTTATGCTCAGCAACTCTATTCGTGACTCTTGTATTTGGCTCCTCTTTCAGGCCAGTATGTGAAGTTTGTGAATCTTTGTGCCAATTGTTCTTTCTTTTTGTTACTTTTAACTTCCAAAGTTGGTTTCAAAGTGTTAGTAAAGGCAATCCTCACGTTACAACTGTTTAAGCGACAGAAATGTGCCCTTTGCGGAATTCACAAATCACAACCCAAAAAAACGGAGACATGGAACAACATTTGTTGTCACGTACTTTATGTAAGAAAAAGTAATGAAACAAACACAAAGCGTTATTTCTCAACGTGTGCATCTTGATGCACGCATGGATGACGTGGATTTGTATTATGGAAAGTCATGATACAAACCTTTTTCTAGAAACGCATATCTCCTCCCCCTCATAACATGGGATCACCTGTAATGGGAAAATCAGAGAAACTCCATGCAAAATGTCTGTAGAAAAGAGGAACAACAGAGCAATTGTGCATGGGATGGATGGGTGGAGGTGGCTGGTGGAATAAGAATCAATATACTTTTGCGAGTAATTGCTTAGCTGTAGCTGCAGTAGGGTGCAAAATACTTCATTTCAGCAGATATTGGTGGAGGCTTCTCTTCACAATACTCTCTGCATTGACAGTAAAACAGATAGCATTAATAAACCTGAAATAACTATCCGTCTGTTAATGGTGGCTACTTGGCCCATTATTTCTTTTCTCAAATCCGGTAAGTTCAGGAATATATTAAAGAATTTATTGACTAGCTATTCAACACACTGCATTGCTTCAAACTGCAATTTGCTCTTATAAAATATTTTTTTAAAGCTTGCACTAATGTTATAAACTATGATTACAAGACCATTAACGTTATTTATTTTACAGAATTTACGAATTTGCACTGCAAGATGCCCACTACCAGATTCAGATCCAACAGAGAGATTATTGAAAGGTCTTCCAAACACTGAGGATTTTTTTACCGATGTTCCTGCCAATGAACTCACACAGGTACAGGTGGTAGAATTAGATCATTTGTTGCTGTTATCAAGGCACAATAGTAAAAAGAATGAGTGGCAAAAACACTGAGAAATCTCTAGACCATTGAGGCTGAGAGAAACATCATTAACATTATTCTATAGCAACAGCATCAGTGTATTTATTTGGACTGCATTTATGACATTTCTGTGTACGGTGAAAGCCCTGTCTCACGGTGCGAGTTGACCCACGAGGTACCCCGAGTGAAAGACTCGTGGTTGTGTACGAGATTTCAAGTGTATGATCAAGAGTTTAACCGAGTTCCCACGGGTATGACTGAGTTTGCCGTTTACTTGTCATTTCTGCGATGTTCCAAGATCGTCTCCCGAGTTACTCTTGTGTCATGCTGCTTCTTTTGCGCTATAAAAAGCCCCCCGTGTTTAAATCGGCTCATTTGGAAACATGGCTGCAAGCAGGCAATTGGAGTCCAGGATGGTGATGTTTTTTATTCGAGTGCTGTATGCAGCAGCCCTTTATGTCATGCAAGGACGTTTGTGCAATGAAGGCAGAAGGGAAAGAGTACTCTGTTTCCCTCTCTCCACTGGGCTGTTTAGTGATTCCTGCCCTTTCTGTTTTCACTTCAGATTTCCAGCAGCTGCAGTTCTTTTGAGATTTAATTAACGTTGACCCGTGTCTGTGTGTGCGTGACTCACTCTCTGTGCAGCCTCAGTTGTGAAGCATTTTCTACTCTTTTTTCTATCTTTTTCTGATTTTCAGTGTCTGCTGTAACTTGCCTTTGACTCTTATTATTAATGTGTGAAGTGTTGATTTTAGCCAGAGCCATTTTACTGGCCTATCTTCCTGAGCAGAAATAGTAGACAAATAAATAAACCTCAAATATTTCAGGAATAATCGGTATAAATATGTCTCATTTTCAAATAAATGCTGCTTTACTTCTGAGATATTTGTACTGACCAGAGGCGCAGCACGTTTTAACAATTTGTTTTCGTAATGGTACAACACTAACGCCCAGTGATTGTGTTAAACATAATCCTTTACTGTATTGTAACCCATGTTGTTTAAAATGGTTTTAAAATGTTGACTGAAACCTTGTGCTATTTGTGGGAATTCAAAAAGCAGACGCTTCAACCGCAGTTGATGCAAAGCCTCTTGGTCACTAACGCCACACGGACAGCAGCTGAGCTCAGGATCGAACCTGAGACCACGAGGCAGCAGCATTGACTGCTGTACCACCATGCAGCGGAGATGGTCCAGGTCTAATCCAATGTGATTCCTAATGTCTGAGGGTCAGGGGAAAATGATCTCTCGTCTCCCTTTCCCCTGACTCACAGTCTGAAGAAGGGTCTCGACCCGAAACGTTGCCTGTTCCTTTTCTCCAGGGATGCTGCCTGCCCCCATTCGCTACGATTAATCCCGGTCGTGTATACATTTGATTGCTTCCTCTCTTTGAAAATTGATGTTAGCTGGGAGGAACAACTAGTTCCATATTATTCCATGAAAGCTAGATTAGAACCAAATAAGGGAAGCTGGAGTTAAGCAACAAAGGGAAGCAATGAATGCTGAGGGCAAACCTTAACAACCTGAATACGGACTTCCAGAAGGGTCTTGACAAAGTCGCAATACGTGGTGTAAAATGAATATTGAAAGCATGTACATGAGGTCAACAAAATATTAGACAATCTTGGTAATTGCTTGTGGGAAAGTGAATAGTGTGTCGTCATCCCTCCTCTTCCCGGATCACAGTCACAGTCATCGGTAGCCACAGACACCCGTAAATAAACCCACTACATCCAATATGCAACTTTTTATGATCATGGATGACAATCCATTTAACCTCAGTGCAAATTCAATTGAAGGTTCCTGCTCCCGCCTTCTGCTGTCACTTTCAATGCCGCTACTATTGGAGTCTGGCCTCGGGTAACTCCATTCCCACCTGGGAAATGAAAAGTTTCCATTGACGGTGCCACGGTAGTCTCACGAGTCACTAAGGTAAACGCACGGGCCACTACGTTATTACAACAAGTTTAAATGTTTCAATTTTTAACTTGAACAGTAAATTTGACTCGTGGAAAACCTCAAACATGTTTGAATTTTTTCACGAGTTAACAAGTTTCACGGGTACCTGCCATTAGCGCCACGAGTCGCTAAGCTGCGCGCGCGAGTTCCGACGTTCCCGCTACGTTAATTGTACATGATTACCACGAGTGAAAACTCGGGGTCCCTCGTAGGTCAACTCGCACAGTGAGACAGGCCTTTGAGCATGGAGTAATAGAGAAATGGTGTCAGAGAGAGTGAGAAGTAATGGAATACTTTGCCTTTGACTCTTATTATTAATGTGTGAAGTGTTGATTTTAGCTAGAGCCTACATACTAAAACATCCTGTACGTTAGTGTAAGAAGGGAGTGATCTTTGCTAATAGAGGGTGGACAAAAATGCTGGAGAAACTCAGCGGGTGAGGCAGCATCCATGGAGCGAAGGAATAGGTGACATTTCAGGTCGAGACCCTTCTTCAGACCCTTCTTTGCTAATATATCTGCAATATACAATAATATCCGCAATGTGCAGTTTACAAATGATCAAGTTTATAAATTTAATTTTATTTGTCCTCGTATTACAATCCAACACCACAATGTTTGATGTTCTCTTCACTGAGTCATTTCAAGGGATTTAAACATGTAGCCACATTCCCATTTATACTTAGCCTGCAGTCTTGTAACTGATAAAGTACATTTGGACAGATAAACATTCCTTAGACTAAGAAAAAACTCTTAATGCTGTTGTCACAGAAAATGTTATGATCCTGATATAATCCATCCACGTACGCCTGATAATGAAATCCAATTTTAATGTCCTCCAATTCAAAACCGCTTACTGGCAGTTTGCCCAATAAACCCTGATGAATCAAATACACAGGCAGTAGGTGGGGAGGCCCGTATACGTATAAACCTCAGGACAGCTGGGCACAGGAAATATAAAGGCAATTTTATTTGTAATCATGTGAATATCAATTTCACTATTCCAAACAAAGAAAAATCACAATTCTTCCAAAATATGTGCAAGTTAATTAACCTTGAAAGTAATATAACTGTATCATTAGTTAAAATATTGAAAAATCCATTCAATATATTTGGGAATATCTGGAAAAAATGATTTTAACTATTTCAAAATATATCCAATTATTTAAAGAAATTTGCAGTGTTTTTTAAATATAGATGATAGTTATTTTGAGGTGAATATTTAGTTTTTCATATATGAGAATTATTATCCCATGCTTGAGTAACCCTGATTCATTGAGATATTTCAAACTGCAATATAAAAACAAGCAAGACCCATAAAAGTTGCAAATGGAAAATTATATTTTATTTTTGTCAAAGTAACAAAGGGGTCTGTTTAATCTATGTTTGGAGAGGGTGATAGTTTTCACCATTAAGCCTACCTTTATCCCTATTGCTTCCATAATATCTGCTCTATCGTAAACACGTCTCACCTAAGCTTGCATTAGCTTTGTGCATGAAACAGAATTTTCATCTTCTCAAATGTGTTTCCTGTTTTATTTTTATAAGGCCATAGAGAATGTCCTACAGAGCTTTTCTTCGATAGCTATGAATACGTCCACGACAAAGGGAATAACAAAAGCAAACACATATCTTAATTTTATTACCTCTCAACCAGACAAAATGACGGTTACATCGCAGGTAATATGTTTGTTTTGTTATTAACTCGAATGTAATCACTGCTTTATAAATGAGGAGTAACATTTACTTGTAGCTGCAAGTCACATATTTCTTGTAACATTCTCAAAGGCTAACTTTTTCTAATTGTTTTTCTCTCTGATCTGAGCATTCCTGCAAGGCCAACATTTATTGCTTATTCCTGATTGTCCTTGTATTAACTGGCTTGGCCATTTCTGAGACACCACGTTGCTCTGGGTCTGGGGTCATTTGCAGGCTAGGCAAGGTAAGGGCATCAGAGGTCAATCGCTGAAGGATACTGATCAATCAGGTAGGTTCTTTTGTACAGGAAGGAACTGCACATGCTAGTTTACAATGAAGATGGACACAAAATGCTGGAGTAACAGCGGGCCAAGCAGCATCTCTGGAGAGAAACATAGAAACATAGAAATTAGGTGCAGGAGTAGGCCATTCAGCCCTTCAAGCCTGCACCGTCATTCAATATGATCATGGCTGATCATCCAACTCAGTATCCCGTACCTGCCTTCTCCCCATATCCTCTGATCCCCCTAGCCACAAGGGCCACTTCTAACTCCCTCTTAAATATAGCCAATGAACTATTGGATATATTCACATAAAAGGAATGGGTGACGTTTTGGGTGGGTTATTTTTCAGGTTATTAGTTCGAGGTCACAATACTAAGTATTAAAAAAATTCCTAATTACTTGAGCAATTGAATTTGAATTCTCCAGCTGCTGTGGTGGAACTCAAATTCCTTAGTCTAAATCTCTTGTTGCTAGGCAGCATGAGCCTCTGAAATTCTGGTTTTAGCTTTTTTAGACAGTTGGGTTAATGAAAGAGAAATAGTTTTGCCACTAAGTTTCAGATCCAGCTTAGCGACAAGCTTCCTTTCTTAATTAGAAGTGGTTTTATATTTGGAACAAGTATAAAAAGCATAATGCCTGATGTATGTTCACGTATACAAGTATGATATGCCCCCAATTAGCTCATATATTCATGTCGATCCATGGCAATGAAGAGGCTAGTGTGTCGCTGCTGGTTGAAAACGGGGAGAACGTACAAACTCCGTACAGATAGCACCTGTAGTCGGGATCGAACCTGGGTCACCAGCGCTATAAGCGCTGTAGGGCAGCAACTCTCCCCCTGCGCCACGAAGCCTCGTGTATGCAATCTCACTGTGACGTCACATCTGACATTCGACAATAGACAATAGGTGCAGGAGTAGGCCATTCGGCCCTTCGAGCCAGCACCGCCAATCAATGTGATCAAGGCTGATCATCCCCAATCAGTACCCCGTTCCTGCCTTCTCCCCATATCCCCTGACTCCGCTATTTTTAAGAGCCCTACCTAGCTCTCTCTTGAAAGCTTCCAGAAAACCTGCCTCCACCGCCCTCTGAGGTAGAGAACTCCACAGACTCAACACTCTCTGTGAGAAAAAGTGTTTCCTCGTCTCCGTTCTAAATGGCTTACTCCTTATTCTTAAACTGTGGCCCCTGGTTCTGGAATCCCCCAACATTGGGAACATGTTTCCTGCCTCTAGCGTGTCCAAACCCCCAACAATCCCACATGTTTCAACGAGATCTCCTCTCATCCTTCTAAACTCCAGAGTGTACAAGCCCATCTGCTTCATTCTCTCAGCATATGATAGTCCCGCTATCCCGGGAATTAACCTTGTAAATCCACGCTGCCCTCCCTTAACAGCAAGCATGTCCTTCCTCAAATTAGGGGACCAAAACTGTACACAATACTCCAGGTGTGGTCTCACTAGGGCTCTGTACAACTGCAGAAGGACCTCTTTGCTCCTATATTCGATTCCTCTTGTTATAAAGGCCAACGTGCCATTCGCTTTCTTCACTGCCTGCTGTACCTGCATGCCTACTTTCATAGACTGATGTACAAGGACCCCCAGATCCCGTTGTACTTCCCCTTTTCCCATTCATTACACCTTCACCATATCTTGGATTTCTGTAACTTTACAATGCCTCCTCTTTCTAAAGAAATCAACCCTAACCTAGCCAATCTCTCCTTAGAATTCTGCTCCAACCCTGGTAACCTCTCAGGTGCTGTTACACCTTCCAGCGATGTAATGTCTTGAACTATCTATGGTATTGCAGCAGTGACCTAACAAGTGTTTTATACAATTCTATCATAATCCTCCTGTATGGCATGGTGATACCATGCCTTGCAGCGCCAGAGACCCAGGTTCAATCCTGACTATGGTTGCTAGTTTGTATGGAGTTTGTATGTTCTCCCCATGATCTGCGTGTGTTTTCTCCGAGATCTTCGGTTTCCTCCCACACTCCAAAGGCGAACAGGCTTGTAGGCTAATTGGCTTGGTGTAAATGTAAAATTGTCCTTAGTGTGTGTAGGGTAGTGTTAATGTGCGGGGACTGCTGGTCGGTGAGGACTCAGTGGGCCGAACAGCCTGTTTCCGTGCTGTTTCTCTAAACTAAGCTAAATCCCCACCCACTGCTCTTTGTAACCTAAGCTTCCTTTTGTGTTCTGTAATATGTTGTAACATGCAAAAAGGGTTCTAGGGCCATTCTTTGCAATGGGTGACTATATTTCTGTTAAATGCAATTATGTAAGTAATGTGACTTTAAGCTCAACTTTCATGATTGAAATTTAAATACATATTCCAGGCTACTGTCTTGACCTCTGGTCTCGTGAGGTCTGAATCTCATCCAATGTCTTAGAAATATAGAACATAGAAAAATAGGTGCAGAGGTAGGCCATACAGCCCTTCGAGCCAGCACCGCCATTAAATATGATCATGGCTGATAATCTATAATCAGTACCCCATTCCTGCTTTTTTTCCTCATATCCCTTGATTCCTTTAGCCCGAAGAGCTAAATCTAACTCGCTCTTGAAAACATCAAGTGAATTGGCCTCCACTGCCTTCTGTGGCAGAGACAACTCTCTGGATGAAGAAAATTTTCCTCATCTGTCCTAAATGGCCTACCCCTTATTCTTAAACTGTGACCCCTGGTTCTGGACTCCCCCCAACATCGGGAACATTTTTCCTGCATCTAGCCTGTCCAATCCTTTAAGAATTTTATATGTTTTTATAAAACTTACAAAATGTTGGATTACCGTTCTAAAGTTTGGTAAAACGGTTCAGAATTGACTGTGAACACAAGCATTTCTGTGACCCTGATCTTCTTCAAGCCTATGAGAATGGCTGATGCAGCAAATGTCCAACCACCTGCAGTTATGGGTCAGACTGTGACGACAACTGAAACTCTAAAGCTTTTATTTAACATTGGAAGTTGTTAGTCCAGAGGCAGATAAAGCTGCTGTTCCAATAGCCAAAGTGGTATTTGCAATGGGCTTCATTGCAATGTGTGCATCCTGATGCACCCTTTGTGGAACGGGCACCAACCTATGGACGAGGTCAAATAAACCATTCTGTAGTTGATGACTTTGGAGTAATTGGGCAACAACGATTCAGAGCAATTGTTCTCAGGACTAGTGCTAAGCTCCTTATCCCTTGTATATTCTGTTCCGTTGTTGAGATACATTGCAGCGGATGGCAATGTCATGCTCTGAGCTTTGTTAAACATGAATTATTATAAGGGTCCTTTCAACAACCATTATGATTGGCACTTGTTGGGACATACCTGTAATCTGGTGATTTATCTACTCCATTTTTCCACTCAGGACAAAGCCAGTGATTCACTCCTGACCCTGAGTGACAAGTTGGACAATCTTCCTGTTCTGAAGCCGAGTGACATCATGTGGAAATTGGCTGCAGCAAAGTCAGGTCTTTATGGAATCAGCAATCTGATAAATGCTTCAATGACAGTAAATGACTTGGATGTAGAAGAAAAGGTAAACATCCTTAAAAGCTTTGAATTGAATAGCTCAGAAATATTTGCCGAAAAGACGGCATAGTCCCCTTCCTTCCACTGGAATCTGTTATGTTTTTTAACTTTAATCAAGTTTCATATAAAACTTCATCAAGAGAGCATGCACATGCTGTATTTATCCTATTCTTTTTGACTAGAGACACAAAGTGCCGGAGTAACTCAACAGATCAGGCAGCATCTCTGGAGAACACGGAGAGGTGTTCATGTAATCCTCTCCATGTTCTCCAGACATGCTGCCTGACCCACTGAGTTAGTCCAGCACTTTGTGTCTCTTTTTGTAAACTAACATCTGCTGCTCCTTCGTTTCGATACTAATTTAACTAGTTTAATAGGTTGCCAACTAGTGGGAAAGATGTTGAGGGAAAGCATCAAAATGACATGTGTGCCGATTTCATGGAACGGTGTAAATATGGGCTATGATAGCTAAAACGTACGGGACAAAGTCTCCTCAGCTAGATCCTTTCAAACTCCACGGAAAAACAAACCATCTTTAGTTTAGAGATGCAGCGTGGAAACAGGCCCATCGAGCCCGCACCTACCAGCGATCCCAGCACATTAACACTTTCCTGCAAACACTAGGGACAATTTGTACACTTATACCAAGCCTATTAACCTACGAACCTGCACGTCTTTGGAGTGTGGGAGGAAACCGAAGAACTCGGAGATAAACCTCTGAGCGGTCACGGGGAGAACGTACAAACCGCACCCGTAGTCGGGATCGAACCCGGGTCTCTGGCGCTGTAAGGCAGCAACTCGACCGCTGTGCCACCATCCTGCCCTTTGAAGATTGTTTCTCCACCATTTAAATTCCATGCCATTAATCAATAATAACTACACAGAAAGATAATTATGTGTAGGAAGGAACTGCAGATGCTGGTTCAAACCGAAGACAGACACAAAATGCTGGAGTAACTCAGCGGGACTGACAGCATCTCTGGAGAGACGGAACGGGTGACGTTTCGGGTCGAGGCCCTTCTTCAGACTGTTGTCAGGGGAATGGGAGATTGTTACGACTCCCGAATGCAGGTGCTTCAGAGCCGCGTAACATAGTCAAAAAACCAGGCTGAAGTTAAAGAAAATAGTCTTTTATTTAATTAAAACTCAAACCTGATTCAAACAACCCAGTCAAGGACAAGAATAAACTAATAAACAAAGATAACAGTGCTCCAGCCAGCCTCGCAATGGGCCGTCGAACTAGAGTCTCTAACCTGCCTAAATGGAAATAACCCTTAAACAAAATACACAAAAACCCTCAGGTCAGCCCTTATCTGTCCCAATTCAATATTAATTAACAAATGTAGGTAATAATACACAAAGTTCTATGCCATGTGGCCAGGCCTCCTGCAGCTCAGACCAGCAACCTGCACACGAGCCAGGGTTGACGAAGAGAGAGAGAATTCTGGGAGATTCTGATATTTAAGCTTCCGATGAGTCACCGTCACCTGAAGCAGCTTGGCCAATCGGGTACAGGAGCCCTTAACCCCCATGATTCCTGACTCCCAGCCACGGCCTGCACTCGGGAGAGAAACAAAAGAGAAGTACATAGCATTCACCAGAGGGGGGGGGGGGGGGGAGTACCTAACAGAGATACATAGATAAGGAAGTGCCTCACAGTACATTTTATCTCTGTTTGCTTTGTTGTTACCTTCTCCCAGCTAACAATGATCTATGCAACATTTTCTTTGATCCCCGAACCCTTTCTCGTGGTTTCACACCTTACACTTCCTTATCTATGTATTTCCCTCTCCCCTGACATCAGTCTGAAAAAGGGTCTCGACCCAAACTTCACCCATTTCTTCTCTCCAGAGATGCTGCCTGTCCCGCTTAGTTACTCCAGCATTTTGTGTCTTAAAAATCTTAAAAATAGAATTAATTCATTATGTTTCAAGAATGCCACATGTGGCAACTAAAATTCTCACAGCCTGCTAAGCAACCGCATTTGTGGGATTTGCTAGCATATGCATGGCAGTGGTGTAAAGCTGCTTTTACCAGAAGAGTAAAAACGTGGGCAGAAATAGTGTGTAAGTCAGTCTACCCCACGACAGCAGCGGGAGGCGTTGTACAATTTAATGGCCACAGGGGGATTCTGATCTGGGTCTTGATGGAACTAGTCTGTTGCTGACGGTACTCCTCATGTTGACCAGTGAGTCATGGAGGGGGTTACTGCTTGGCAATAAAAACATAGCATACACCTTGATACATACACCGAGCAAGAATATTAAGGACGTTCTTTGAAGCTAGCATTTGCAGTGCCGATCCATTTGGTCAATGTCCAGCAAGATTGGGCATGTTACTATGGGCCAGAAAGTAAAACAAATATAGTATCATGATGACAGCAAAATACAAGGGCGGAAGGAATCCACCCTGAAAAGTGAAGTCACGAGCATGTCAAAGTATTACACCAGGGCGAGGTGCCCTGAGGTGAAGGAGAACCCAGTGGAAGTAATCAGAGTTAAGAGTACATTGTGGATAATTATTTAGCATTTTCAGAACAATGGGAATGTCGGCAATCTTTGGCAACAGGCAATCCACATGAGGAATGAGAAATTGTGAGGGTGTGGCAGATGTTTGTATTCAGAACGAGCTGTAAATCCGTGCACACAAATTCCTGAAAGGTTACATACCAATACAGCAAGCAATTGTGAAGACAAATGTATGTTACTACAATCTCCATTTAGTTCTGAACTACATAGATTATTATTGCACTATCATTTGTTTTTTATGTGTATATATGTATGTGTGTGTATAAACCCCCCCCCACACACACACACGCACACATACTCAATGCTTGTGTGTGAGTATGTGTATACACTATATATAGATACACACACACACACACACGTGCGCACACACACGCACACATACTCAATGCTTGTGTGTGAGTATGTGTATACACTATATACACACACACACACACACACACGCACACTTATATATATATATATAATGTATATAAACATCCACACTCACTCATTTATTATAATGTTTACAGTGTACTATGTTTACATATTCGGTTGTGCTGCTGCAAGTAAGAACTTCATTGTTCTATCTGGTACCTATGACAATGAAACACTATTGACTTGATGTTGACTCTTACACTAAAGAGAGATTTTGAGCACAAGAATGAAGGGGTCTTACTATAGGGATTTGTGGGTGTGCACCAGAATAATCTGTGGAGATCTGGCCTCCCCACCTAAGGAAGGCTACGCATTGAGGGAGAATGAGAGATTAAACCAAAATTTGTTCAGGGCATGTTGTGGCAGACGCAAGGAAACATATCCTCGAGTCTCTGGAATGTTTTGGATTAAGGCACTATAGCTGTATTGATTAAAACTGAATGAGGGTGAGAACTGTAAATGTATTTTGGTGAAGAACCGGAGAGTTTGTTATCTTCTGGTCAATATTTAACTTCAAGTTATCATAGATCACACATCGCTGATTTTAGGAATATGTTTTGTGTAAAATGGCTGCCTTGTTTCCTATACCTCAAATGTGTGTAATTGAATGTCATGAAATACAGTTACATAATGGATGCTCTACCCTCTTCTATCAGTTTATCATATTGCCGGAAATTATGGCTTTCCAAAACGAAATAGTTGGCGACTATATACTTTGAAGATTTTTGAGTAAATCTAAATTATAAAATAAATCAATTATAACCTTAAACATTTTGCATCTAGATGGCAAACGTATCTGAGATTCTCCTGAAATCCATGGATAAAATACATTCTTCTCTTGAGAGTCTTATACATGAAGAGGACCCTACACTGATTTTCCATACAGATTCCTTCAGCATGATCTTAAACAGGTAGAGAACTAAGATGTAACTGCAAAAAATATTTTATGAGAGTATGTCAGTGATTTAAGAGAATTGAAAGGAACTTGAGTTTTGAAAAATTGTTGTAAATGGAGTGGGTTTCTTTTTTTTTCTGATTGTATAATTAGACCAGTGAGTGTATAATTAGACCAGCGAATGTATCAAATCATATTTGTTACCATGGACGATACCTTACTGAAGAGTACAATTGCAGTTACAAAGCAGATAATAGCTGTTCCAAAAGTATTATTCTCTAATAAGAGCACAGATATACTAACACCAAACAAAAGCAACATTGCTCTTTTTTTTACTTCAGGTACAACTCAAGTGAATTGAAAACGAGCAATGTTAACACTTCAGAAAAAAATCCGTTTAGTTGCACTTTTCCAGATTCTGCAGACTTCCAGGATATTTCAGATAAATATATCCAAATTAGGGTAAGTATCATGTTATAGCCCCAGATGAATCCAGCGCCTCACTGAGAATTCTCTCTTTTGGTTTTACTTAGACATAATTGTACTAGCATGATATTTTGTTAGTTTGATTAGTGAATTTGACTCAATATTACATTAGTGATGATAAACATTGACCATATGAGTGTTTCTAATTTTGTCCCTGGATCTTCCCCTCTTAATTATTCATAAATGCCAATGTGCAGCATTCTATAATTTCATTCATGCTACCAGTGTGTGGTACCGTGTGAGACTAGAAATTAAGGGGACGGAAACTGTAGACATTCTGACCCCAATAATGCCCTTATCTAACAACAACATTGGCACGTTTTTAAGAAGGTGGCCGGATAATGATCAGGACCACATAAGCTCCAAACCAAAACCAAAAGCAAACTTGTGGAGCGGTCAGGAGTATTTCTGATTTTCTCCTTTACAGGTACAAATCTGAGATACAGTTACTAATAAGGTGGGTAAAACAACAGCGCTTGGCAAGCTGCATAATAACGCCCTCACATATCGAGAGATCTTTATCATGTGACATTTATGCTCATCTTTTGTTTCAGTAAGTCATCCACTATTTTTCTCTACAATGTTGGCTGATGCTTCTTTTGCATTATATTCATAATTCATGTTCCCCCCGCTCATTTATCGTCTTCTTCTCTGATTACCAAACAATCATGTTTAGTGCAATTTTCTCCATTGATCAGCATGTAATTTTATGAGTTTGTTTGTTCTCTGTGCTTTAATTAATGTCTTGAACGAGGTGTTAGCAAATGTTACAAACCTGGGTGGTTTCATTTTTGCCTTTGGTTTCTCATCTTTTTTTACATGTTGCAGGTGGCAATAGCCTCATCCGTAGTCATTTCCATGGATAGAGCTTCACAGACTAAACCACAGGGTAATTAAATGTTAATAACCCTGTGAATTAGTCTGCTTATTCGCAAAGGGAGGAGTGAAACCGTAGCAGAGCTGGCTTCTCATGCTACTGGCTGGGACCCAGTGTCTGTGGATTTGGCAAGTCCACTGGTACAGGATACAGTCCACTGATACAGAATACTGATTGTATGTGTAAAAGTGCACAACCAGGAGAAGGGGCAGTCCCGAGATCATCAGTATTGAAGATTTTCTCTTCATTCTGGAATCTAAATCCTCATTGCCCTGTCCCACAGTACGAGTTCATTCCAAGAGTTCTCCCGAGTTTGCCCTGATTCGAACTCGGAGATTTATAGGTACTCGGTACTCGGGGCTCTCGTGGACATTTTTCAACATGTTGAAAAATCTTCACGAGTCTTCCTGTGCTTACCTGCCGTTAGCGAGTCTTCCCGAGAACCTGCCGTTAGCGCTAAGCGACGTCCCTGAGCTCCGACGTACCAGCAACATTCATTCTCCGTGCTTACCACGAGTTTAATTTTTTTTAAACTCGGGGGAGCTCTTGGAATGAACTCGTACTGTGGGACAGTGGTTTTACTCTTTTCAATGTTCTGGAATAAGGCAGGTGGTAATAAAGAGAATCAGAGCAGTGTAGTTGTTATTAGGAGGTTTACTCCATCCTATTTCATCAGTTCTAATGTGAAAATATTTATTTCCAACTTAAAAGTTTAGCATCCATGCTGTGAAGTCCGGTACCTTGGGACTTGATTTGAATAAGTGAGAGGTAATGCATTTTGGGACATCAAATACATGAAGGAAGTTTACAGTAAATGGCAGAACCCTTTGGAGCATTGATGTACAGAGCAAGTCCTTAGCACCCTGAAAGTAGCTGTGTACATGGATAGGGTGGTAATGAAGGCTCGTGGCTTGCTTGCTTTCATTGGTTGGGACTTTAAGTATAAAGGTCATGTTGCATCTGTACAAAAATTTGGTTGAGCCATGTTTGGAGCATTGTCTGCATTTCTGGTCACTACGCTATAGGAAGGATGTGCAGTTTACCAGGATGATGCCTGGATTATAGTATGTTAGCTATAGGGAGAGCTTGGACAAACTTGTTTTCTCTGGATCTTCGGAGGCAGAGGGGTGACCTGATACAAGTATCTTACAGTATGAGAGGCATAGATTAGGTAGGTTAGTCAGAATGTTATCCCAAAATAGCAGAGAGCATTGGTTTAAGATGAAAGGGAAACAGTTAAAAGGATGCATGCAGAGCACAACGTTTACACAGAGAGTGTTGAGAGTCCGGAATGCACTGCCGGGTGAGATAGAAGTAGCAGATATGTAAGCGGCTTTTAAAAAGCATCTGTTTAAGAAAGAACTGCAGATGCTGGAAAAATCGAAGGTAGACAAAAATGCTGGAGAAACTCAGCAGGTGAGGCAGCATCTGCGGAGCGAAGGAGTAGGTGACGTTTCGGGTTGAGACCCAGTCTGAAGAAGGGTCTCGACCTGAAACGTCACCTATTCCATCGCTCCATAGATGCTGCCTCACCCGCTGAGTTTCTCCAGCATTTTTGTCTACCTTTAAAAAGCATCTAGACAGACTCATGAACAGGTAGGGAATAGAGGAATATGAACCACATGCAGTCTGGTGCAATTCGTTTTAAATGGCATCATGAGTAATGTAGACATAATGGCCAAATTGATTTGTTCCTGTGCTATGCTGTTCCATGTTATTCGAATTTCACTCGACCTTAATTGGTACATGTGACAATAAACTAACCTTGAAACCTATGTTCTACTGTAGACAATATGCTAGTCAGAAGTCCTTAGTTACAAAATGAAATTGTTATCCTCTTAATTAAAGAGCTCCTGATTATCATTTCCATACAATGTCATGGTAATCTTCTTCATCTTCATCTGTATATATCCAATGGATGCACATGTGTAAACCTGCAAGGCATTTTTAATACTGGTTCTCTCTGCTTGTGTTTGTCCTCTCCCACCTCTGTTTTGCTAATTCACCTCTTCTTATAGGATGATCGCTCACTGATGTGCTTCCTTTCCCCCATGCTTACACCACAGAATATAAACAAGCTTCTCAGTCCTTCATTCATATAATACAAGTCAGGTAGTGTTTGTCGTCATATGCAGATGCACAGTGAAGTTCAGGTACAATGAAATTCTTGCTTGGAGCAGCCTCACGGGTCCAAATACCCAGACAACACACAGAAACATACATTACACAAAATACACAAGTCCTGCAAGATACTTATTACAAGGAACAAGATGGCAATAAAAAAGTGCGAAACACAATTAGAAAAACAAGTCCATTGTATTGGAAAAGGTGCTGGGTAGGTCCTCTGTTACCAAGGTAGATTAGGGTTGTGTCGTTTTTATTTTATGGACTTTTGTCCACATTTATTCTAAAATGTTTTTCATATTATAAGAACGAGCAAATATCTATGATCCATTGATATTTCAGCGTAAGAATTACTGAGTTTATATTATATTCACATCTGAGTGTCACAAAATTTGTCACTAATTAAATAAGCGGGATTTGGGCAGCAGTGAGATATGATAGTTTCTAATGTCAGACCTTTTAAGTTGCTCACAAGCAATATTTAATTACGAAAAACAATGTATGGAAATATTTACTATATTATCAGCGGTGGTGGGGCCTCGGCGGCAACGGGAGCCTAGACAGCAACGGGAGCCTAGACAGCAACGGGAGCCTAGACAGTGGTGGGGCCTCGGCAGCAACGGGAGCCTAGACAGCAACGGGAGCCTAGACAGCAACGGGAGCCTAGACGGCAACGGGAGCCTAGACAGCAACGGGAGCCTAGACGGCAACGGGAGCCTAGACAGCAACGGGAGCCTAGACAGTGGTGGGGCCTAGACAGCAACGGGAGCCTAGACAGCAACGGGAGCCTAGACGGCAACGGGAGCCTAGACAGTGGTGGGGCCTAGACAGCAACGGGAGCCTAGACAGCAACGGGAGCCTAGACAGCAACGGGAGCCTAGACAGCAACGGGAGCCTAGACAGCAACGGGAGCCTAGACAGCAACGGGAGCCTAGACGGCAACGGGAGCCTAGACAGTGGTGGGGCCTAGACAGCAACGGGAGCCTAGACAGCAACGGGAGCCTAGACAGCAACGGGAGCCTAGACGGTGGTGGGGCCTCGGCAGCAACGGGAGCCTAGACAGCAACGGGAGCCTAGACAGCAACGGGAGCCTAGACGGCAACGGGAGCCTAGACAGTGGTGGGGCCTAGACAGCAACGGGAGCCTAGACAGCAACGGGAGCCTAGACAGCAACGGGAGCCTAGACAGCAACGGGAGCCTAGACAGCAACGGGAGCCTAGACAGCAACGGGAGCCTAGACAGCAACGGGAGCCTAGACGGCAACGGGAGCCTAGACAGTGGTGGGGCCTAGACAGCAACGGGAGCCTAGACAGCAACGGGAGCCTAGACAGCAACGGGAGCCTAGACAGTGGTGGGGCCTAGACAGCAACGGGAGCCTAGACAGCAACGGGAGCCTAGACAGCAACGGGAGCCTAGACAGTGGTGGGGCCTAGACAGCAACGGGAGCCTAGACGGCAACGGAGCCTAGAAGACAGCAACGGGAGCCTAGACAGCAACGGGAGCCTAGACAGCAACGGGAGCCTAGACAGCCTAGACAGCAACGGGAGGCCTAGACAGCAACGGGGAGCCTAGACAGCAACGGGAGCCTAGACAGTGGTGGGGCCTAGACAGCAACGGGAGCCTAGACGGCAACGGGAGCCTAGACAGTGGTGGGGCCTAGACAGCAACGGGAGCCTAGACAGCAACGGGAGCCTAGACAGTGGTGGAGCCTAGACGGCAACGGGAGCCTCGGCAGCAACGGGAGCCTCGACGGTGGTGGAGCCTCGGCAGCAACGGGAGCCTAGACGGCAACGGGAGCCTCGACGGCGGTGGGAGCCTCGGCAGCAACGGGAGCCTAGACGGCAACGGGAGCCTCGACGGCAACGGGAGCCTCGGCAGCAACGGGAGCCTAGACGGCAACGGGAGCCTAGACAGCAACGGGAGCCTCGACGGTGGTGGGGCCTCGGCAGCAACGGGAACTTTGGCAGTGATGGGGCCTTGGCGACAACGTGAGCCTCGGTAGCGGTGGGGGGCCTCGGCAGCAACGGGAACTACAGTGGCAGTGGGGCCTCGTGATTGACCCACGATCAGCGATCGATGAGCATTACGGAGGGAGGGGAAGACAATATGGACCCGGCGTGGTGGGACAGCTGTGAGGGACGGTGTGGGGGAGGGGGGGGGACACACTCTACTTTTAGAATCCTCTGCCCAGGGGATAAGCCTGCGTTGTTTGTTTGTTCGTTCATTCCAGTTAAGGCGCTGTGCACACGGCAGCCAGCCAACAGTCACTTTTCTTTTTCTTTTTGATTTCACTTTTAATTTCAAGTTTTCGTGTACCTTGTGTGTTGTTAGTGTTGGCACACCAACTTCTCTCCAGCGATGAATAAAGTTCTATTATATTGTATCGTTTCTATGATTCGCCATAGCTCCATCTGTTTATGACTCACATATTAAGGTAGTAATTGAGTTGGTGAAACAATATACTAATAAGGAATTTCTCACTTTGGTTTTTATCCCTTTTTTTAACCTGCATCTTTTAGATGGTGAATTATAGAGAAAATCCTTTAATCTGGCTTGAGCAAAGTAATGTCAGTGGACCAATGAGCAATATATCTTTGTCTTCAAATGGAACTGAAGTAAAGATTGAGAATTTGTCAGAAACCTTTGAGGTAAATATATCATATCCCTCAGTTCTCTCTCCCCGACTCTCAATCTGAAGAAGGGTCTCGAACAAAAACGCCACCTATTCCTTTTCTCCTGACCCGCGGAGTTACTCCAGCTTTTTGTATCTATCTTAATTAATAAGGAAGATGTGTTTGGGTAAATTAGAAAATGTCTCCCCCTGTTTAGATGTGAACATTTTTTCCACTATTTTGAGATTAATCGCTTCAAATTTAATGCCAATTTTCTTTTTCTCTTAAGATTATACTTCCCAGATCCAATGCAACGCAGTCTTTCTCAGATACATCTACCACATTTACAAACCCGATCTTACATGGGTTCCACGTAACAGATACTGAGTCAACTTTAGTTATCTCTGTAGCGACTGAACCGGTTACTTCAGTGCAACTATATCTTGGGTATGAATACAAACCCAATGAGACCCTGTATGAGTTTGAAACAAGCTTCATTCCAGGAAATGACAGTGAAGGTAACTTGATGCTATTTTAATTTGTTACCCTGAAAACTGAATATGAATATCGTCAGGTTGTGAATAACGTTTCATTGGTAATTGAGACCAAGTACAGTATTTATGTCAAACAAATTTAATTAAATAAATAACTCAACCATGAATGGGAGGGAGAGGAGAGGAGAGAGAACATAATAGAGGAGGGGTGGGGAGGGGGGGAAAGGGGAACAAGGGAAGAGGAGGGGGCTGGAATAGAAGAAAGCCAAAGTCACACAAGGATAGATGCAAGAAACAGGAATGTAGAGAGGGATAACATGGTCTTATGGAAATTGAGAACTGGGATTGGGGCTGGAGAAATGGAGGGAGGAGATGATGAAGAGGACTGGAGGAGGTGGATGTGGATAAAGAGATGGTAAGACAGAGGACGGAGGGTCTGTGTAGGATAACTACTGAGGGGTAAGCTGTTTTCAAGGTACGTATTAAATCAATGCTGGTTAGTGGTGGATTAAACTGCGTGAGGCATAATGGAAGTCAGAGTCATATTCCCAAAATGGTGGAGGTTCCACTCTGTTGCATACTACACGTCAGTCCATTGGATTTTGCAGGAGTGGTCTATCTTTGCCTTCTACGATCTTTGGCAAGGAGTGTGGAATATCAATAGATCAATAGATCAGAAATAGGAGGCAGCTTGTTCTCAGTAGGATTTATAAATTCTGTGGTTTATAATCCCCCAATAATCAGTGAACTTTTGTCACTTCATCCTGTGATTCACAATAAAACCTCCGTATAACTCCCCTTCCCATCCCCACACTGACCTTTCTGTCCTAGGCCTCCTCCATTGTCAGAGTGAGGCCAAACGCTAATTGGAGGAACAGCACCTCATATTTCGTTTGGGCAGCTTACAACCCAGTGGTATGAATATTGAGTTATCTAACTTCAAGTAACCTTTACATCCCCTCCCTCCCCCATGCAAGTTGTAGTCGCTTCAAAGTCTTGTTGAGTCTCATTATCTGTGCTCGTTCTCACCTAACAAGCAGCTAACATTGGTGTTTTTCCCTTGTCATTGTTACTTTATTGCATATCTTTCATTTGGTTGTTCTACACCTCTCTATATCACCGTCTCTATCTCACGTTTCCCATTCCCCTGACTTTCAGTCTGAAGGAGGGTGTTGACCTGAAACGTCACCTATTCCTTTTCTTCAGAGATGCTGTCTGATCCGCTGAGTCACTCCAGCTTTTTGTGTCTTTCTTCGGTTTAATCCAGCATCTGCAGTTCCTTCCTACACGCTCCGTAAAGCTTCCATAGGCCGGTCAGAAAACATTGCCACTACTCAATGTTTGAGATGTTCATTATAAAGGGGGAAAAAACTAAAATCAAGTTCTGAAAGGGGTGAGGAACTCTGGCTGAAATGTATCAAATATAAGAATGGAATACAATTGCAAACCTTTGAACAAAGGGATTAAAAAAGCAGATACTTTATTAACTTTTTATTTCAAATACCATGTATATTTTCACAGCAGTTCAACATAAACTGTCACAAACCTTCAGAATTTTTTTTTTTGAAAGATTGAACAGAAAGTTTGAGGTTGCTCTCCTCACAAACATAGAAAAAGGTTAACAGGGGATTTAAGGATGATGTTTAAAATCATGGGTGATTTTATTCCAGTTGATAGGAAGAAAATGTTCATGTTGGTGGGGCTATTGATAATCAAAGAAGTTCGATTTAAGATTATTGGGGGGAAATAATCAACAAGTTGATAAAATCAGCACTTTAAGAACAATTTTATTTTTGCCTTATAACATCTCAAACATTGAGATATGACATTGGGATGATTTTATAAATAGTGAGATGTGATAATCTTGAATAAATTGCCTAGAAGTGTAGTACAAACAGATTAAATTGTAATGGCTTAAACAAATGGGTACAGTTTTGCACTGAAGAGGGACTGGGTTTCTGTTCAGTTCAGTTTAGTTTATTGTCACATGTCCCGAGGTATAGTGAAAAGCTTTTGTTGCGTGCTAACCAGCCAGCAGAAAGACAATACATGATTACAAGGAAGGTTTAATTGGGAAAGCTCTGTGAAAGTGTTGGCACAGGCACAATAGCTGCTGCCAGTGGAGTTCTAAAGGACCCATTGCTCAGTCCTTTACTTTTTGAAATACCTATAAATGATTTATATTTAAGAGTAAGGGGCATATTAAGGGAGTTGCAGATGATGTAAAAGTAGGTTCATTGATTTTCAGTGAGGACCTGTTTCTGAATTGTAAGATTCTATGATACCTCAGTTGAATCATGTGTACATTTCTTGATGAGACCTCTTCTCAAATGCGTTTGTACATTGTAATTTTACCAATTAACAAGAAGTGGAATATTGTTACTTTATTTATCTCTTTCCAGCCAACATCTACAGTTGGGTCATTCAGCCTGAACTGTTAATGGGAAGGAATGGAACTTATTACTTGACAGCCAAGCCTCTCCTGAAGGCAAATGTGTCTGAGGTCAACGCTACAGCTGTTACCATAACCACCTTCAATGCTAAGTGCTTGTATTGGGATGAAGTGGAGCATTTTTGGTCAATGCAAGGATGTAAGGTGAGATGAGTGGAAGATGGCTAACAAAATCCTGGAACTCTATCCCCGCTAAACATTCTACATTTCCCTTGAGATTCGTCCCCTTTGATCTCTCGTTTTCACACCTTACCCTTCCATATCCCAGGGTCTCGGCCTCCCCAGACGCTCAGTCTGTAGAAGGGTCTCGATCTGAAATGTCACCCATTCCTTCTCTCCAGGGATGCTGCTTGCCCCACTGAGTTACTCCAGCATTTTGTGTCTATCGTCGATGTAAACCAGCGTCGGCAGTAACTTCCCACACATGAGATCGAGGAAGTTTCTTGAAGAATACTGAGTGTGTAGGAGATAACTTAAAGAAATTGGGAGAATAAAATGGGGCCATGAAATACTCTGGGCAAGTAAACTAAGGAGAAACTCAAGATATTCTGAAAATATGTCAGGAACAGGACAATAGTCAGCAGTCCCCATAGGAAACAAAAGTGTAAACTATATTTATAAAATTCTGAAAGGCATTGATAAGGTAGACCTGTGCTTCTTAAACTGGTGAATGGTTCACTCAGGGGTGAATGAAATTATTTTGGGGTGAATGAAACTAGAGGGGTGAATGAAGGGTGAATGACTTAATTTATTCAGATATTTATATATGTTTTTCTATACTTAAAAAAGACATTGCCATTAAAGTGGTTAGTAAGCTCTTATTGGTATTAATGGCAGTGAAGCTGGAAATGTGACGGTTATTTTCTCTCTACCTATGGTTTTCTAATTTCAAAGTAGCAGGATATTTCCCAAATTTACTGTAATATAACCTTTTAGGGAAGACCAGACGAGCTAATGGGATCATCTATATTACTAAAATTCTGATCTTGACCACTTCCTGGTGTTCTTGATTTTAGAAAAAACGCTGCCAATACGGCTGTGATTTTTGGCCATCTTACTCAGAGTCCCCCTCCGCTGCTCTGGACAAGAGGATTTTTCCCATCGATGAAAAATAAAAGTTGTTAGTATTTAAAAAAATGTTGAGATTCCCTCTCCTGAAGGCCATGCCCCTTCCGGAGGGACTATAAAACCTGGAGGTGTTGAGTGCCTTAGTCAGTCTCTGCAAGATGGGGAAGCGAGAGGGTCATGTCTCTCAATCTGAGCTGTGAATAACACTGAACACATGTCTACTATACTGCGAGTGGTTTTACTGACCTGTCAGTGCCCTTAATGTGGTTTGAAAATATAGTTTGGAAATGCTAAAGCTGTGTTACCTTTGGTTTGGAAATGCTAAAGCTGTGTAGCTTTCTTTACATATTTTTAGGATGTTCAAAAATGTTGTATAGAATAATAGTGTGGGGTTGTGGGGGAGGTGGGTGTGTGGGGGAGGGGTGTGTGGGGAGGGGGGAGGTGTGTGGGGGAGGGGGGAGTGTGTGGGAGGGTGTGTTTGGGGGAGGTGTGTGGGGGAGGTGTGTGGGGGAGGGGGGAGTGTGTGGGGGACGGGGGTGTGCGCGGGGGGGGGGGGGTGTGGGCGGAGCATCAGCAGTTCCTTGTGTTTTCACATACTTCATTACCCTTGCAATTTACTAACATTTCCTTTGCACACTCTCTGGCTTCCTTCCTGTAGTTTGCTGACCAGAACTGTAAATGTGCTCTAACTAATTTTTAAACCGTTGTTTCTTGGTCCTTCTGCTTGCAAAGGTATGCCTTCTTCACCCCTTTTTCTACCCTCAGAAATTTGTGGAGATGCCTTCAAAATTCTTTGTTCCCTCTAATTTCTCAATATATTCTTATTTATATTGATTGCCTTCCTTAATTATATTCCTTCATTCTTTACTAGATGGGATGTCATTTGCCACTTCTGTGGCGAGCTAACTGGTCAAATTATGTTTTCTAGCAGCCTAGAACTTCCGTCCTCACTATGAACTACGCTGCCAATTTAATATCATCTACAAACTTCCTAATTAGAGTCAATTAAGTCCAAACCATTTATACATTCTATGGAAAGCCTTCTCCTAGTTCACCTTTTATGGGTACCCATCATAATTCACCCATTTATGGATGTTGTAATTTCATCACTTACTGGGCCATTCTCGTTTACCATTCATCACATTCCCTAGCCTACTTCAAAGCCATTCCCTTCAGCTCTCTCCTCTTCCTTAGAACTGTGCTCTAATGGGGATCTGTTTTTATGAGATAGTCATTAATGGATGAGGACTGAGTGAGACATTATTCATGATGTGACCAATGACAGAAAAATCAGAATGGCGTATTTCAGGTAGTTGTTGAATTTGGCATTCTGGGCTTGTTAGAAAAATTTCTACTGTACTTCGTCTTTCATATTGAACATAGAATGATTCACATTCAAATTGATTTCATCCCTGCAGGTGGGCCCACGAACAAACCCGGAAAGGATCCAGTGCCTTTGCAATCACTTCAGTTTATTTGCGACCTCTTTCATTGTTTTGCCCAATACAGTGGATATCACAGAAACAGTAGAATTATTTTCGAAGGTGAAAGACAATTCTGTGGTTGTCTCATTACTGGCTGCTGTAGTTGGAGTGTACATCATCTTGGTCATATGGGCTCGGGCAAAGGACAGGCAGGATTTAGTGAAGGTAAGATGGTGCTGTAACTTCAATACTCTGGATATTATTTATTACTGAGGTTAAGTGAAACATTACAATTACAAGGCATATTCATGAACGTACTGGCATTTTTCAAAATATATTGATTTCAAATAATATGAGAAAGTTGAAGGACTTAAATGGAAGTGATGTCATATTGTTGAAAAAATGCAAATGTTAAATTTCATATTAAGTTGGCATTGCAGAATAGTTTGATGTTAACAGTCACGGTGGCGCAGTGGTAGAGTTGCTGCCTTACAGCGAATGCAGCCGGGTTCGATCTCGATTACGGGCAATGTCTGTACGGAGTATGTACATTCTTCCCATGACCTGCGTGGGTTTTCTCAGAGATCTTCGGTTTCGTCCCACATTCCAAAGATGTACAGGATTGTAGGTTAATTGGCTTGGTAAATGTAAAAATTGTCCCTAGCGGGTGCAGGATAGTGTTAATGTGTGGAGATCGCTTGTCAGCGCAGACCCGGTGGGCCGAAGGGCCTGTTTCCGTGCTGTATCTCTGTAGAGCTAATAGGACTTGATCTTTCAATCCCTGTAATAAGTCGGCACTCTTGCTATTTGCAGTGGGATTGGAGTGGTGAAAGGTCGGGTAGGTACGTCATCGGGGTCATCAGGTGGACACCCTCCTTCTTTGACGTTTCATTGATAAGCCCACAACATCTCCAGAGGGCTCAACGGTGATATTTGGCATCCCAGTTACACCCCCCTCAATTCCATACCCTCCTGTATTCACCTTGCAGCCCAATTGTTGTCTCTCCTTTTGATCCAAATCCAATTGCTGCTTTTTTCCGCAGAATTTGATAATGATTTGAATGCTTGTTAGAGGCAGCGACTCCTCACCCCCATTTTCTTTAATAGCCTGGTCATAGATGTAGCAACAAATCCCCTGCATCCCACTTCGACAGGGAAAATCTTGGCCTTCCAGCCATTCTGGGAAGCTTCAGTTGCCAGTTCAGAGTACTTGGTCTTTTTCCTCTCATAAGCTTCTTCAACAGCATCTTCCCATGGAACTGTCAATTCCACAGCGTATGCCAACTTGGCTGTTGTGGACCACAGGACCATGTCTGGCTGGAGTGTTGTAACCACAATGTCTGGGGGAAACACAAGCCTTTTTTTCTAAGTCCACTTCCATTTTCCAATCCCGAGCAGAGCTGCAGAATGCTGGCATCCATTGATGTAACCTGGTGCTCTGGAGGTTGGCCTGCTGGTACAAATGTTGTGAAGTGGACATTTCCTGCCGATGTTGGTGGGGAAGCTTTTGTGATCGTTCGCCTCTGTTCAAGGATTGATGACAGCTGTCTGAGAACTTGGTTATGCCGCCAAGTGTAACGCCCTTGGCCGAGGCTCATAGTGCATCCTGTTAAACTGTGCCTTAGTGATCCAGGTGCTTGGCAAAGGGAGCAAGTGGGGTCTTCTCTGAACCACTGCTTCAGGTTCTGCAGTGATGGTAGAACATGATGTGCTCTGATGACAAAACTTAGTCGAGATCCTTCCATTTGTCAGATTTCACGCCAGCTGAGTTTCCTCTTTTCCAGGCTCTCTGTTATTCGATCTAAACTAAATTAAACATGATTTAAACATCATAGCAATCTGAATGTGAATATTTACAAATCGGATCAATTTTGTACAAGAACATAACATTGAACAGAATATTGGATAGAAAATCAATGCTTCATTTGGTGGTTATAGTCTAATGTCCTGTTCAATTACCCCAAGGCATTCAAGATCTATGATTATATAGGATGGATTCTACCTTGCGTTGAACATTTGGAAATCCTTATTGACTTATTACCTTGAACTTGCCTTGTTCTTGCCAATTATTCCTTTCACTCACGCGATGCATCTTGTTCTTGGTTCACCTGGTGCAGAATCCAAGAGCAGATTAATCGAAATATTAGCGCTGGGGAACTCCAGCAATTCTCCTCCGTACAGACGATATGAGGACTCCCGTCCTGGAAGGGATCAGCCATGATCACGATGAATGACAAAGAATGGCGGTGCTGGCTCGAAGGGCCGAATGGCCTCCTCCTGCAACTATGCTCTATGTTTCTATGAAGCCAGGCATTTCGCAACAGAACTAAGTCATTAGGATCAGGACTTCTGCATTTGAATAGCAGATAAGAAACTTGCAGAAACTTCCAGTTTAGGTGAATGGCAGCAGTTTTCTGCAGAGCCACAACAAAAACATGGAAAAGTCCAAATGTCTGGGGTGCCAATACTTATTTGATATCAAAGCTGGGGTAAAAAAATAATTTTTGAACATTTGTAAACCACCACTAATTTTTATAAATATTCAATGGTGATACTAATGTCCAAAAGTGCGATGTTTTTTATTTACACTAAAAATGTATTACTTAATTCATTAAGAGCCGGGGTTCATTTCAATGCGCCTTTCCAGTGCTACACACCCGAGCTACACACCCGAGCTACACACCCGAGCTACACACCCGAGCTACACACCCGAGCTACACACCCGTGCTACACACCCAGCTACACACCCGTGCTACACACCCGAGCTACACACCCGTGCTACACACCCGAGCTACACACCCGAGCTACACACCCGAGCTACACACCCGAGCTACACACCCGAGCTACACACCCGTGCTACACACCCGTGCTACACACCCGTGCTACACACCCGTGCTACACACCCGAGCTACACACCCGAGCTACACACCCGAGCTACACACCCGAGCTACACACCCGTGCTACACACCCGAGCTACACACCCGAGCTACACACCCGAGCTACACACCCAGCTACACACCCGAGCTACACACCCGAGCTACACACCCGAGCTACACACCCGAGCTACACACCCGAGCTACACACCCGAGCTACACACCCGAGCTACACACCATGCTACACACCCGAGCTACACACCCATGCTACACACCAGAGCTACACACCCGAGCTACACACCCGTGCTACACACCAGAGCTACACACCCGTGCTACACACCCGTGCTACACACCCGTGCTACACACCCGTGCTACACACCCGAGCTACACACCCGTGCTACACACCAGAGCTACACACCCGTGCTACACACCAGAGCTACACACCCGTGCTACACACCAGAGCTACACACCCGAGCTACACACCCGTGCTACACACCCGAGCTACACACCCGTGCTACACACCCGAGCTACACACCCGTGCTACACACCCACACACCGAGCTACACACCCGAGCTACACACCCGTGCTACACACCAGAGCTACACACCCGTGCTACACACCCGTGCTACACACCAGAGCTACACACCCGAGCTACACACCCGAGCTACACACCCGTGCTACACACCCGTGCTACACACCCGAGCTACACACACCAGAGCTACACACCCGTGCTACACACCCGTGCTACACACCCGAGCTACACACCCGAGCTACACACCCGTGCTACACACCCGTGCTACACACCCGTGCTACACACCCGAGCTACACACCCGTGCTACACACCCGTGCTACACACCCGTGCTACACACCCGTGCTACACACCAGAGCTACACACCAGAGCTACATCGAAGGACAGAGTATTGAAATTTTTATGAATATGCGTCATTGACAAACTCGTATCTTATTTTTAGCGATAAGAAATGATCCTGAACAATAATCAGGTCGTTTGCTCCTGCAGAATCTTAAAATAAATTGCTGCATAAAAAAGTATAATGTTATCTCTGTGAATCTGCACCACAACGTTTGGAAGCATTCAATAGCCTTTCCTTAATTTTTGTTTCTTCCATAAAGGTGAAAAAAACTCTTCTTGCAGATAATGACCCATTTGCCAAATACTTTTACTTGGTGAAAGTCTTCACTGGGCATCGGAGAGGAGCAGGAACTACATCTAAGGTTGGGAAACATATTTCGAATGGTGCGAAAATAAAACTAAATTGAAATGTTAAAATAGCATTGTTCCAAACAATCTACAAATATAGAAAGGATAAAGTCATTAAGAGTTGCAGGTAAGAACAGGAGAATAATATATTTTTCATAAATTACAATTATTAGTGTAATCAGATGAAGTTTCTAATTACTGTTCGGATATTGTTGCGGGAGGCAAGATTACACTTTACCTGCCTCAGAAAGCAATTGTGGCCTTACCAGTGAATTACTGCTGTTCATTCATCAAATTCATTGATTCTGACCAAGTGACAATAAAATAACAGCAATGCATTCCCAAATCATGATGGATGAACCTTTAAAGGTGATTGAGTTCCATAATATTGCTGATCTTGACAATTGTGTCTTAGAAATGCTATTGGAAAGCTTGTTGAATCACTCCAGTGCAATTTGTATTTATTGAAAGGTGGGGGATATACTGTGTTAGTAACAGTATTAAGATGGGATCTTTTGCCCTGGTTTGGGTCTACTTTCTCCAGTGTTCACTTTTTTGTGTGTTCCACTCGTACATCCTACTCCTGGCCCGAGCAGACTAACTTGGCTTCCCCACACTTTTTGGCTCTAGATTTGATGTAGGCAGCTTGGAGAGACTGGGAGAAATGTAAGATGCACCTCCACACAAATGTAAGATGCACCTCCACTCAAGTCATTCTGATTTGGAGCAATGGGAAGTGGGTTTGCGAAACAGATGCTGAAAACAATCTGTCAAGCCACAGGCATTGGTCTGAGAGGGAGGGAAAATTAGAGAATGGTAAGATCCAAAGATGCGGACTTTAATCTTGATAATATTTAGCAGGAAAACTTTACAGATTGAAATGTAGTTGATGGGAATATGACTTAAACAAAGTCACAGATGGATGTGTGCAATAACATTCAGCAGTGCATGACGAAGATCAGAGCTATTGGGGAAAGAAACCCAAGTTGAACATTACATCCAGTGGCCTTAATAGCCCAGATTACACAAGTGTTCTTCTGTCAACATTGCTACATTAATTGTTTACATGACCTTGTCACCATGTTCAAACAGTTACTTCTTTTGAATCCTATCTAAATATCATCTGAAGTTTAAGACTCGGATGGAAAGTCAGCCTCTGCTGAGTCGACAGATGGGGATTTAGTAGTAATAAATACTTTTATACTTTCACAGGTAGTAATAACACTCTATGGTTCAGCCGGCTGCAGTGACTCCCATCATTTATTTGACCCAAAGAAACCAGTATTTCAGCAAAGTTCAGAAGATGAATTTCTTCTTGCTACCCCCTTTCCACTGGGAGACCTCACCAGCATCAGACTGTGGCATAATAATTCTGGATCCAGCTCATCCTGGTAAGTCCCATTCATTGAATAGTACTTTCACAATCCCGAACAGCACACGTTTGATGTATGATCAATGCCTTTTGACAGCAATTAATCTGACAAAGCATAACTTGTAAAATAACTCTAGAATGTAAGACTCTAGAATGTGCTGCTTTTAACATCTCTCTAATTACAGGTACATTAATCACGTAATTATACAAGATCTCGAGCAGCAATGGTTTTTCTTCTGCAATTGCTGGTTGGCAGTTGACTTTGGAGAGTTTATTCTTGACAAATCTTTCCCTGTCGCTTCCGAGGCAGAAATGAAAGACTTCCGGTAAATTCTATATGAATAATTTGGCTCGTTTTATTCTTTATTGAGTTTATTTGGTTTACTTTGTTGCAACCGTGGCAATATATGAGAGTTTGAGACAGATGCCGAGTAATAATAAATGCGACTCGCCTCAGTCTTGTGAGCAAATAACATTTGATTTCAACTAGAGTAGTTTTGACAGTTTATTTTTCATTAATGAAGTGCTTGAAATCTTAGCATGAAATTTAAAATATTTAGTTGTTAAATTCAAATCAACCAAAATTCTGATGCCCAATCGCCATCCTGAACTAAATCCTGTTTACCCTTCATCCCAATCATCATTGGTCTACAAACATCCCACAATATTTAGACTTTTGCTCTCTTCATAAATTCCTCCAGCCCTTCCATAATCTCTCCTGCGGAAACACCATCACCTAAACCCTCCACCGCCCTCCTTCACCCAGGATTAGAAATGACATGGCCCACCACCATCTATCACTGATAATGGGGCCCTTCTGACCAACATTGACAGCCCTCCCCAATGATCCGCAGAATCAGATCCTGACTTATATGATATCTTTGCAGCAGGGCACATAAGGAAGAGGAATTTCTTGTGTCAGGCTGATTCAGTAGTTCTCAATGGTGCTACATTTCTTCACAAACTCATCAGGAAGGCTGGCTCCGTCCTGGGGGAGTAGTTGGATTCATGAGAGGTGGTCATGGAGGGGAGGATGCTCCTCAAACTGCGCAGCATCTTGGACAATACAGCTGGACATGACACACTGGTCAACCTGAGGAGTACCTTCAGCAACAGGTGCAGGAAAGAACTGCGGATGCTGGTTTAAATCGAAGGTAGACACAGAATGGTGGAGTAACTCAGCCGGGCGGGCAGCATCTCTGGACTGGAATGGGTGACGTTTCGGGTCGAGTCCCTTTTACAGACTGATTAGTCTGAAGTAGGGTCTCGACCCGAAACATCACCCATTCCTTCTCTCCAGAGATGCTGCCTGTCCTGCTGAGTTACTGGAGCATTTTGTGTCTACCTTCAGCAACAGACTGGTTCCACCAAGATGTAGTGCAGAACGCCATAGGAGATTATTTTCCCCTGTGGCTGTCAAACTGTACATCTCTTCCCCCTTCTGTCGTGAGATAGACTGACTCACCTCCCCAATCTTTGCACATCCCCAATCCTTTCCACTCGTCGCTTTAATGTCATGTGTCATGTATCTTGTGTTTTATGACTGTTGTCAGATCAATTTCCCTCCTGGGATAAATAAAGTTATATCGTAAGAAACCAATGACAAAAATGCTTGGTGAGTCACTGCACAGCAACTAACTAGTGCCCTCTGCTGGAACTGAGGAATCTATTCCGATAATTCTGGCCTCAGAATTTCCATTTTCCCTTGTTCGATTAAGTAATTTATCTTGAATGGTCTCAGCTCCAACCTCCATCATTCCTCATCTTTTACATCTTCATTTCAAATCCTTCTTAAAGTTCCTCTATGATCAAGCTTTTAGCCATTTTCCTTAAAACCATTTATTTGTTTGTTAAAGTGGACAAATATGCTGGAGAAACTCAGCGGGTGAGGCAGCATCTAAGGAGCGAAGGAAATAGGTCACGTTTCGAGTTGAGACCCTTCTTCAGACCCCAACTATTTGTTTGTTAATGTATTTATCTCAATGTACCACTCTGATGTGCCCTGGGTATCTTTCTACACGAAGGGTGCTCCATAAATCAAGGTCCTTGTGGTCCTGTGGCCTAAATCAGCTGGATCAAAGTTGTTTGCAGTTTAATGTGTGGCTATGTTTGAATTACTTCAACTTCACTAGATATGGAACTATACTGTGTCTCGTTTACTGCATCATCTTAAGCCTGCTGAGAAAGGCATGCAGATTTCAGGTTTGCATTCCAACGTGATTTTATCAAATGTGTTTTCTATTCCTCAAAATGCTACCAATACCATCGTAATAGGACACTTCAGTTCAGAAGTACTGTCAAAATCATAGACAATTTTCCGAGCATCTCATTTCAAATGCTATGTAGGTTCAGACAGAAGAGAACTTTCCTTTAATGTGATTAAACTGGCACAGAAAGGTGAGAGTACCAAAAATGTGCTTGTTGGAAGTACAGAGCAAGGCTTTCAATATATTTAAATAGAAAAAAATGGTTAACACTCTGAGTTGCTAAACTTGCCTGATGAAAATAGTAAGCCATTAGGGAAGAAAGACTCGCATCAGTAAGGCCTTTCATAATCTCTGGATGTCTGAAAGTATTGTGCATTAGATTCATCTTTGTTCTAATGTGAGATCATTTAGAACGATACCCTTATGGTTAAGTAGTTCCAACCTTTTATAGAATATTTGCTCCCTATCATGTTACTAATAATTTAGATGAGTCAATTCCCAATAATAATCATAATAGCAACTTTATAATGGAATCTGGAAATTAATTTCAATTGTGATTTAATATTCAGTTCATGATGTTTCCATTTTTGTTTTCCACGGGAGAATGTTATTAACTGCAGACTTGTGGCCCATAAATCACCTGCTACCATTATGCCATCATTCAAATGTTCTTTGCTCCATTGTTAACGTGCATCATTTGCTTATTCAATATTTATTTAGGACGGATGTTGTCAAAGAATTGATTAATCACGTTGATTGAATTTGACACATTGCAGCAACTTGTTCTTCATGAAGACAGCTGAAAGCTTCACGGATCAGCATATCTGGTTTTCTGTGATTGCTCGTCCCCCGAGGAGTTCCTTCACCAGAGTCCAGCGAGTTTCCTGCTGTTTTTCCCTCCTGCTCTGCACAATGCTGACCAACATCATGTTCTGGAACACGGCTGCCAATGGAAAAGACCAGGAAGAGGAACTAGGTACATGATAATGATACAAAATGAAAATTAAAACAAAAGGAAATGCACAATAGACTGACCAGAAAGGTTAACCTATCCTAGTCTTTCATATATTTATCAACTATATATCCACTATATATACACGCACACTGAACTTTTTTTTATCGTATTATTATATTGTTTACAGTGTACTATGTTTACATATTCTGCTGTGCTGCTGCAAGTAGGAATGTCACTGTCTGGGACACATGACAATAAAACCCTCTCGACTCTCGAACTAACTTCATATTTCCAGTTGGTTCTGGTCTCTTTTAACTTGTTTTCTTCGGGAGGTGATTGCTCTCCTTGATGTAAAAGTCCTTCTCTCCTGGTCACCTAGAGAAGCCATCATTGTCTAGGCAGGCTGTGGAAGACATGACATTGAAATAATCCTGTTTATTCCTTTTGTCCACACTGATTTTTTTTTTTCAGCAGGATTCATTTAGCAATGAGCTGTTTTGCCCACTTATGAATCAAGAGGATACTTCTTTAAATCTAACATCTCAGCCTCTGGACTGCTGAGATTAGTATCTCATCAGTGACTAAGAATTAAATCCCGCTTCTTTAGACCTGTTGATGTAATGAGTCGGGTTTTCTCTTCATTTAGTAGCATTCCATATTTGTGTGCAAGAGACAGAAGTGTGCACGGGGTTTTAAACGTTGCTGCCTTTGGAGGTGCGCAGACACACATGCTGACTATTACCAGATGAACATGTGCACACAAATCCTTAATCTCACCATGTTATTTGGGTAGTTGGAAGATTCCTTCACTGCCACCATCCCTCCTCCCGACCAACCCCCCTCCTCCCCCCACCGCCTGCAACCCCTACACTCCACCATTGATTTACACATTTCACTGTAAAAATCCACTGGGATACTTGCTAAAGACTGATAAGTATTTTTGCCTCTTCAATCCCACCTTCTGACGTTGAAAAAGGTCCCATCTCTGGTTTACACTTACATTCCACGTCCATCTGTACTCTGTCATCAAAGATAACTTGTGGAAAGGGTTTAAGTGCATGAATGTACACAATCATTTGGTTTTACGACCATCACAATTTGTCTTTTGTTGGAATCATGTGCAGCATTGAAAGTCAACACAAATTATTTAGTTAAAATATGGGAAATTAAACTAAAATTATTATTTTTAAATGAACAGGTATGCAATGACAATTGCCATTAGTAACTTAATGAGATTTTAAAAGTTGGGCCCATTGATTGCATTCTTGATATGTGTATAATGCCTCAATTACAAATGTATTACAAACGTGCTGTCATATATTAATTATTTAATTAGAGTGGGTTTTATTCTTCAAGGAATAAAGAGGAGACTAGCCTGTCGCTGACATGTTGTTTGTAGGAAGGAACTGCAGATGTGGGTTTAAACCAAAGATATACCACAAAAAATTATAGTAACTCAACAGGTCAGACTGCATCTCTGGGGAGAAGGAATAGGTGATGTTTCGGATCGGAAGAAGGGCCTCGACCCGAAACGTCACCTATTCCTTTTGCCTGACCTGCTGAGGTACTCCAGCATTTTGCATCCATCTTTGCTGACATGTTGCTGACCAGGTTGTATGTTTTATTTATTGCAGATGGCAGTACCGTCACATGGCGGGAGCTAATTATCGGAATCGAAAGTGCCTTCATTATTTTTCCTGTGAATCTTGCAATTGTACAAATTTTTCGCAACGTCCGTCCCAAACCAATTAAGATGAAGAAAATGGTGAAAAAGTCAGGCGGTATCTGTGACGCATCAGGGTGCCAACGGACACCTGAGGATTTGATGATAGTGAGAGCTTCTTCTTACGTTTAACGGCATGTCTTACGACTAATCTCAGATCTTTGTATCAGGGTCTTAAAGTTCAGATGATTGATCTCAGATTGGTGTTAACGGTGCTTTATAAATCTACACATGCCCAGAAACAATATTCAGTTTCTAAATTGCAGCAAAAGTTATTTTCACTTATTACAATTAATTACTCAATTAAGAAATCTGGCCTCACAGCGCCAGAGAGCCGGGTTCAATCCTGACTATGGGTGCTTGTCTGTACTGAGTCTGTATGTTCTCCCCGTGATCTATGTGGGTTTTCTCCTAGATCTTTGGTTTCCTCCCACACTCCAAAGACGTACAGGTTTGTAGTTTAATTGGCTTGGTATAAATGTAAAAAATTGTCCCTAGTGTGTGTAGGAAAGTGTTAATGTGCTGGGATCGCTGGTTGGTGTGGGCTCGATGGGCTTGTTTCCACGTTGTAGCTCTAAACTAAAGATGCTTTGCTTTTCAGTGGAGTGGGAAAGGATCTAGCTGAGGAGACTTTTTGTCCTGTACGTTTTAGCTATCATAGCCCATATTTACAGCTGAAGTCCCGCATTATCACTGTTCCATGAGCTCGGCACTCATGTCATCTTGATGCTTTCCCTCAATATCTTGGAGATCGCTGGTTGGTGCGAACCTGGTGAGCCGAAGGGCCTGTTTCCGCGCTGTTTCTCTAAACTAATCTAAACGAAATAATAAACTTATGTCTGCTTTTCAGATATTGCACATTGATTTCATTAAGTTGGCAAATGTGAGATAGTTCCACACTTCTCCATTACAAATTAATTACAAACACTAAGGTTGGAGGACCTTCTATTATATATAATTGGTTTCATTAGAACGGTTTCATTCTTGCCTCGTCTCTTTTCTGTATTCATAGCAACGTGTCAACATTTTCTGCTAGCATGTCATGATAGGAAATTTCATTCTATCTCTGAAAGAACACCTTTAATATCCTAAAGAAAACAGCATAGCAATCAGAAATTCCAATAATCCAAAGTATACTACAATTTAAAAATTACAAAACCTGATGACTTTAGTGCAAACATAAAAACTATTATTGACAGTATACGTATCGTAAACACAAAGGAGATTTTTGGCAACAAGTGGGTTCTTCCTGATGTATTGAGTTATAGTTTAGACATTTCTTCCCTTGGTCTAGCACTGTAAAATCTGAGTGAAATAACTTTGATGGGCGCTTACAATGCCAACCTTGCCAAGCAACAGTGCAGGTTAGTAACAAGGAAGTGGAAGAGAGGGGATTGAGATAAAAAGAAAAAGGATGAAGATAGTGAGGTGAAGAATTAAGGTAAAAGAGAACATACAATTAGAGAAGTAAGAAACAGGGGATTAAAAATGTTAACTGGTTTTGATTTCTGGGAAATAGATTTGGGCCATATCGAGTTGGAGGTAAAATGCTGAATTCCTTGGCTTCATCTTTCAGGGAATGGAAAAGATCCTTGCAGCTTATTAGCCATATCTCTCAGCACCTTCCAGCTACTACTTGTCAGACAGTATATATCTCACACAGTCATTTACTACTCTTTCACCTCTTAAGGGCCTGTCAAAGATTTTGAAATTTTCAAAATCCAGCGGCGACAAAAAAAATGTTGAAAAAACACCGTGCGTCATACGTCATCACGCCGCGTCATGCGGCAAATTTTTCGGTGACCTGATACGTCAGTCAATGATGCCGGCAGTTGCCGAAAAAATCGCCCAGTGGGACAGGCCCTTTACGCTTTATTGTTCCTCCTGCATAATTCATTAGCATGAACAAACATATGTGATCTAATCTGTCAGAGAGAAGTGAGGTTACCGATTATGATGTACATAATTGGCTTATAAAATTTAAAAGCAGACTGTGCTGGTGGGAGGAAGGCATGTCTAAGACTGAGAACAGGTAAATGTTATACCTGGAGTTAGATACAAAATGCTGGAGTAACTCAACGGGTCAGGCAACATCTCTGGAGAGAATTCGGGTAGAGTCCCTTCTTCAGACTAAGAGTCAGGGGAGAAGGAAACTACAGATATGGAAGGGTAAGGTGTGAAAATGATAGATCAAGGCAAACGATGGTCAAGGAAATGTAGAATGGTTCATTGTGGGCTGAGGGGCAGTGTACCCAATCTGTGGGGCTCAATATTGCCATTAAATTTCAAATGCAAAATATTATTCCCTTCCAAACAATGACATTCCCCACCAAGAACAGAATATTTATACATCAGTGTAAACACACTATAAAATGATTAAACAAATAATCTGTGAGCTACACCTCGAGGGTGTGACTTTTATTTTCTGAACCTTTAGGCCATCAAAGGGATTGCTAGTTGTTTGCCAGGAAAACTGAAAGATGCCATGCCCTCCCTGGAAGAAGATATTAGAAACACAGACGACATGAATAAATTGTTGGCTTTAATAGCAGACATTATTCAGCACTATAATGAAATTGAAGATTCCGAGACTCAGGGGACAACTGTTCCAGATAGGGGTGAGTATATCTGCCTATCTTTTGCAATCTTCACAAGGCCACTTTACACAGCAATAAAGAAGCACTTACTCACACAACAGCAAATGCACACCCTGGGCCAAAAATGCTATTAAGGCAAGAACAACTGAAACTTCAAAATGTCTGCACAATAGGTGTGAGTATTAAAGATGCAGACCCAAGAGTGCTTGGGTCTGCAGGAGGCAAGATCCACTTGATCATGATTTAATTGACCAGCGGGGCAGGTTGAAGGGACTTAAAGCTTCCTCGTCTTCCGGATTCCAGAACAAAACTTCTACTTCCCCTTTGTGGGGTTAAAATGAACATGGAAATCTTCTGCAAGCCCTTTAATAAATCTTTAACCTTCATGTGCTGCCTGGTAGTGCAGCAGCTTCTGCTGCTGTCTCACTGTTTCAGGGCCTCGGGTTTAATCTCCATCCCCAGTGCTGCCTGGTTGCATGGCTTTTTGCTGCATGGTTGCGTGGCTTTTTTGCTGCATGGCCACTTGACTTTTTTGCTGCATGGCTTTTCGCTGCAGATTTGCGTGACTGTTTTTGCTGCACGGTTGCGTGTTTTTTTTGCTGCACGGTTGCGTGAGTTCTTGTCCACACACAACTCAAAGAAAATCTGGTAGATGCTGCAGAGTTTGCTGGTAAGTGACAAAAGCAACCTGTGGGAGGGAATAAGTTGTAGGGCTGGAAGGACAGTAACGAGAAGCGGAGGAAGGAAGTATTGGTGCCATTTCAAACTGATTATGGTCTGATGATGAGGAAGTCCAGGATCCAGTCCTGATCATCGAAATGAGGATGATGGAGATTCAATGGCCCGTAACCCTGAAGAAAATGAAGACGCTGAATTTGCTGATAGCAACTCTGAGAAGCAGAAGGACCAAATCATGCAGCACTTCTATCACTATGTGAATCTTTTGCTTCAATTTGTGGAAACTGAGCTGCAACAGATGGGTGTGAAGAAATTTCGGAACCCGTACACTCAGATTCACGCCACAGACCAAGTGCAGAAGATTATTCACTTTATCAAAGCTGCAGTTAAGGCTGAAAATGGTGATGAAGACGGCGATGATGACAGCAGTAGTACTAATGGGTAGAGTTCACCTTTCCAAGTACTTAATGTTTCCTGTTTATAGTTAACAAAGCAATTGTTAAAAGTGACAACGAATGTTTGGTTTGTGAATAATTGGTTTGTGAGTAAAGGGAATTGTGGGACATCATACTTGCACCAGCTGGAGGAGCGGCTGCCTCACGGCACCAGAGACCCAGCTTCCATCCTGACCTTGCGTGCTGTCTGTGCAGAGTTTGCACGTTCTTCATGTGACAGCGTGGGTTTCCTCTGGGTGCTCCAATTTCCTCCCACATCTCCTAAAACGTACCGGTTTTGTAGGGTTATTGGCCTCTGTAAATTGTGCCTAATGTGTACGGAGTGGATGAGCAAATAGATAGAACCAATGTGAAAGGGTGATGGATGGTTGGTGCGGACATGGTGGGCAGAAGGGTCCTGTTTCCAAGCAGCATCTCTAAACTAAAATTGTGGGCGGCACAGTGTTGCAGCACTGCCTTACAGCGCCAGAGACGCAGGTTCGATCCTTACTACGGGCGTTGTCTGTATAGAGTTTGAACGTTCTCCCAGTGACCGTGTGGGTTTTCTCTGGGTGCACCAGTTTTACCCCCACATTCCAAAGACGTGCAAGTTTGTAGGTTAATTGGCTTCTTTAAATTGTCCCTAGTGTGTAGAATAGAACTGGTGTATGGGTGATTGTTGGTGAGTGTGGTCTTGCCTGTCCAAAAGGCCTGTTTCCACCCTGTATCTCATTCCACATTCAACATTTAAAGTTACCCTAATTTTCAGAATCCTTGAGTCAAATATCTACATTTTTTAAAATGTACTTTGTTATGTCTATTCATTGTCTTGGTTGTTGATTCCATTCACGGGTAGTTTGTAAATTATTGAACAGGGAATCCGTGCGTGGAAGTGAAAAGCAAGGACTGCCTTGGTGGTTCGTTTACATTGGCTGGCTCCTGGTGTTCGTTACAAGTGCTGTCTCTGCGTTTTTTACCATGCTCTACAGTTTTGATTACGGCAAAGAACAGTCCATTCAATGGCTGGTATCCATGACTATCAGCTTCCTCGAGAGTATTTTGATCATACAACCAGTAAAGGTAAAGAATTAACCGATAAAGGAAATTAATCTGCCAATTTAATGAATGTTGAACACAGCCAGAATCGCAGTGCTTTTGGAGCTCGGCGAACCACTAGCTAATATCAGCGAGGTTAGCTAGCGAACAGAATTAGAATAAGCTCCGTATGCAGAGAGGAACTGCAGATGCTGGTTTACACCGAAGATAGACACAAAATGCTGGGGTGACTCAGCAGGACAGGCAGCATCTCTGGAGAGAAGGAATGGATGACGCTTTTGGTCGAGACCCTTCTTCAGACTGAGACTCGGGGGGGAGGGAGACAAAAAGATATGGAAGAGTAAGTTGTGAAAACGACAGAATCACAGAGGGGGATCAGCAAGAGTAGGCGTTGCAGAATTCTCATTAGAGAAAGGAGGAGAACTTCTTCAAAGTAAGCATACCTTGAGGAGATATCACAGTGGAGCAGACAAAATATGTAGGAAGGAACTACAGATGCTGGTTTAAACCGAAGATAGACACAAAATCCTGGAGTAAGTCAACAGAGACAGGCAATATCTCTGGAGAGAAGGAATGGGTGACGATTTGGATTCTAGAGAAGGAATGTCAAAGGGCCATTTCTCTTTATCTCACACTCTCCTGACTCTCTAATGATAGGGAAAGCCAAAAGATAACCCTCCCTGGAACCTTTTCCGCCAATGTCACACCAAAAGATCTAGAGAGATGGAAGCAGTATAATGTATACGTCAAATTAAGTGGATTTTATTGCTCTATGTTCAATGAGGTTTAAGTATAATAAAAATCTTGGGCAGAGCACTGGCAATTAGAATGGAAGAGTGCTTATAAAAGTATTGCCATGTTTGGTCAAGCTTTGGGCTCTTTTTCTCGTATTAAAGTGTCCTTTGAATATTGCAGTAACATACATAGTGTCCTGACATATTTGTGGTGTAATTCATGCAAACAAACGAGTATACATGCCAGGAACAGGAGTAGGCCATTCAGCCTTTCGAGCCTGCACTGTCACTAATGAGATCAATTATTCTGGTAAATGCTATGATTCTATAAACTGGTTATGCTTTCTATAATGGTTTCAATTTGCAAAGACCTGCAGGGAACGGTGTCAATGTAACTGAATCGTTTTTTATTAACTTCAGGACGCAAGTACTGATTGATTAATAGCCCTGTCCCACGGTACGAGTTCATTCCAAGAGCTCTCCCGAGTTTAAAAAAAAATCAAACTCGTGGTAAGCACGGAGAATGAACGTAGCGGGTACGTCGGAGCTCGGGGACGTCTCTTAGCGCTAACGGCAGGTACTCGGGGAGACTCGCTAACGGCAGGTAAGCTCAGGAAGACTCGTGAAGATTTTTCAACATGATGAAAAATGTCCACGAGAGCCCCGAGTACCGACGAGTGGCCATTACCGTAAATCTCCGAGTTCAAATCAGGGCAAACTCGGGAGAACTCTTGGAATGAACTCGTACCGTGGGACAGGGGTTTAAGAAGGTAGACAAAAATGCTGGAGAAAAATGCTGAGTTTCTCCAGCATTTCTGTCTACCTTTGGTTTTCCAGCATCTGCAATGCAATTCCTTCTTAAACAAACTAAGAGATTATTTGCCCAGTCCTCTCTGCACTTGCTCTAATGATGCAGAAAAGCCAGAAGTGACAGTGATAATCAGCAGTGTAGTTAGCACTGGCTATATTCTTTGATAAATACAATATGCAGGCATAAAGCAATGAGAAGGCAGGCTCTGTTTTAGTGAACAGGTGCAGGTTTGTTGTGCTTCATAGTCTGTGCATTTTTCAGACTAATCAAGTTGCACCCTGTTGTAACTAACCAGTGTGAATGGTCTCTTCTTTAAGGTCTTACTTGTGGCTGCTGTTGTCGCTCTTATTATCAAAAAGATTGAAAGATATGACTCCGAGCAAAATTTCAATAAACATCTTCTATCTTCCGACGGTAAGTCTTTGTACTGTAAAGAACATGATATGAAACAAAGGGATGGTTCTAGTATTTATAATAATAATAATATAATAATAATAATATAATTAACACAATGAAAGTGCTGATAGACACAAAGAGCTGGAGTAACTCGGCAGGTCAGGCAGCATCTCTGGAGAAAAGGAATAGGTGACATTTCGGTTCGAGAACCCGAAACGTCACCTATTCCTGTTCTCCGTAGATGCTGCCTGTCCCGCTGAGTTACTCCAGCTTTTTGTGTCTATCTTCGTTTTAAACCAGCATCTGCAGTTCCTTCCTGCACAATGAAACAGCTTCTATATTTAGCATTAACGATCAACAATCCCGGCGAGAGTGTCTGAAACCTCGGGCCGCCGTTGTGGCGACTGCAGAGGCCTCAATAGCCGCGACCACGGGTGAACAAGAGGAAGAGGACTGAACTTTATTGCCTTCCATCAGAGCGGGAAACGTTGATTGCACTGTGGGGGATGTTTATGTTAAATTCTATAGTGTTGTGTTTATTTTATTTGTGTGGCTGCATGGTAACTCAAATTGCACTGCACCAATTGGTGTATGTGGCAATAACTGTAACTTGAACTTCATTCTCCAAGCCGCCTCTTGGGAGCGGCCAAGTTGGCAACGAACCTGTCCGAATGGGAAGTGCTGTGTGGAGGGGAAATGTGAGGCTTTGGCTCAAGGGGCTTAAGTGCTGTGTGGAGAGTAAGTGCAAGGATTTGGCTCAAGAGGCTTTGGCGAGAAGGCTGAAAGAGTAGAAGCTCACAGGAGATAAAGGTACAGTCTGCTTTTTCTTGTTTGTTGTGTGTTTGTTGTGTTTCTCCCTCTTGGTTTTAATGCAGCAGTGAGGGCAGGTAGAACGGTGCAATGATCCTCCTGCAGAATGTGGGAAGTCAGGGAAAGTGTTGCTGCCTCTGTTGGAGATGTGGAGATATGTCCACGTGATGCTCCCTAGCAGAGATCTGGGCACCCTGGAGATGCAGGGAATGGGGGGATATGGATTATGTGCAGGCAGACGACGGTCGGTAGAAACAGGGAACTACAGGTGGTAGTTTACAAAAAAAGACAAAGGGTTCAGAAAAGATTTACGAGGATGTTGCCAGGACTAGAGGGTGTGAGCTATAGGGAGAGGTTGAGTAGGCTGGGTCTCTATTCATTAGAGTGCAGAGGTGTCCAAAATCATGTGAAGCATAGATCGGGCATCTGCACAGTCTCTTGCCCAGAGTAGGGGATTCGAGGACCAGAGGACATAGGTTCAAGGTGAAGGTGGTGAGATTCAATCGGAATCCAAGGGGGTAGCTTTTTCATACGATTCATAGAACAAGCTGCCAGAGGAGGTAGTTGAGGCAGGGACTATCCCATCGTTTAAGAAACACTTAGACAGATATATGGATAGGACAGGCTTGGAGGGATATGGCAGCTGCGACTAGTGTAGCTGGGACATGTTGGCCGGTGTGGGCAAGTTGGGCCGAAGGACCTGTTTCCACACTGTATCACTCTATGACTCTACGGCAGAAGATGTGAGACAACAGATTGAAGAGTTGCGAACTGCGAAGCTAGAGGAAGAAATGTAGGTGGAAGGGGAGGGGGAGAGGAGAAATAGGTATGAGTACAAGTGGGGCACAGGGGAGAGGGGGAGCAGGAGGGGGGTGGGGCAGGGCAGATGGGCCAAGAAGAGAGAAGGGGAGGGCTGGTCTTGGCATGATATTTGGCCAGACACTGTGGCTGAATGGCCTGCCCCTGTTCTGTACTATTCTATGTTCTATGCCCTGTACACAATCCTAGCACACAAAAGCTATAAGAATAAACTGAATATCATATTGATGTCAATTCCTGTATCTCTGTCTCACTGTGGAATGTGTATCATTGGCAACTTTTAAGCCTGTTTACGTGTGAAATGTTTCATTAGATGATGCACATGACATGTTGACTCCCAATGCCAAAAGAACTGATAGTACGATTTACCAACCACCGTCATTGAAAAATGTGGAGGAACTGAAAGCACTGCACATGAAAGAAAAGAAAATGTATTGCTTGGTTAAAAACATAATTGGTATGTATATTTAATTTAATGTATTGCTGTATAAAAACAGACTGTTGTTCTATACACACAATGCTCTAATCATTGATAGGATGAAAGTAAACTGGTACAGGCCAGCAGTGGTAAGAAATGTATGTTATTTTCATCCCTGATTATTGGTCTATTTAGTAAGCAATTAAGTACGTTTTTTGGCCAAGTATTCACATACAAGGAATTTGCCTAGGTGCTCCACCCACAAGTAACAACATGACATACAGTGACAGTTATGAATGACTCAGAAAACACTAAACACCATTAATGATAAAACACCATTGATCAAGCATGTGAACCCACAAAATACCAGATCAAAGGGAGGCTACAGATTTTGGGCTGTTCCATAGAGCAACTACTCGTGGATAAAAGCTTTTTTTGTCTGGCTGTGGCAGCTTTGACAGTCCGGAGTCTCCTTCCAGAGGGAAGTGATTCAAAGAGTTTGTGGCCAGGGTGAGAGGGGCCAGAGATGATCTTGCCCGCTCGCATCCTGGCCCTTGCAATGCACAGTTCATCAATGGAGGGAAGGTTGCAGCCAATAACCTTCTCTGCTGATCGGGCGATTCGCTGCAGCCTCCAGGTGTCGTGCTTGGTGGCTGAGCCAAACCAGACCATGATGGAGAAGGTGAGAACAGACTCTACGATGGCCGTGTAGAATTGGACCATCATTGCCTGTGGCAGATTGTGCTTCCTCAGCTGCCGCAGGATGTACATCCTCTGTTGTGCCTTTTTGACTGTGGAGTCGATGGTAGCCCCCCACTTAAGGTCCTTGGAGATGATGGTTCCCAGGAACTTAAAAGACTCCACAGATGTGACTGTGGTGTTGTTGATGGTGAGTGGGGTGAGGGGAGGGGGAGCTCTCCTAAAGTTTACAATCAATTCCACTGTCTTAAGAGCCTTGAGCTGGTTGTTGCGACGGCACCAGGACGCCAGCTGTGACACTTCCTGTCTGTAGGCAGATTCCTCCCCATCCTGGATCAGTCCAATCAGGGTTGTGTCGTACCCAAACTTGAGAAGCTTGACAGAGGTGTCTGTGGAGAACCTGTCCCACATTGCAACATATATAATTTTCAACATATCCTTGCATATCCGAAGGTTCAACATAAGAAGCCATTTGTGGACATATAAGATGAAAGAATGGGTTGACTGGGCTTGTATTCACTGGAATTTATAAGGATGAGAGGGGATCTTATAGAAACATAAATTTCTTAAAGGATTGGACAGGCTAGATGCAGGAAAAATGCGCCTGATGTTGGGGGAAGTCCAGAACCAGGGGTCACAGTTTAAGAATAAGGGGTAGGCCATTTAGGACTGAGATGAGGAAAAACGTCTTCACCCAGAGAGTTGTGAATCTGTGAAATTCAAAAAGTCAAAGACAAAAGAGTTTATTGTCATGTGTCCCTGACAGGACAATGAAATTCTTTCTTTGCATAGCACAACAGAACATAGTAGGCATTGACTACAATTATATACTTAAATACACACATTAATCAATAAATTAATAAAGTGCAAATAACAGATGGAGGGGTATTAATGTTCAGAGTTTTGTCCGAGCCAGGTTTAATAGCCTGATGGCTGTGGGGGAGTAGCTATTCCTGAACCGGGTCGTTGCAGTTCTCAGGCTCCTCTGCCACAGAAGGCAGTGGAGGCCAATTCACTGGATATTTTCAAGAGAAATTTAGATTTAACTCTTAGGGCTAAAGGAATCAAGGGATATGAGGTAAAAGCAGGAACGGGGAACTGATTTTGCATGATCAGCCACGATCATATTGAATGGCGGTGCTGGCTCGAAGGGCCGAATGGCCTACTCCTTCTCCTATTTACTATGTTTCTATGTTTCTAATTTGCTCCTCATTGTTGAAGGCATAGAATGTAAGGGCAGCATAAAGCTAATTGGACCACACCCAACATACTGCGCATATTTCAGAAAAGCACATTACATGGAAGGCGCCAGAGCACTAGAGAGTACAAGAACATCGTCAGCACATCGTGGGAATTTTCACTATGAGGAGAGATTGGTTAGACTTGCCATTGTCTTTGGAGGAAGGCAGACAGATTACAGATTTAATTGAGGTGTGTAAAATTATGAGCAGTTTAGACTCATTAACCTTACCATTGAGGCCAATAGCTAAGGGACCTAGATTAGAAAATTGGTAGAAAGATCCAAGGGGAGTTCTTTGAAAAGTTCAATTACATCAACATATTCAATGAAAAAAAACTGGCATAAACTGGAAATTATAGGCCAATAGTGACGTTAACAATTTAGTAGCCAATGAGATGAAATATTTTCATTTCATATTGTACATTCAATGTCATGTGGTATTCCAAATCCATTTACCAATTTAGACCTTTAAAGTATAGTTAACATTGAAAACCCAAAAAATGACATAATATGGTACAACAACCAAATGATTTTTTGTTTATTGAAAGATAAATATTGGCCTGGACAGCAGACCTAATGTCCTTCAAACAATATAATATTTTGGAAAACATACTAATTTTCAGAATGAATGATGAATACTTTGTTTGATATTAGTCGCAGAAAAAATGTCCTGGCCATTGGGATGATCGTGGTGTTTTTACTTTGTAATGTTCTCTGATGTTTCACATCCAACTGAGTGAGTGGAAAGGACATTAGTTAAGATTCATCGAAAAGACAGCATTTCAAATCCAAATTTCCATTACCACTGAATTGAGGTTGCCATTATTGTATGTGTGTATCCACAAATGTAATAATTTACAAAAATATAATATGTGTGTCAGCCCCTTAAGTGTTCTACTTCCTGATTAAGCTAGAGTGTATGATTGAGACCTGGAGAAACCAGGGAGTACATCGGGGTAGATGAATATTGAAAGGCGGCTAATGAATATACAAAATGACTTACAGTAAAAGAAAAAATGAAAAATGACTTACAGTAAAATGACTTTCGGTAAAGAAAGAAGGAAAGAACTAGGATGTGGGAAAGAGGCATCTATGATATTGTGAAAAACATGGGAGGTGAGGAAAGAGGGAAGGTCAGATAGAAACATTTGAGAGAGAGAGAGAGAGAGAGAGAGGGAAGCAACTTCGACCTATGGAGCCTGATGCATACAATGTTAACAGCAGCTTGTAGCACTCTGCTCCTGAAACTCAGCAGCTTCTATTTTTCAAATTTAGTGAGACCAAATTTTTCCTTCAGAGACTGATTATAGAAAAAAGCAGGAAAAAAGTAAAAGTACAACTTTTTTTTAATTTTATAAATTCTGGTGTATTATTCTTATAAATTAGAACTGTGTAAATTGTATGAAAATAGTTCTTATTCTTAAAGTACTATAGTAGCTAATGCTTAATGATATATAGTGCAGAAAGGCTAAAGGGCCACTTATGCGACCCTTATGTCCCACTTATGCGACTTTTTCAGCGACTGCCGGCACCCGTCATAGGTCGCTGCAGGTCGCCGAAAATGTTCAACATGTTGAAAATTCAGCGGCGACCAGAACAAGGTACGACTCTGCGCAACTACTCACGATCATACTGGCTTCACCATGTCGCCAGGGTGTCGCCTGTATGATCGTGAGTCGTCTCCTCAGTCACCCAAAGAGTCGTAGTGTCTTTCTGGTCGCCGCTGAATTTTCAACATGTTGAAAATATTCGCCAACCTCCAACGACCTATGACGGGTGCCGGCAGTCGCCGAAAAAGTCGCGTAAGTGGGACAGGCCCTTTAGCACATTGCTCCTTAAAAACTTTCTGATGCTGTGACCCAACTTTTGCTACTTCCATCAGTTTTTCTGCCATTGTTATCAAGATCCAATGAGTAAAATAGATTTAGTGAGTTAATGTACTGAGATACACCTGATACCTGAGTAAAGCAACACAAGCGACCCTTGCTTGTGAGAGGATATGTTGCATTCCTAGAAAACGGGCCATATCGTGATTTTCTGTAGTGGGAAGTTGTGTCATCTCCACCAACATCATGAAACGTGAGAGAAAAAAAAACTGTTTAACTTTTGTTCACATAAATTCCATGAATGCAAATTTTATTCTGGGATGATTTGTAAATGTTGTAAGGGCGAGTTCCCATGACAAAAGCTGTAACATGAAGTCTGTCGGCATTGCTGTATTTTGGTACTTTGGTGTGCAAGCCATAGATACATGCGGCTTATATATCATTGTGGCCAATGTGGCTAAAATAGAGCAAAGGTAGAACTATTTATTCTTCATTTCTTCTTTATTTTAGCACATGTACTATTTCTAGTGTCATTGTCGATTATTGCCTATGGTGAACGAAGTCCTCATTCGTTTTATTTAAACAAAGCTCTGAATGATAGTTTTACCAAGAAGTTCAATGGTTCAATAACTGTCAATTACTTTTACGATTGGTCTGAAGAAATCTTATTACCGAATCTATATGGAGCTTATGAAGGTAAATGTTAAAATAATATTACATGTGTGATAAAGAAGATAATTGTTACCTTAGATAGACACAAAAAGCTGGAGTAACTCAGCTGCAATCACTCTCAATCTAAAGAAGGGTCTTAACCAAAAACGTCACCTATTCCTTTTCTCCAGAGATGCTGTCTGACCTGCTGAGTTACTCCAGCGTTTTGTGTCTATCTTCGGTTTAAACCAGCATCTGCAGTTTCTCCCTACAATACTTTTACTTTTGTCTTTTCATCCTTTGATTCCCAATGATGGTTTGTGAAATTGAGATTCTGTATTGCCTTCTACAAGGACTTTATTTATTTCTTTGATGAGCGATGCACAAATAGTTTTGGGGTGTTTATGGGTTCTAGAAACTTTGCAAATGTTCTCTGGTATTACTTCATAATATTCAAAACGTTACTTTAATATGTATCCTGCAAATCCCAAAATGGCAATGTAAGCATCTGAATAATGTCCAGTCCACTCACAGATTATCAGGTGGCAATTGTAAAAAAAATGTTGTGACTGACCTGAAAATGCCTGTGTTCTTTTGAACCAGGATTTATAACAGATGGGAATTCAAAGCTGATTGGCAGCCCTCGCTTACGGCAGGTGAGAGTGAAACCAGCTCCTTGTCCTATGCCAACGCGATTGCTGGATAGTTTCAAGGAATGCCGTGCTCCCTACTCCTACAGCGATGAATACATGTTGGACTTTGGAAACCTGAGTACTGTAGATACTGACACCTCAAGCCTCGGTTCCTCCTGGCGATATCACAGTGAATCGCAATTGAATGGACATCCCGTTTGGGGAAAGCTGGCAGTTTATCGAGGAGGTGGCTATGTAGCTGAGCTGGGAACAGAATTCAAAACTGCATCCAGGTAATTAAAACAATAAGGATAAAGAGATTTTTCTATAAGACCTCAGTTATGGAAATTATGTCATACCTGGAAACATCAGGAAATCATTTACTCACCTTATTGTCATCAAAGATTGGGGGATTTTCAAATAGCATCCCCCAAAAAAAAAATGTTCAACAAAAAACAAGCTGCTGGAGAAACTCAGTAGGTCAGACAACATCTGTGTACTGATGAAGTGTCTCCACCTGAAACATCAACTATCCATGTTCTCCAGTGATGCTGACTAACCTGCTGAGTTACTACAGCACTTTGTGTCCTTTTGTGTATTAACCAGGATCTGCAAACATCTTTGTTTCTACAAAAACGTTTCTGTTTTTGGTTGCTATCTGAAACCATTTCATGATCTCTTTCTCTGTCTCAAGTTTTATAGTTTTAGTTACTGCTATTCCTTTGTGAGATAAGATTTTCAGTAAAATGTCTTTAAACATTCGTTCCTTTATTCATTTATAATCTTTCCACCTTGAATGAGCTAATTTCAGTTGGAATATTCTCCGCAGCATCTGCTGCATTTAAATATCTTTCCCACATAATTGGTCATGCAGATGACTAGACAAGCTGCGTAAGTGTTCATTTATGGATTATGTTATAACCAGAACTGATTCTGTTGGTACTCACCTTGCAGAAAGCATCTCCAGAGTGACAGCAACTTTAGTCCATTGGTGGTTGACATACAGCAGCTATCTTCTTAAATGAACACAGTTACAGGCATAATTTGTATCAGGCAACGGTGTATTTTGATGTATATTTGCAGACCTCCATTATAATTGTATAAGGAGTAAGAGTGTTGTAAAAACAAGCCTGAAGGCTTTGTGTCTCAATGCGAGGAGCATTCGTAATAAGGTGGATGAGTTGAAGGTGCAGATAGCTATTAATGACTATGCTATAGTTGGGATCACGGAGACATTGCTCCAGGGGGACCAAGGCTGGGAGCTGAACATCCAGGGATATTCAATATTCAGGAGGGATCGACAGAAAGGAAAAGGAGGTGGGGTAGCGTTGCTGGTGAGAGAGGAGATTAATGCAATAGAAAGGAAGGACATTAGATTGGAGGATGTGGAATCGATATGGGTAGAGCTGCGAAACTCTAATGGACAGAAAACGCTAGTGGGAGTTGTGTACAGGCCACCTAACAGTAGTAGTGGAGTTGGGGATGGCATCAAACAGGAAATTAGAAATGCGTGCAACAAGGGTAAAACAGTTATAATGGGTGACTTCAATCCACATATAGATTGGGTGAATCAAATGGGCAGGGGTGCTGAGGAAGAGGATTTCTTGGAATGTATGTGGGATAGTTTTCTAAACCAACATGTAGAGGAACCAACGAGAGAGCAGGCTATTCTAGACTGGGTATTGAGTAATGAGGAAGGGTTAGTTAGCAGTCTTGTTGTACGTGGCCCCTTGGGCAAGAGTGACCATAATATGGTTGAGTTCTTCATTAGGATGGAGCGTGATATAATTAAGTCAGAAACAAGGGTTCTGAACTTAAACAAAGGTAACTTTGAAGGTATGGGACGTGAATTGGCCAAGATAGACTGGCAAGTGATTCTTAAAGGGTTGACAGTGGATGTGCAATGGAAGGTATTTAATGACTGCATGGATGAACTACAAAAATTGTTCATCCCAGTTTGGCAAAATAATACATCAGGGAAGGTAGTGCATCCATGGATAACAAGGGAAATCAGGGATAGTATACAAACAAAAGATGAAGCATACAAATTAGCCAGAAAAAGCAGCCTACCAGTGGACTGGGAGAAATTCCAGCAGAGGAGGATAAAGGGCTTAATTAGGAAAGGGAAAATAGATTATGAAAGAAAATTGGCAGGGAACATAAAAACTGACTGCAAACGTTTTTATAGATATGTGAAGAGAAAGAGATTAGTTAAAACAAATGTAGGTCCCTTGCAGTCAGAAACAGGTGAATTGACCATGGGAAACAAGGACATGGCAGACCAATTGAATAACTACTTTGGTTCTGTCTTCACTAAGAAAGACATAAATAATCTGCCGGAAATAGCAGGGGACCGGGGGTCAAATAAGGTGGAGGAACTGAGTGAAATCCAGGTTAGCCGGGAAGTGGTGTTGGGTAAATTGAATGGATTAAAGGCCGATAAATCCCCAGGGCCAGATAGTCTGCATCCCAGAGTACTCAAGGAAGTAGCCACAGAAATAGTGGATGCATTAGTGATAATTTTTCAATCCTCCTTAGATTCTGGAGTAGTTCCTGAGGATTGGAGGGTAGCTAATGTAACCCCACTTTTAAAAAAAGGAGGGAGAGAGAAAACGCGGAATTACAGACCAGTTAGCCTAACATCGGTATTGGGGAAACTGCTAGAGTCGTTAGTAAAGATGGGATAGCAGCACATTTGGAAAGTGGTAAAATCATTGGACAAAGTCAGCATGGATTTACGAAAGGTAAATCATGTCTGACGAATCTTATAGACTTTTTCAAGGATGTAACTAGTAAAGTGGATAAGGGAGAACCAGTGGATGTGTTATATCTAGATTTTCAGAAGGCTTTCGACAAGGTCCCACATAAGAGATGAGCACACGGTATTGGGGGTTCAGTATTGATGTGGATAGAGAACTGGCTGGCAGACAGGAAGCAAAGGGTAGGAGTAAACGGGTTATTTTCAGAATGGCAGACAGTGACTAGTGGGGTACCGCAAGGCTCAGTGCTGGGACCCCTGCTATTTACAATATATATTAATGATTTGGACGAGGGATTGAATGCAACATCTCCAAGTTTGCGGATGACACAAAGCTGGGGGATAGTGTTAGGTGTGAGGAGGATGCTAGGAGGCTGCAAGGTGACTTGGATAGGCTGGATGAGTGGGCAAATGCATGGCAGATACAGTATAATGTGGCTAAATGTGAGGTTATTCACTTTGGTGGCAAAAACAGGAGGGTAGACTATTATCTGAATGGTGGCAAATTAGGAAAAGGGGAGATGCAACGAGACCTGGGTGTCATGGTACACCAGTCATTGAAAGTAGGCATGCAGGTGCAGCAGGCAGTGACGAAAGCAAATGGTATGTTGGCATTCATAGCAAAAGGATTTGGGTGTATGAGTAGGGAGGTTCTACTGCAGTTGTACAGGGTTTTGGTGAGACCACACCTGGTGTATTGCATACAGTTTTGGTCTCCAAATCTGAGGAAAGACATTCTTGCCATAGAGGGAGTACAGAGAAGGTTCACCAGACCGATTCCTGGGATGTCAGGACTTTCAGATGAGGTAAGACTGGATAGACTCGGCTTGTACTCGCTAGAATTTAGAAGACTGCGGGAAAAACTTATAGAAACTTACAAAATTCATAAGGGGTTGGATAGGCTAGATGCAGGAAGATTGTTCCCGATGTTGGGGAGGTCCAGAACAAGGGGTCACAGTCCAAGGATAAGGGGGAATTCCTTTAGGACCGAGATGAGGAAAACATTTTTCACACAGAGAGTGGTGAGTCTCTGGAATTCTCTGCTGCAGAAGGTAGTTGGGGCCAGTTCATTGGCTATATTTAAGAGGGAGTTAGATGTGGCCCTTGTGGCTAAAGGGATCAGGGGGTATGGAGAGAAGGCAGGTACAGGATACTGAGTTGGATGATCAGCCATGATCATATTGAATGGCGGTGCAGGCTTGAAGGGCCAAATGGCCTGCTCCTGCACCTATTTTCTATGTTTCTATGTTTCTATGTTTCTATAATGTTTGTTTCTTCCTCTTATCTAAAAATCGAGATGAAATCTAGTGTTTTACTTTATATTCCCTGCAGAGTTATTAAGTATCTGAAAGACAACGGCTGGGTTGATATGTACACCAGAGCCATCTTTATAGAGTTCACAGTCTACAATGCCAATGTAAACCTGTTTTGCGTAGTTACGCTGATGTTGGAGATGAAAGCTATTGGTAAGAGACAAATATATTTCGCTTTTATGCAGTTATTAACATGACACCAGAGGGAGAACTGAGCACATCTAAGTGGAGGGAGAATATAAAACTATGCATGTCATTAAAACTACTGCACATGAGAATAGACAACTGCACAGCCTGGTCTCAACAGCTTGTTTCTGTACTGTGATCTCAATGCAAACTATATGGTCATGTTTTGTACCGTGGTAAATCCTCAGCAGTTGTAAACCTCTCTCCTCAGGTGTCTTTCTTGGCAATATGGAGAAGGAGATCATCCGGTTGTACCACTACACTGACGGAAATTATCCTTCCGTTATAGGGGCACAAATTGTTTTTATGCTTGTGGTTATTTATTATATGGTCATGCAGGTAGGTGGAATGATTAGCAAAACATTTTTTTAATTGAATTGAGATAATCTTCTGGAAATTATGCTATTTAATATTGTTGTCGAAATGCGCTAAGCATTAAAATTGGGTAGTTTCCAGGTAGTTTCCTTTATACCATAATGTTTGCATCGTGGGCCTGAGACCTTTCAAGTTGAGTCACCAGCCAGAAGCATTGGTTCTTGTCAAACTGGGATTGGAGAGTGGAAAGGGAAGGTGAATTACTTACTGGCAGTCCAAATGCAATGACCTGCAATTCACTCCAAAGGCTGCAGAACCCTGATCATTTTCAATCATTAAAAAAACTTTTGAAAACAAGGAATTAAAGGTGTCAAAGGTTTTGGATTCTATTCAATGAATTTTATGTGTTGTCTAATGGAAATTACTGGGACTCTGTGGACTTTGAGTGACCGGGCAAACCATTTTCCAGATGAAAACCCTGGGATATTTTTATACTCAGAGATAATATGTATTTTAAATAGCATTTCATCTGAAGTTTTGAACATCTGAAGTCAGGGAGATCACAGAAGCTCGGGGAGCAGTGGCCATGTTGAGGGTGGGTGGATGGAGGCCAGGGGCGGGTGCTGATTAACATAAACATAATGAAGAACCCTGTTCTGCCCTATTGTGTCCTGCTGGATCACCTCCCCTTCGCTGGGTCAAGGTTCTCTGATACTGTGGTTGTTGGGAGACCACATATTGGACCATGCATTGTGCAAGCTCTTCCATTTTACTGCGGATGGCTACTCTGTGGTCTCTGGTTATATATTTTCCTGAAACTTGCTGTTTTGCCCGAGGTGATAATCCTTTCATTATGAATTAAAATAGTAGAGAAAATTGTTTTGATAAAACTTATGCAACGATTCTTATTCCCCAATCGTGAGTTAAGTATTTAGAGACTAAACTATTTGACTCTCCTTAACTATCAATGGCTAACCGCTGTACACATTATATGTTACTACAGTCAACCTATCTAAAAGAAAACCACAATTTATCCAAATCACAATGTTAGAATGATGGAAAACCAAGAATGATGGAAAATTATATTTGCATTTTTAATCTACTCTCCCCAGCTATTCTTGCTGGTCTGTAATTGTATTCATCCTCTGGTAATTAATTAAAATGACCACAAATCATGTTAAGTTTTGCCTGTTAAGAGCTATCAAGTAACTTCATTATGTAACTATTCTTAAAGCAGTCCTCCCCAGCTCTCAGCACAGACTGCTGGAGTGTAATCAAGGTTCCATTCAATTTACCCCTCTCTCACGGTTCACGAGACAAATTAGTACCTGGACAATTTCCGCAGAGCTTTGGAACCTTCTGCACCTGTCCAGTTTAGTAAAATGCTTCATTAATCAACTGACCAAACAGAAGGTTTATTACGTTGACAAACAAAGGCACTGGAATGAGATTAAACTCAGATCAATTATAACTGATGAAGGCAACTGAAGTGTATTTAGTTAGAAGATAGACACAAATGCTTGAGTGACTCAGCGGGACAGGTTGCATCTCTGGAGAGAAGGAATGGGTGACTTTTCAGGTTGAGACTCTTCAATGTTGACCCGTAACGTCACCCATTACTTCTCTCCAGCGATGCTGCCTGAGTTGCTCCTGCATTTTGTGTCGATCTTCGGTGTGAACAGGCATTTGCAGTTCCTTCCTACACATTGTGTATAGTTAGATATGGAGCATGCTAAAACAAAGATAAAATACAAAGTTGACATTAACCCCATGCCTTATCTCCGTTCTCAGGGAAAACAGCTAAAACAGAAAAGACTGAAGTATTTCTGGAACAAATGGAACATGATTGACATGGCCATTGTTCTATGCAGCTGGAGTGCTTTTGGACTGTATATAAAACGAGCAGTGATTGGAGCTAGAGTTATAGAGGACTACCTCCAGAATCGGGACAGGTAACTGGGTTATTTAATAAGTTCCTGTAAATACTGGAACATATTCTACTTCCTATGTGGCAGAAATGGAAAGCCTTGTTGTGTGATTGTTGGCCATAAAAGGTTTTGAATTGGAGTCCTAAATCTAATCTAGCGTTGTCTTCTGGTTGGTAATAAACAAGAGACAATAGATGCAGGAGTAGGTCATTCGGCCCTTCGAAATAGTCACTTGAAATATTGATGTGACTATTTGTGCCATTTAATTTTAAATTTCCTGTTGGCAGTGATAATGCATTTTTACACATTGTCTCTCAGGGAAGGAAGGTGAGAATAAACACTTCATCTTAATCCCTTTGCTCCTCTAGTAAGCACTAGGCCATTGACAAATGTCCTCCACCTCACTTGGTTGATGGCAGTTCTTTTGAGACCTCCCCAGTTGAGCCCACTCTCAGACATTTTGAGTACAGGAGCAGGGAGGTTCTACTTCAGTTGTACAGGTCTTGGTGAGACCACACCTGGAGTATTGCGTGCAGTTTTGGTCTCCAAATCTGAGGAAGGACATTATTGCCATAGAGGGAGTGCAGAGAAGGTTCACCAGACTGATTCCTGGGATGTCAGGACTGTCTTATGAAGAAAGACTGGATAGACTCGGTTTATACTCTCTGGAATTTAGGAGATTAAGAGGGGATCTTATAGAAACTTACAAAATTCTTAAGGGGTTGGACAGGCTAGATGCAGGAAGATTGTTCCCGATGTTGGGGAAGTCCAGGACAAGGGGTCACAGCTTAAGGATAAGGGGGAAATCCTTTAAGACCGAGATGAGAAAGACTTTTTTCACACAGAGAGTGGTGAGTCTCTGGAACTCTCTGCCACAGAGGGTAGTTGAGGCCAGTTCATTGGCTATATTTAAGAGTGAGTTGGATGTGGCCCTTGTGGCTAAGGGGATCAGAGGGTATGGAGAGAAGGCAGGTACGGGATACTGAGTTGGATGATCAGCCATGATCATATTGAATGGCGGTGCAGGCTCGAAGGGCTGAATGGCCTACTCCTGCACCTAATTTCTATGTTTCTATGTTTCTATTTCTGTCTGGACACTTGGTCAAGAACAAAATACCTGATTATATTTATTTAAAAAAAAGATAAATCTCATTCCTGATTGATGAAGGATAGAACACCTGTTATCCTACTCCTCTGAGAACAAGAAATGGTTTAAAAATAATCCTTGAAGTAATATTTTCTCCTGCATCAAGGCTCTAATGTTATGCAACCATTGAGATGTGTAAGGCAGTTGCAAACCAGTGACTTCCAATAAGCAAGTTCGGTATTCTGAAAAATGCAAGGAATCATGGAGTTTGTCCAAGGTCATTCACCATAAAGAAAAAGCGAATAAAGCGCTCGCTGAACAAACTGTGTATAAATTCTCATCTTTATTCATAATTTAGGTGTAAAAATATATTTAATGTGAGGAACGGGGGTGCAGGTAGCGGGAGAGTGGGGTGCAACAGTGAGAGGGAGACGGGAGGCAGGAGAGACTGGACCAGTGGAGAGACATTCTCGGCAGCTGTGTGCACAGACCCGGGCCTCATCCGCAGCCACACTGGACAGCCCCCCCCCCCCCCCCCCCGGAGTGTCCCCATCCCCGCCCAGAGGGCGGCCGGAAATGTCCGGGGCGACCCCGGAGCGATGGGACACCGGCCCTGAGCAGCAGCCCACAAGGCCACAGCCAGCTTGGAGACGAAGCGCCAACTCCAGCACAATCCCGCCCCAACTCCCGAGGAACCGGCACCCCATGGGCCGGGGACAGCCAGCCACACCCCCCCCCCCGCCCCAACCAGTAGCCACCGGCCAACCCCCCCGGAGCACCAGCCATCAACGGGGGACACACAAAGCGCTGCAGCATCCCTGGAGAAAAGGAATGGGTGACGTTTCGGGTCGAGACCCTTCTCAAGAGATGTAGCCTGACCCGCCGGGCCACCGCAGCACCCCGTGTGCATCCCCACCGATGAGCAGCGCTCGGCCCACGCCGGCACCAAGGGGACAACCGACAGCCACTGGACAAGGGGAGAGGCACAGCCGACAGTCCCCGGGAGTCGGAACAGAGCTGAGCCGGAGCCAAGCCTCCCCCTCCCACGCCGGCTGCAAGCCCAGGCCGGTGCCCCCGCCAGCCCAAGGGCACCCTGGACACCTCCGGCCGCCTCCAGACAGGAACGGGACACCTGGGAGGGGACAGGGATAGCCCAGCAGCAACTCAAAGCACCGCAGTGCTGGAGACCCAGGCCCGACCCGGCCACACGCAGCAGCACGATGGCACTCATCGAAGCATAAAGCAATAATAAGCATAAAGCAATGACAAAATCATCGTTACTTTTTACAATGAATACAACTAATTCATGGTTTGAAAGCAGTATTTTCTTGCCCAGCAGAATCAAAGCTGGAAGATACGGATGAAATAAGGCATATATGTACACAGCTGCACTGTTTCCTGCAATGTTTCTGCAGAGTGACCTATTACCTGGCATGCTCAGTCAGAATACCGAACTCGCTAATTCAACCCGATTAATAAAAATGTTTGAACGTCATGTGGAGAATCAGATTTGCAGATAATAAATGTTTAATCATCCCTGTTAATGGGACATTAACTTCCAGTTGCTCCTGGTTTTACATTTATTTGGTAGTCAGGTATGTGAATAACTTCTGCTTTATACATCAACCCACTTACTTTATTGAGCCAGTTAAAGCACTTGGTCAAAATGTTGAGAGAAATTCTGTGCAGGTAATTTGATATACCATCACTTTAGATTAAGATTATCCATGTACATTAATAGTAAGATTAAACAGGAACTTACCAGTTTGAAGTTTGATCCTTATTTTATGAGGAGTTACGATGAGGGATTTTGTGAAGACCACGCCAGCACGCATGCACGACATTCTTCAAAGCAGCGGTTGTGGAATCACAGATAACAACAATGACTGAAGATAGTAAGATTAAGAGACACTACTATACCAGTTGACCTTATGATAGAGGGTTGGGAGCGGAGGGCACTAAATCCCTCATCGTAACTCCTCATAAAATTTCCGGTGATGGTTCTTTATAGGTACTGAATAGTATGCATCTTTTAAATCGATCTTTATAGGTACTGAATAGTATGCATCTTTTAAATCGATGCATGCCATAAAGTACCCTTGTGAAATCAGCTGTTTAGCCATTTCAAATGTCTCCATTTTGAAATGGGTATATTGTACAAAGGTATTCAAATGGGTTAGATCAATGATAATTCGACATCCACCATCTTTTTTGGTTTTGGTAAAGATGTTAGACACAAACTCAAGAGGTTCATGTGTCGTTTTCTCTATTACCCCCTTGGCATATAGCCTTAATATTTCTACATGTCCTTCCTCTTTCTCTTTTTGAGAGAGTGCAAATTTCCGGTCAGGTACATGTTGAGTCGGGGGAATATGCCCATTTATGAATTCAATCTCATAACCCTGAATACTTTGTAAAATAAAGATATCCGAAGTTACAGCACCCCATGCATCCCAGAATGCACGCAATCTCCCTCCTACTTGTGAGGTTACGCATGTAGCACTTTCAAGAGAACTAGACCCCTTACCTCCATGGTTACCGGCGGGGCTTGATGTTCTGGGCTTTTGGTGGACGTTGTGTTGCTGGGGTGGGGGGTTGGCGCATCTTCCATGCTGGCCTCTGCTGGCCCTGCCCTAAAAAAGGCTTCTGCTGATAGGGTGCGGCCGGTGGATATGCTCTTGGTGCCCTGTCGGGTTGTCCCCGAGGCCTGGTATTTGCGTATGGATGGTGCCTCCGATACGCCTGTGGCCTGGCTGATGACGGAGGTTTCATTAATCCAACTGCTTTGGCCTCCTCATCCAATTCTTTGACCTGTAAGGCAGGTCCTCCCCGAACAACTGTCTTGGCGGCGGAGTAGCAGGGGCTTTGCTCAACCCTGCAAATTTAGGGTTAAGTGTGGGCCGGATGGAGCTTTTTCTGAAACAGTTGATCTCATATTGTGTATTACACAATAGAGCCAGAGCATCTTGTTGCTCCTCTGTCATATCTGTCCCGTCCAGGGTTCTGGCAAATGCCGTAATGCCTGATGTCAACAGCTTGAGGATCTTCTGAATTTTCAGCTCCTGGGCCCTGATTCCGGGACTAATGTTCCCCCAGATGGGCGTGTTGACTGTTGGGACATTCAGTGATACACAATTACCTGGGGCTTTGTATTTTTCCATAGCCTCCGCCAACACGTGTTCCTGCAGCTGGTGGGTTGTGAGGTAATTTATGCTCGTTGCTAGTTTGGCCTGTAGTGGTTTCCCTGAATGCCCTGGCTTGGCAAATTTGGACACTACCTCCAGTAGCTCTTCTTCCGGAATTTCTGGTTCTGCTGGTTCCTGCGCCAACCCCTCTTCAAAGTCAGCTAACCGCTGACTCCTGGCGCTGCCCACGGATGAGGGAGAAATACTCGGTGGACCCGCAGTATGGCTCCTAGATCGTAGGGACCCCTGTTCTTGATGTTCCAGGTCCCGCTCGAGCAGCTGCTCGATCATTTGCTCCATCCGGGCCATGCGACCGCCGCCGCTATCTGCGGACGGCAAGTCGACTTCCCCAGGTTCCCCAGAACGACTGGGGCTTCTGCCAACGGACCGCACCTCGTCGAGGTGATGTCGAGGGTACGTTGGCAGGTAGTCGCTGCCTGCCGCTCCTGCGGGGCTACACGACTCCCACGCGGACATGCCGCTAGTCCGCCGTCTTCCGGACTGTAGCGGTCCGCCTGTCTGGTATGACAGAAGCGGAGACGGGTCGGTGCCGGCCGCCGCTGCGGGGCTCCCCGACATCCGCGCGGGCTTACCGCCAGTCCCGGTTATACGGGACTGAGATGGCGCATGGTCGCTGCCTGCCGCATCAACGGGGCCACACGACCGAAATACACTGCCACCGGCCTGCACTCTGGCAGCCTGTCCCGGTGGTGAGCCGGTACCTCCCGCTCCCGCTCCTGCGGGGCTACCCGACTTCCCAGCAGGTCCATCACCGGTCCGCGATCTGGCAGACTTCTCCGGTGGCATGTCGATGCTGGCCGCTGCGGCGGGGCTCGACCTGGATGCGGCTTTCCCCCTGGTCCGCCCTCTGGAAACCTGTAACACGGGAAACAGAACGTGCCGCTGACCGTGGCACGGTATTACGCACCCATTTGCCGCTAGCCCTTTGCTGTTTGGGCGATAGCGGCAGGCAGTCAGGTTCTACACTACCCTGCTCCTGCGCGGTGCTCCGACCAACATGCAGTTCCTTAGACTGCTGTGGTGGAGAGTCGGGCCTTGTCAACTGCACAGGGCTCCCCAACTTCCGCGACTTTTTCCCCGCCCGCGAAGCGGGTGCTGCCGGTGTTGCGGGCAGCTCCGAGGATAGCGGCCGCTGACTTCCCTCCGAAGTCCTGCGGCGCTTGTAGGCTTTCGCCTTCCCTTTCTTCGACTCCATCGTACCTGTAAGTAAATAATTTTCTCACAGGGCCAACCAGCTCAAGGTTGATTAAAAGTTACCTTGTAGCCTCTTTTGAAGGTGCCTTTGGGGAAGCGCACTCACCCCTCCAGCTGTCGACTGCAAATGCGAGCGACGATATGTCGCGCATGCGTGCTGGCGGGGTCTTCACGAAGTCACTCACGTGACTCCAAAGTAAAACATAAATTATCAAATGTTCTTCAATGTTCCATTTTGTTGTTTTCAAGTTCAAGTTACATTTATTGTCATGTGCACCAATTGCTTCAGTGAAAGTTGAGTTACCATACAGCCATACGAATAAAAAGAACACAATACGCAATAGAGTTTAACATAAACATCCACCACAGTGGAATCAACGTTTCTCACTGTGAGGGAAGGCAATCAAGTTCAGTCATCTTCCTCTTTGTTCACCCGTGGTCGGGGCCTAGAACCCACCGCAGTCGCCGCTCGGACGGCCCGATGTACAGGGGTGATCGAAACTCTGGCGTCGGAACGGAGGAACACACTCTGCGGCTTGGAGATTCCGAATTCGGCCCCTTCCTTACCGGAGACCGTGGCTTACCGGAGACCACAGGCCTAGCTGGACCGAGCTCCAACACTGGCAATCCGCGATCCGCGGTGAAGCGCCGCAGACCCCAGCTCCGCGGTGTTAACGTCTGCCGAAACCTCCAATTCACATAAAATACTGCTGCTGTACCTGGAGCTACACAATTGATCAGCCAAAGACCTTGGTTTATGCCTCGTGGGTTTTTTTTTTCCTTGTTATTTAAACGGCAGCTATCTAAAAGGGGAGGAGAACTTCTTCAAAGTGGGCATACTTTGAGGAGATTTTGCAGTGGAGATTTGCCTTTGTCTTATCATCAAAGCCACGGTCTAAAAATTCACCAGCACGTACAGTATAAAGATGTGCTGAGCTCATAGAACCATAGAAAATAGGTGCAGCTATAGGCCATTCGGCCGTTCCAGCCAGTCCCGCCATAGTGCACACAATACTCCAGGTGCAGTCTCACCAGGGCCCTGTATAACTGCAGTAGGACCTCCTTGCTTTTAAACTCAAATCCTCTCGCAATGAAGGTCAACATGCCAATAGCTTTCCACACTGCCTGTTGCACCTGCATGCTTACTTTCAGTGACTGATGTACAAGCACAACGAGGTCTCGTTTCGCCTTCCCTTTTCCTAATTTTCTCAGCAGCATGTGATGCTGGGAAAGCACATCTCGGACCCGCAGACCCTCAGTATAGGAGCACCGCAAGGACGTGTACTCTCCCCTATCCTTTACTATCTCCACACCAACGACTGCACCTCCACAGACTCCTCTGTCAAGCTTCTCAAGTTTGCGGATGACACAACCCTGATTGGACTGATCCAGGATGGGAAGGAATCTGCCTACAGACAGGAAGTGACACAGCTGGCATCCTGGTGTCATGGCAACAACCTGGAGCTCAATGCTCTTAAGACGGTGGAATTGATTGTAGACTTTAGGAGAGCTTCCCCTCCCCTCCCCCCACTCACCATCAACAACACTACCGTCACATCTGTGGAGTCTTTAAAGTTCCTTGGAACCATCATCTCCAAGGACTTTAAATGGGAGGCCACCATCGACTCCACAGTCTAAAAAGCCCAACAGAGGTTGTACTTCCTGCGGCAGCTGAGGAAACACAATCTGCCACAGGCATGATGATCCAGTTTTATACTGTCATCGTAGAGTCTGTCCTCGCCTTCTCCATCAGCTGAGAAGGTTGTTGGATGCCACCTCCCCCCCCCCATTGATGAACTGTACACTGCAAGGGCCAGGAAGCGAGCGGGCAAGATCATCTTTGACCTCTCTCACCCTGGCCACAAACTCTTTGAATCACTTCCCTCTGGAAGGCGACTCCGGACTGTCAACCCCGCCACAGCCAGACATAAAAACAGCTATTTTCACAGGAGCAGAAGCACTACTCAATAACCAAAAGTCTGTAGCCTCCTTTTGCTCTGGTATTTTATTTCATTCACATGTTAAACTATAATGTTTTATTCTTAATGTTTTATGTTTTATTTTTAATTGTTTACTATATATCGTGTTGTTACTTGCAAGCAGAGCACCAAGGCAAATTCCTTGTATGTGTACATACTTGGCAAACAAACTTACTCATTCATTCATTCATCTGAAACCATTCAGAAAATAATCTTCCTTCCTGTTCTTGCCACCAAAGTGGATAACCTCACGATAGCCAGACAGGGATGAACAATTTTTGGAGTTCATCCATGCGGTCTTTAAATCTTTGCCATTGCATCTCCACCATCAACCCTTTAAATATAATTTGGCAGTTTATTCTAGCCAATTCCCATCTCATACCTTCAAAGTCTCCTTTATCCAAGTTCAGGACTGTCGTCTCTGGATTAACCGTGTCATTCTCCTTACTAATTTAGAATTCCACCATATTATGGTCTCGCTAACAGTAGAATGTTTACATATTCCGGTAGAGATTTTTCCCCTGGAGTCCAAAATCGCCTTATCTGAAAAACTCATGCTTTCTCCGCAGCTCATTCCACTCAGCCACTACATTCTTTGCAGAAATAGCTGCCCCTTTAAGTACCTTTGAAATCTTTCCTCTCACCTTAAACCTATTCCTTTTAGCTTTAGGTAGACACAAAATGCTGGAGTAACTCAGCGGGACAGTCTGCATCTCTGGAGAGAAGGAATGGGCGACGTTTCGGGTCGAGACCCTTCTTCAGACTCCAGCATTTTGTGTCTTCCTTGATTTAAACCAACATCTGCAGTTCCTTCTTGCACCCTTTAGCTTTAGACTCTCTACTATTCATCTTATCTACGCCCCACATGATTTCATACACTTCTATAGGCTATGAAATGGTGGTTGAAAAATGTCCTAAAACTGTAACATGGGCTACAAAACATTTGGATGCAGATGTACCAATTTGATCATGAATTCACATAACTGCAAAAAGATAAAGGTTTACAGTAGATTTAATAATAAAACATTTGTCTTCATAATTATTATATATGTAAACTGATGGTGTACGTGGTTACTTGCAGGTTCATCAACTTCTATGAGACTGCAATTACGGACTCTGCCCTCGGTTATGTGATTGCTTTCCTGGTCTTGCTGGCGACCGTTAAATTCTGGAGTCTGCTGCATTTGAATCCTAAGATGCACTTAATTACTTCTTCCCTGGAGAGAGCCTGGGGTAATCTTCTGGGACTTCTGCTCATCATGCTGGTGTTGCTCGTGAGCTATTCTTCTATAGTAAGCAAACTGGTATCTCCACTGTTCTCCCTTGTCCCCGTCCCTTGTCCCCGTCCCTTGTCCCCGTCCCTTGTCCCCGTCCCTTGACTCCGCCCATTGCCTCCGCCCCTTGCCTCTACCCCTTGACTCCACAACCTCCTGCCATCCTACATCCCTTTGAGATATCTTAATATTTTATTTACATCACCATCTGTGCCATAAAAGCCCTAAAGTCTGGAGAGTCCTCCCAATGTCACTCTCAAGTTGCTCTTCTCATTATTTGTTTGTTTAAGCTTCTGATCATGTCACTTTACCTGTCTAAAGGAGCCATATAAATGCAAGTTGTTAATTCTGTAGAAACATATTTTATTATAATTACCCTTACCAAAAAAGTTACCAGAACATACAAGTGAATTCCCAGTTCAATAGGTCCATCTGTCCCTTCTTTGTTCTGTCACTAACATTATTACAGATTAAAACCAAGGCTTTATCTTCTCTTCCACAGTGTAACCTGGTCCTGGGTTTGAACCTCTCCTCCTACAGAACCTTCACTAGTGCAGTTGTAACAATGGTCCGCTTACAGCTTGGAGTCTTCAACTATGATGAGGTGAAACAGTTGCAATATCACTAAAACAATTGCAAATCACTCTAATCCTGTGGATGTGTTAGACATGTGATTTAATTACTGTTTGTAAATGTTTAATTAGGGATAATTTTGGGACAGCATAAAATTGACATTAGGGCCGGCATGGTGGCTTAGCGGTAGAGCTATTGCCTTACAGCGCCAGAGACCCGGGTTCCATCGGTACCGATATGTACGTTCCCCACGTGACCTGCGTGGGTTTTCTCCGAGATCTTCGGTTTCCTCCCACACTACAAAGACGTCCAGGTTTGTAGGTTAATTGGCTTGGTATGAATGTAAAATTGTCCCTAGTGTGTGTAGGGCAGTGTAGGTGTGCGGGGATCGCTGGTCGGTGCGGACTCGGTGGGCCGAAGGACCTGTTTCCGCGCTGTATCTTTAAACTAAACTAAAGTAAGCGAAATGTTCCACTTGTCTGTAAGCTTGTCCAGTATTGTAATCCTACTTCCTACCTCTAAAACCTATTTTAATTAGTCTACTACCTTAATACTAATTATTAGATTTATAGTATTCACAGAAATGTTTACATCTTTCTGAAGATACAGACTCTGGGTAGAGAAAAGGGTGAAAGGGGTAGAAAAGAGGTTACAATCAGTTAGTGAATTAGTTATTATCTGTTATTAATAAGTGCAGTGAGCAAAAGCAACTGCGAATCACCTGTATGCATACAGCACATATAACACAGTAAAACACATTTGTATTATCACACAAACTGATGCTGAATCACAACTGAAGAAGTGTTAGGTTTAACTGAGTGGGTTGGGGAGGTTTGGGTGAAACTCCATTGTTCAAGTTGTTAGGAGGTGGTGGCATAGTGACGATAAGAAAAGGTGCTCCAGAAGCAGGAATTTAACAAGCACAGATATCTCAGGGCAGTAGGGATGAAGGATATTAGTGATGGTCATAGCCTTTGTCAATCAGGGTAGACTCTGTTAGTTTTCAATCAACCTTCAAGTTGTCTCAAAAACCTTTCTCCATTAGTCCAGCCGTGGGTCACAGCCATCTCCTCACAATGCCAACTTTGCTGCTGATGCCACATTCTGTGAATAAATAAGGAAAGGATTCTTTAACATCAGGGCAATATTTATTTAGTTTCATGCCCAGTAATTACACGATGGTGAAGTTTGCTCAAAAATCTACTGGCGTCTGTCCTGATTTGCCACGGCACTAAAACCTGTTTATCGTTTCCTGGCTATTTTGGTAGATGCATTCTCCTGGATAGACCACTGGTCTATTGATGCATTTAACTATCAAAAGGGGCACTGGGGAAATGATTTGTTTCAACTTCGCAAAGTACTCCAACAGGAACTTATATCCTAAGAATATTGCACCGTTAAACCATCCTGCACATTTATGTGTGCATGCTGTTGAAGAACCAGCATAACAGATCCTGATGCAGGGTTTCAACCTGAAACGTCGAACATTCCTCTCCACCCACAGATGCTGTTCAACCTGATATGTTTCTCTGGCTGCAAAGATAGACACAAAATGCTGGAGTAACTCAGCAGGACAGGCAGCAACTGTAGACAGAAGGAATGGGTGACGTTTCAGGTTGAGACCATTCTTCAGAATGAGTCAGGGCCGAGGGAAACACAGAGATGTGGAAGGGTAAGGTGTGAGAACGAGAGATCAAAGGGGACGAAGCTCAAGAATATGTAGAATAGATCATTGTTAGCTCGGGGAAGGTGAGATGTCATTTTTTATCTGTATGTATGGATTGCAGCCCTTGCAAGGTGCAAATCACGCAGATTGTGAAATGCTGGTGAACAATGTGCCAGATTGAGCTGACTGCTGGGTGTGTAAGGAGCCACTATTGCAACTTCTGCTTGAGTCAGTCTTGTATAAATCTCACCCTCTCCTCCATGATCATAGGAGCACATGATGTGCTGAGAATGTAGTGGGAGTACGTTGATGTGATCTCTCATTGATGTTGGCAAGAGGACTGGTGTACAGAAAAGCAAGCCCTTGCATTTGAAATAGGTCAGCAATCCTGTAGAGCAAGGTAACGCAGGCACATGCTTACTTCACTTCACTGAAATGTTTTTCAGTGATGCCATCAGAGTGGAGTCTTTGACAGCAGGTGAAATGGGTTAGCCTGTCCAGCACCCAACATCTGTTGAACCTTTGGGATGATGGTGTGTCTGGCCACTGGGCTGGATCCATGGTGGCAACTAGATGTGTTTCCCACATTCTGCCATCATCACCTTGTCAGGGGAGTTGCTCCCAAACCAATTCTGAGGAATTCAGCCCTTAAATTATAGTATGTGATACAACATTTAATCATCCGTACGTACATACCATAAGAGTCGGGGCTTGAGTACTGTGAGGTTTGATACTGATTTTTGAATTATGCATGACATTTTGTTCCATTTTGTTCAGGTGCTGAGAACAAATCCAGTCTTGGGTGCATTCATCATCACTACCTGTGTGATCTTCATGACATTCATCCTCATCAATGTCTTTATTTCTGCCCTACTGGTGTCCTTCAGTGAGGAGCGACATCATCCTACGGTGCGTACCTAAAGTGGGCGGACTCTTTGTTGCTTTTGCCAACTGCTGTTGTTACTTTACCGTCTGAAATGATCAGAGTCAACACATGTTACACACATGCACACACACTCACAGAAGAGTGATCTTTCTCTCCCTCACCCAATTACCATTCATAAACAAAACTCAGGACCAAATTGCAATCACAAATGTATGCATATTGATCCCCAGCTGCATCTAATTTCTTCAGAAGATTTTATCCTTGGTTCTCTTTTAAAAAATAACATAGAAATAATCTTTTGCTCAAACTTACTCCAAAAAGATACTACAGAAGTTTCTTTTGCTCAAACTTACTCCAAAAAGATACTACAGAAGTTTCTTTTGCTCAAACTTACTCCAAAAAGATACTACAGAAGATTATGCTGTTAATATTCAAAGGTCTGATTTTTAATGCATTTGCAGTCTGATTTCATAATATTTGGTGTTGTGCATTTGTTTCTTTAACTGTTGTACTTCATTTTGGGGGCTTATTCTGAAAATACTTTCCTTAATTATTTTTGATGGCTTCATTTAAATTTCCCCTACACAATGGTGAGAAACGTAATGTTTTCATACGTTCCAATACCACTGCCTGTTAACTGTAGTAGCCAACTTAAAGGATTGGTAAATGCGATAGCAAATGCACCTTGAATGTTGTGTCTTTTTCACCCAGAGGGTTGTGAATCTGCGGAATTCTCTGCCTCAGAAGGCAGTGGAGGCCAATTCTCTGGATGCTTTCAAGAGAGAGTTAGATAGATAGCGGAGTCAGGGGATATGGGGAAAAGGCAGCACCTGGGTATTGAATGTGGATGGTCAGGCCATGATCACAGTGAATGGTGGTGCTGGCTCGAAGGGCCGAATGGCCTACTCCTGCACCTATTGTCTATTGTCTATTGTTTACACCAGCCATCAAACCATGACCCAGGGCTATTCATTTGTTAGAGATATATGGACACATCTAAAAGCGCGACTTTTACAAATTACAACCATTGTAGCATGGGACAGTGCAGGTATATGTTTTAAAAGAAACAGCTTTTCCAGTTACCAAGTGGCAGGGTTCCGTTAAGTGTGGAGAATGGAAATTCTGAGGAGATGTTTGTGAGAAAATGATGGGGGGGATACTTGGGGATGGTTGCCCCATCTTCCTCAATCCTAAGATCCAGGTGAAAATCGGACACCTTGAACCACAGACGATGCCAGATTACAGTCACATCATTGTACAAATAAATAAGTGTCAATTGTTCTGCCTTTATTTGCTGCGTTATCGCAATGCAGGTTAATTACTTTTTAAAGAGAGCAATACTGATGGATGGTCGATGAGAAAATAAACTAAGGCCTGTAGCCTTTGGTGTTTCATCATTCCCCTTATTTCGGCTTAATTCTGGACAATTGTATAGCTACCTTGTGAGCACAGTTATTGATGCTTTAATAATACAAAATGATACGATAGAACTTTATTTATCCCAGGAGGGAAATTGATCTGCCAACGATTATCAAAACACAAGATAGATGAAACATGAAATCTTGACGAGTGACGAGTGGAAAGGATTGCAAATGTGCAAAGATTTTTGGAAGGGGTGGTCAGTCTAACCTGTGGCAGAAGGGGGAGGAGTTGTACAGTTTGATAGCTACAGGGAAGAAGGATCTCCTGTGGCGTTCTGTGCTGCATCTTGGTGGAACCAGTCTGTTGCGGAAGGTACTCCTCAAGTTGACCAGTGTGATCTGTATTGTCCAGGATGCTCTGCTGTTTGAGGAGCATCCTCCCTTCCAAGACCACCTCCCATGAATCCAACTCCACCCCCAGGACGGGGCCAGCCTTTCTGATGAGTTTGTTGATCCTATTGGCATCGGCAACCTTCGCCCTGCTGCCCCAGCACACGCCAGCGAAGAAGATGGCACTGGCTACCACCGATTGGTAGAACATCTGCAGCATCTTACTGCTGACGTTGAAGGAGCGAAAAGTACAGCCGGCTCTGCCCCATCTTGTACAGGGCCTCAGTGTTCCTGGACCAGCAGTTTACTGTCCAGGTACACCCCAAGGTATTTGTACTCCCTGGTAAACTGCACATCCACACCATTGATGGAGACGGGACAGGGGTGTTCCTCTCCTCTGAAAGTCCACCACTAGCTCCTTAGTCTTGTTGGTGTTGAGCTGCAGGTGATTCAGCCCACACCACTCAACAAAGCCGTTGACTACACCTCTGTATTCAGCTTCCCTCCCCTCACCGATGCAGCCCACAACTGCAGAGTCATCTAAAAACATTCGCAGGTGGCAGGGGACGGAGTTGTATCTGGTTCGAGGTGAACAGGAAGGGAGAGTGGACCGTCCCCTGTGGGACCTCTGTGTTACTCACTATCATGTCCGAGACACAGTTCTGTAACTTAACATAGTGGTCGTCCAGTCAGGTAGTTGGAGCCACCAATGGAGCATCCACCCGATCCTTGTCAGTTTGCTCCCCAGCAGTGCAGGCTGAATGGTGTTAAAAGCACCGGAATAGTGCAAACACATGACTCCCACAATGCTTCCCGGCTTATCCAGGGGAGCATAGGAACAATGGAGCAGGTGGGTGATGGCGTCCTCAACCCTCACCTTTGTTTGGTCAGCGAACTGTAGGGAGTCCAGGTGGGGTTTAACCAGGGGTCGCAGGTGAGTGAGCACCAGCCTCTCCAGGGACCTCATGATGTGTGAAGCCAGCGCCACCAGTCTGTGGTCATAGGAGGAGCTGGGGCACGTCCTCTGGTACAGGAACCAGGCAGGATGTCTTCAACATCACAGGAACCCTCTCCAGGCTCAGGTTGAAGATATGCTTGAGTACTCCGCACAACTGGCTGGTACCTGAGTACCCGAGGGCTGACACCATCGGGACCCGTGGCTTTGCCTGGGCGGAGTCTGCTCAGCTCTTTCCTGCTCGGCCCCACCATCATATCTATTAAAAAACAGGTTTAGCTCGTTGGCCCAGACCTGATTGCTTTCCCTCCCCAGGCCACTGGGCTTCTTGTAGCCTGTAATGCTCTTCATCCCGCTCCTCACATCCCTTGTGTTGTTCTGCTGAGGTTTCAGCTCCAGCTTCCTCCTGCAGTTGTCCCCGCCCTGCCTCATTCTCGCCCTCAGGTCATTCTGCGCCCGTTTCACCTCCTCCCTGTCACCATTCCTGACGGCCCTCTTCTCCTGGTTGAGAAGGGCCTTTATGTCACTGGTGACCCAGGGCTGGCTGTTGGCAATCTAGCTGAATATTCACTTTACCATTGGCTCGCCTCCCTTTCTCATTCTACTGCTTGTTTCTCCACCAGCCCCCCAAAATTGTGCATCAATCCAGTTGTCCAACTGGATTGTGTGTCTGCTTGGAATGTAGTGTCAGGGCATAGGAACTAAACGTGTAACATACAGATTAATCTGCAAACACAGCTGAGTCTTGGATCAGCTCAATCCTGATCTTCCTGCTGGCATTAAATCGGATCTTTAGACTTTAGAGATACAGCGTGGAAACAGGCCCTACGGCCCACCGAGTCCGCACCTTCCAGCGGTCACCCCGTACACTAGCACTATACTACACAATAGGGACAATTTACAGTTTTATTTACCAAAGCCATTTAACCGACAAACTGTCTTTGGAGTGTGGGAGGAAACCAGGGCACCCGGAGAAAGCCAGCGTGGTCAAGGGGGGAACGTACAAACACTGTGCAGTCAGCACCCGTAGTCAGGATTGAACCCGGGTCTCTGGCACTAAGGCAGCACCAGTAGAGCTCTGGTAGGGAACTGTAAAATTATAATATGTTGACTGTAGGAGCCAGTTTTCCACTGCCTAATTGCAGAGCAAATTGTAGTATCTTAACCTCCTGATGATGACTCGTGGAATAGATTCAAGATTCAAGATTCAAGAGACATTTATTGTCACGTGCACCAATTGTACAATGAAATTTGGGGTCACCATACAGCCATACGAATAAAAAAGAACAAAACACGATAGTATTTTAACATAAACATCCCCTGCACAGCGCAAACAACGTTTCCTACTGTGAGGGACGGCCCAAAGTTCAGGCACCCTCCTCTTTGATGTTCTTCGATTGTATGGAATAGCTGGTCCATTCCAAGAGGACAGATTGAGTAGAATAGTCCTGCATGCCTGGAAAATCTCATTCAAATATAAACATATTTTTGGAGACCTTGAAAGAACAGTTGTTGATTCCTTCATCTGGGACCATGGGTTCAGATTAAGAATTGTGAAAGCACAGACTGAGATGTTCAGCTATTTTGCAAATCCAGGGAATTCTCCACCAAAGGAGCCGCACGGTGGCGCAGCGGAAGAGTTGCTGCCCTAATGCCCCTGTCCCACTTAGGAAACCTTAACGGAAACCTCTGGAGACTTTGCGCCCCACCCAAGGTTTCCGTGCGGTTCCCGGAGTTTTTTGTCCTCCGGTAACCACCTTCAACTAGCATCGCAACCGGCTTCAACTAAATAATTACCGATTTTTAAAACGGAAACCACTTTCGACCATTAGGGAGACTGACAAAAACCTCTGGGAACCGCATGGAAACCTTGGGTGGGGCGCAAAGTCTCCAGAGGTTTCCGTTCAGGTTTCCTAAGTGGGACAGGGGCATTACAGCGCTCGCACCACCAGGGATCCGGGTTTGATCTACGGGTGCTGTCTGTACGAAGTTTGTACTTTCTCCCTGTGACTGCGTGGGTTTTCTCCGAGACCTTTGGTTTCCTCACACACTCCAAAGACATACAGGTTTGTTGGTTCATTGGCTTGGGTTTGTATACTTGGTGTAAAGTATCCCTAGGCTTGTGTTAATGTGTGGGGATCACTGGCTGATGTGGACTCGGTGGGCCGAAGGGACTGTTTCCTCACTGTATCTCTGAACTAAACTAAACTAAACTAAAAAACTGTGTTTAGTCAAGATGAGATTGATAAATTGCTGGAAACGAAGGGAATTGAGGAAATTGGGGATCGGGTGAGAATGCAGATAGTGTAAAGAGGAGAGTAGAATACTGAACATTTTATGCATCACCTAACCTTGGGCAAACAGTGGAGTTGGCTCCATATAGGCTTTTGATAACTACAGGCCAGGACTGGTGTCCCAGTGACTTCTGCAATACATATATTTTGTTCCTTTTCATTTTATTTACCTGATTTATTTAACTTAATCTGCTGCTGCTTTGCTGTGGGAAATGGAAACATTTAATTTTCTTCAGTAAAACAGTAAGGCATGTTGCATTTCAATGAATTCTATTTCTATGATGTCGTTAGCTGAAAGTATTGTAAAGTTTGTGTGTATAGGGATTTTTTTAATAAACTACAGGTAAAAGCAAAGTCACAGGAAGTGAAAGATGAGATGGTCCAAAGTACAGTGATTATTATATTGACTAATTCTATAGCCATTACTGAGAAATGTAAATGCAGATGGACAGTGTTGCAGAATCGAATACTTGAACTTTTCTGTTATCTGGTTGATCCATTTACTTTTCAGCCTTCGGAAAATGAAGAAATAGTTGACCTACTTTTAACAAGATTATGCGGCATCTTTGGAGTTCAAAGGAAGAAGAAGAGGACCTCAGTCAAATGCTGAAGTAAAGGAATCTTTGCTCTAAGGGGAAAAAGGCATATCAGCAAGAGGAACCAAATGGAGAAAACCAGACACCTTATTGAATGGTTGCATCATTCTGCAAAGGGGAGAAACAATGAGATGCAAGAGTTAAGGAAGAGTGCAGATTATTTCACAACAAAAATGCAGTGCTTTTTTTAAAATAATGTCTTCATTATCTTTTTTTTTTTCGCCTTCCATCACAGTGAGGAATGTGGAGGAGTCACTGTGGTGGATGTTTATGTTAAATGTATTTTGTGTGTTTTGTTGTTTTTTATTGGTATGACTGTATGGCAAATCAAATTCCTCGTATGTTGCAAAACATACTAGGATAATAAAGTATGATTATGATTATGATTTGTGCTTTAGGTAATTATTAGACATTTCTGAATGTATGTAAAGTTGATAAATTGCTAGAAAATATTCCATGAAAGCAGGGAAGTAGGCAAGAGAGACAAAGGGTGTGCGGTTGCTAAACACTTTAACTCCCCCTCATATTCCCACACTGACCTTCTTGACCTGGGCCTCCTCCACTGTCAGAGTGAGGTCCAATGCAAATTGGAGGAACAGCACCTCATATTTTGCTTAGGCAGCTTACAACCCAACGGTATGAATTCTAATTTCTCTAACTTCAAGTAACACTACATCCCCTCTCTCTCCATCCCTCCCCCACCCTAGTTCTCCGACTAGTTTCACTGTCCTGATTAATTTTCTGATTGTCTGCCTCCTTTTCACCTTCTCCTCTATGGAAATGCGGAACCATTCTACATTTCCATATCATCATCAGCATTGATCTCTCATTTTCACACCTTGCCCTTCCATATCTCTAGACTCCCTCTCCTCTGACTCTCAATCTGAAGAAGGATATCAACCCAAAACCGTTCCTTCTCTCCAGAGATGCTGCTGTCCCACTGTTACTACAGCATTTTTGTCTATCTTCTGTGTGTCAATGATGCAGGTTGAGATCGCCCGACCTGCTTTATTCTAATGTCCTGCTTTGTCCCAGATTCCAGCATCTGCAGTCTCTTTTGTCCTCATTTAACCCTGCATCTGAGCCTATTCTGCCATTCTATGGTCTTGCTCTACGATTAAGACAGTGGAAATATGATTTTTACAAACACTCAGTCAAGCTCTTTTCAACTTGAGCATCACTTACACCTTAAAGTATTCCACCTTCCTTGTGGTAGAAATCCATTTTTGAATACATTTTGTCTATGAGGTAACATTTTTTAAATGCACCTGAGCACCTCATCATTTTGAATTCTAACTTCTCACCATTAAAAATACATTTCAATTTTAATATTGAAGAAGGGTCTCGACCCGTAACTTCTCTCCAGAGATGCTGCCTGTCCCGCTGAGTTACTCCAGCTATTTGTGTTTATCTTCGGTTTAAACCAGCATCTGCAGTTCCTTCCTATATATTAATATTTTATCCCATCTGAGAGGTTTATTTTGCATTTAGATTTGCTACAGATTTAACTCCCCTTCAACCATCATGTTAGTATCCTGCCAGAGATAGCGCAATGAAATACTAATTTAAGATTAGAAAGATAAAGCAAGACTCTTCTGTAGGAACTTGAAAGGGCTCATTGTTTTCTATTTCTATTGCAGTGCATCCATTTTGATTTTTTTTTTAACCACCTGTAAAGTATTCTTTAATAACTCTGGTTAACAAAAATCTCTGATGTAAAGTTAACAATTGACATTGTATCAGTTACCATTGAAGACAGTTTCAACTTTTTACAACCTTTTGCACGTGGAAATGCTTTTCAACTGCGAAGGGATTGCTTGCAATTGTTTTCCATCCCCACCCTTTTGCTACAAGACTCCTCAGCGAGTAAAAGTAGATTATCTTTCTCTATCTTTTTCATGTGTTCAGATCTCCCTTCATGTTAACCCTCAGGGTCTTTCTTTCATTCTGGTAAAGTTATGCTGATTTACCTCGTAAATCTAACCTTTCCCAACATGTATTAATCAGAATGTACCTATTATGTAGGAAGGAACTGCAGATGTTGGTTTACACTGAAGATAAACACAAAATGCTGGATTAACTCAGTGGTGCAAGCAGCATCTCTGGTGAGAAGGAATGGTACTCTGCACCATTTATGGCAGACATTTTTTTTTAAATTGAATCCGAAAGCCACAAATTGTGGCAGGACTAAATTAATACATAGAGTGAATGATCTATATTCTAAAGGCTGAGTATCATTCAATTAAGTAACAACATGATGGTCTCTTCATGGGCACTATTTAGGACCTTTTTGAGGACCGTAATCTAACGTTTTTAGGAAAGTTGCTCAATTATGTTATAATATCAATGAGAAGGAACATTTCAGTCACAACTAATGCAAATAACAAAAATGAAAACAATTAGAAGGATACAAAATAATACATCTGTAGCTAAATCATGACAAATTTTGTGTTTGTTGTTTATATTCATTTGCTTTGCTTTTTTTTAAAGTTTGTTGTGAATGCTGTGTTACTTTTGTTACTCGCACTGTACTTAATGTAAACTCCTGCACAATTTAATCTTAAATAAATTCAGGCTTTACAATCTTCATGCAATTGTAAAGATTTTGCTGGGAGATCTGCCTTGCTGTGTCAATATGAATTTCAGTGGTTGGACAGGGGAATCCTGTTACATTGTCTACAGGATTATCTTGAGGATGAATAAAAATATATATTATTTAAACAAAATAATATACTTGCTCTAGTTTTCAGCAATTACTTCAGCTCAACCAATATAATTGCAAAGAAAATATATAGAGACAGTATTTTCCTCGGGATTTGATTTAAAATTCCAAATTTTACCATTGCAAAACACTGCAAATACTGAAAATTAGAAAATATTATAAATGTGTAGCAGATCAGGCAGCACCTTTAGAAAGAGATTTGTTTTGATTTAACATAAATACAAACTAGAGATCATATTTATCTTAATCATTTTACCGAGGACAAAAATGATGTTGGCAGTAATCTGGATGAGTGCTTTTTATCTTTTGTGCATGAGAGTATTTGTACATAGTGATTTTCAGTCGGGCTGGTGTAATTTATAAGCACGGTGTATCAAACAATCATGGATGTTTAGTATCTGTATAATACGCGACAGATTAAGCTACAAGTAAGGTGCAACGTAGTCTCATACTGCACAACACTGATGTTTGGTAGAGTTTTGTTCAGTAGCTGTCCATGGTAGCATCATGCTTCTCCTGAAAATATATTACATTTCCTTCAACTGAAATTCGTCATTTGCAAAACCATGAATTGATGAAATAAATAATTCCATAGGCAGAGCATCTTTTGAAAGAAAATTGGGTCAATTCAGAAGAAGATTATAGAATCACAGAGAGAGAAATTAGATTTGGAATAGTCAACAAAAGCAACAGCACAGATATAGAGTCCTAGAGCTATACAGCATGAAAATAGGCCCTTCGGCCCAATTCGGCTATACCAACCAACCTTTCCCACACCCTCTATCCCATTCCTATCCATGTACCTGTCCAAATGTCTTTTAAATGCTGTAATTGTACCCATCTTAACCATGTTATAGATTGTGGAGGCATTGATAGTGATCTTTCAATAATCACTAGAGTCAGAAGTGGTTCCAGAGGACAAGAAAATTACAAATGTCACTCCGCTGTTCAAGAAGGGAGTGAAGCAAAAGAAGGGAAACTAACAGCCAGTTAGTCTGACTTCAGGATGAGGTTTCTGAGTATTTAGAAGCACATGATAAAATAGGCCGAAGTCACTATGGTTTTGTGAAAGGGAGATCTTGCCTGACAAATCTGTTGGAATTCCTTTGAAGAAATAAATAGGGTATGAGCTGGATTGACAAAGGAGAGTCAATGGATGTTGAATCTCAGTAGGGTTTGATAAGATGCCACACGTGAGGCTGCTAAATAAGATGAGAGCCCATGGTATTAGAGGAAAAATACTAACAAGGATATCGGGTTGTCTAGCTGGCAGAAGGCAAAGAGTGTCAATAAAGGGAGCTTTTTCTGGTTGGCTGCCAGTGACTAGTGGTGTTCTGCATGGGTCGGTGCTGGTGCCGCTACTCTTCACGTTGTATATCAATGATTTGAATGAGGGAATTGAAGGCTCTGTTGACAAGATGGCGGATGCTACAAAGATAGGTGGAGGGGCTGGTAGTGTAGAGAAAGCAGGGACTCTGCAGAAGGACTTGGACAGGCTGGAAGAGTGGGGAAAGAAGTGGCGATGGGATACAGCTTATGGAATCATGGATTTTGGGAATAGGAATAAAGGTGTAGACTATTTTCTAAATGGTGAGAAGATTCAAGAATAGGAGGTGCAAAGGGACTTGAGTGTGCTGGTGCAGGATTCCCAAAAGGTTGATTTGCAAGTTGAATCAGTAGTAAGGAAGGCAAATGCAATGTTTGCATTTATTTCAAGAGGACTAGGATATAAAAACGGGTGTAATGCTGAGGCTTTATAAGGCACTGGTCAGACTGCCGTTGGGGTATTGGGAGCAGTTTTGGGCCCCATATTTGAGGAGGGATGTGTTGGCATTGGAGAGGGTCCAGAGGAGGCTTACGAGAATTATCTCGAGGATGATTGCATTAACCTATGTTGAGTGTTTGACAGAACAGGGCCTATACTCGCTGGAGTTTAGAAGGATGAGGAAGGACCTCATCAAAACTTACTGAATAGAGAAAAGCCTGGATAGAGTGAATGTGGAGAGGATGCTTCCACTAATGGGAGAGTCTAGGACCAGACGGCACAACCTCAGAATAAAAGGATGTATTTTTAGAAAGGAGATGAGAAGGAATTTCTTTAGTCAAATGGTGGTGAATCTGTGGAATTCATTGCCACAGATGCCTCTGGAGGCCGTCATTGAGAATTTGTAAGGTAGATTCCTGATTTTAAGGGTGTCAAAGGTTATGAGGAGAAGGCCGGAGAATGGAGTTGAGGTAAAGATAGATCAGCCATGATTGAATGGCGGAGTAGACCCGATGGGCCAAATGGCATAATTCTGCTTCTATGAATTTGAACATGTATTCAGTTACATCTAGTCCTAATGCATTGTACATCAATGATCTAAACAAAATACTTTTGCAATAGCGTTCGTTTCTTACCTGGATTGGTTCATTCTTCAGCTTTGTAATCTTAGAAAATGAGTGAATAATAAAACGGTGCTCTATTGCTATTGGTTTAATGAAACCTAACAAATGTGTTCACTTAGTGTCTAATAAAGGAGGCCAACATTTACCCAACCCAAGGCAAACAACCTATACTTATCGATTGAAAACAATTTATTTGCAGTAATGTTTAAGAATCTTTAGTACATTTACTTTCGACAAATTTAAGCAAAGGCTTACTATTACAACATTAAGAGGCATTCATTTTACCTCAAAATTTGGACTCGACAAAGAGAAACGTGAATTTTGAGATGAAACTTTGTTAGTTGCAATAAAGTACTGGCTCTTAATAACAATCTTAAAATGCTTCACATAATCCCAAGTGCAAGACATTACTACGCTCCTTAACGCAAACACTGCAAAGCTGACACGTCCTGAGGCAAGATCACAGAGGTATTGAACAATCACAAGCTAAGATGCTGAAGCCCAATGAAGAAGGAGTCAAAGTTGTGGCACTGTTCTAGCAAGGCAATTGCAGCATCCCAGTTATTTGAGAAAATGCCTCAAAAAACAAAAAATAATAGTTGTCCAGTATTAATTTCAAAGGGAGTCTGTTTTGAGGTGACACTCTGCACCACACAGGGCAGCAAGTCTCTCTGAACTGCTGATCTCTTTCACCCCTTTGGTGATCGCTCGATGTTTTCCCCTTCGTTAAACTGACAAATGTCAGAAAACATCCACCTTGCAATAATTATCCAGCCGGCAAACAGAGTGGGAATAAAGACCAGTGAAACTATGTCCATAATCTTGCCACTTGACAAATAGACCTTGATGGGCAGCTGAAATGAAGGCCATTGATCATAGGTAGGGCATCTTTTAGGGGAAATGAGATAACCCAAGTATCATTGTGAATGGCAAAGGATTAGTTCTGAATGATTGGTCTCCCTTCAACAATGAGAATCTAGGGGCATAACACAAGCTTGATGATCACTGGGAAGCAACTGGATTCCTCGAATTCAACCTAAGCAAGCATCAATGGTTCAGCATCTAAAATATAAACTTTTCTGATTTGGCCATGCAGCAGCTGCATTATTACATTGTAAAGATTTTTCTTTAATAAGCTGAAAGAAGAATATTTTCCCTTACTTTTATTGGTCTGGTTTCCATTTCCCAAAAGCGTGCCAATGCCTTGTGCAGAGTCACAGGTAGAACAGAATGTCATTAAAATCTTCCACCACGATTATGCGATGGAGTTTTAATAGCTTGCAGTGGTTCCCTACTGCTGGTGGGAACATTGTCTTTGATCGGACAGGGTTTAACATTGAGGACTGAGAATGGATGAATAATCTGGATTTTTGTTTGAAATCTTGGGAAGCAAGAAGCATTTATCTGGACACTCTTTCAAGAGATTAGTGGAGACATGAAAATTAAGATAGCGCACAAGCTGCAAAATGAATGGGTTTGGTAATCCAAACGTTGCTTTGTGTGTCTAGAACACAGTGGCCTGCTTCCCTTCATTAGATGACTTCCCTCTGCCGTGGGTTCCAAACAGCCCATTGAGTTTCTCCAACAGCAGGTCCATTACTTCCTCATCTTCGGTTGGCTGGATAGCAAAGAAATACAATTTAATTAATGGTTAGATCTTAAAACATGCAAGCTAAATGAATACTGATAAAACATAAACGATACTTATATATAGTTGCAAAAAGTTAGTTTTCTCTCAGGAAACATATACCTACCGTTGGACACTGTCGTTCCACTGTGAAGGTCACCAGAAGCAAGGACAGAATGAGATTTAAAACCAAAAAGGACATACAGATGGTGGAAGTGGTAACAATGATTGCACCAGTAATGGGATAAAGCTCCATCACCTGGATGTGAAAAACAGCACAAAGAGATAGTTAGAAAAGGAGAAATTGCATGTATCTGTATTCTAATAGTTTATAACCAGGATGACTAACAGCTAACATTTTAATTTCATTAAGCTGGTGGGAGACGACTCCTTGCTTGAAAGCTACATTTGAAAATGGGAGAAAATAGCTTTGATTTTCATTCATTGGTGGTTGCTAATGGGCATTCAATTCAAGGACAGTGTTTATCATAAAATAAGTAATCCCGCTTCTACAGTTTCTGATATTGGAGAGGATGAAAAATAGTTCAACAGAAAGATTCAATCAGAAAAATTCAACAGAAGGTGTTTGGTAAAATGACAACGAGAAATCACAGACCAGCACCAGTACCATGAGCTGTTTGAACTTGGAGTCTCCACTACATATATTTTTCAGGCTCTTAAAGATAGTGGAGTCAGGGGATATGGGGTGAAGGCAGGAACGGGGTACTGATTGGGGATGATCAGCCATGACCACATTGAATGGCGGTGCTGGCTCGAAGGACCGAATGGCCTACTCCTGCACCTATTGTCTATTGACTCGACCAGGCAAATAGTACTAACAAATTGCAATTACCAAAATAAACTAATTTTCAGGGATTACTGAAATGTAATGAAAATGCTAACTTATTAGGCATGGGGAGACTGGAGGTTTTACCAGATTAATATCCACAGCTTGCCAACAGCCCTCTTTTAATATCTCTGAAATGAATCGTACCATAACAGAAACAGTGACATTTATTGAACTATTTCAAAGGCAAAGATCTCATGAAGGCCACCACAGTCTTGTTGATTAAGGCCTGTTGTAGAAGGGGGCCTTCTTGGTGTAAATCCCAGCAGGTAAAGCATCTAGAATTAGCATATACGCTACTCCAATGTATTCTCTGGGCACCCCTCTATCCCCGATGCAAAGTGAACAAGCCAGACTCAAAGTGCTGGAGCAACTCAGCGGGACAGGCAGCATCTCTGAAGTCAAGGAATGGGTGACATTTCGGGCCGAGATCCTTCTTCAGACCCTTGTAAAGTGAACAATGTTGCCTCTGTAGGTCTACCCATTGTGGATCTACAGCAGGTGCAATAACCAACGGAGTGAGTAAGCGATAAAGACAGGATCATCAGTCATGATACATTGGTGGGAACCTATTTTTAGACACCTGTGAGCCAACAGAAATGAATGCAGATTTCTGATCCTATTTTAGGCCAAGGATAGTAAAATTATTTATACCAAAGAAAAAAGCGGTATTCACTACAAAATACCTTGTAGCATGTTAAACGTTCTCTCACCTCAGCACAGTTGGAGTATCCCAGCTGGAGCCTGAGCAATGCTAACGCTGCCTTGAAGAAGGTAGCATATGATGGCAAGTATGGACCCAGCATCACATAGGACTGCAGCATATAACGTTACAAATTACTTAAATAATCTCTCCTTAGTACAGTAAAACTTTCTCAACTGCTTATTTGAACAAATTGCATCAATAAACGTCGGCAAAGTTTGTATTCCAGTGCAATGGAGTAAGCAAAAGCCCCATAGACTCAAGACCAAGACTCGAACAACTAGTGTTATCAGTTACCTGAAATTACATATTTGTCTTAATTTCATCTTTTCCCATTCAGCTGAATAGATGCTCCGTCTGAAATTAACCTGGAATTTTGGGGAATTTGGGCCTGTGCAAGATAACGCATTAAATCTTCAGTCAGGTGGATGAAATATTTTGAAGGATAGATCGCACTGGATACAAGGAGACAGCTGGATGGATAGAAAATTGGCTTCATGGAAGAAAGCAGAGGGTGATGGTAGAAGGTTGCTTCTTGCACTGGAGGCCTATGGCTAGGGTTCAGTGCTGGGCCCATTACTGTGTGTCAACTACATCAATGATTTGGATGAGGACATACAGGGCAAGATTAGCAACTTTGCTGATGATACAAAAGTGGGTGGTTTTGCAGATAGTGAAGATAGTTGTGAAAAATTGCAGCAGGATCTTGATCAATTGGCCGGATGGGTTGATGGAATTTAATAAAGATAAATGTGAGCTGTTGCATGTTGGGACATCGAACAAGGGCAGGACCTGCACAATGAATGGTCGGGCTCTGATAATTGTAGAGCAGAGGGATCTAGGAGTGCAGGTGCATGGTTCCTTGAAGCTGGAGTCGCAGGTACATCAGGTGGTCAAAAATGGTTTTGGCACATTGGCCTTGATCAGTCAGAGTATTGAGTATAGAAGTTGTGAGGTCATGTTGCAGTTGTATAAGACGTTGGTGAGGCCACATTTAGAGTATTGTGTTCAGTTCTGGACACCATGTTGTAGGAAAAATGTTGTCAAGCTGGAAAGGGTACTGAGAAGATTTACGAGGATGTTGCCAGAACTAGAGGGTCTGAGCTGTAGGGAGAGGTTGAGTAGGCTGGGACTCTATTTCTTGGAGTACAGGAGAATGAGGGGTGATCTCATAGAAGTGTATAAAATCATGAGAGGAATAGATCGGGTAGATGCACAGAGTCTCTTGCCCAGTGTAGGTGAATCGAGGACCAGAGGATATAAGTTTAAGATAAAGGGGAAAAAAATTTAATAGGAATACTTTTTCACACAAAGAGTGGATGGTGTATGGAACAAGCTGCGAGAGGAGGTGCTTGAGGCTGGGACTAGCCCAATGTTTAAGAAGCAGTTAGACAAGTACAGATGTAGGACAGGTTTGAAGGGATATGGTCCAAACGCAGGCAGGTGGGACTTGTGTAGCTGGTACATGTTGGCCGGTGTAAGCAAGCTGGGCCGAAGGGCCTGTTTCCATGCTATGACTCGAAGACTCTATGACCATTGGCCGATAATGGGAACATTTATTCCTTTTATTCTCTTTTCCCTTTTTACTTTTGATGAACCAGCTATACTCTTACTGCATTTTCTTCAATTAATTCCAATGTTCACATTGCTATTTTATCTTAGGTTGTGTTAGCTAATTTTATCAATGACTTTTTTTCTCCTCAGTATTAAGGAGTGCCGTGCAAAACTCTAAAGTCCCTGTCCCACTTTCCTGAGGTAATCACAAATTCTCCCGAGTTTTCCCCTTGATTCAAACTCGGAGAAGTAGCGAGTCCGTAGGAGGCCGTAGGAATCCGTAGATATTTTGTAGCGGCTCGTAATGCCAGCCGTAGCTACTCGGGGCATCAGGTAAGTCGGGACGTTTATTCAACTTGTTGAAAAATATCCAGGAGTTAAAAAAATAGCCCCGAGTACCTATGGCTGGCTATTACCGTAATTCTCCGAGATTGAATCAAGGGGAAAACTCGGGAGAATTCGTGGTAACTCGGTAAAGTGGGACAGGGGCTTAAGGCTTCGGGAAAGATACACAAGGACAACATCTGTTTCAGTGCTCAAGGTGGACTTGAAATTACTTCTCAGCCCTTTCCAACCTATGGAGGTGGACATGGTTGCAAAGGGCTACATAAAAACGCGAGGCAAATCCAAATGGGGCAAATGCCTCTACCTCTTAATGTCAAAGTACAAGAATAATATTGATTAGATACTGGCGTACAGCCATTGATAATGTGGAGAGTCATAGTGAGATTTCTTTGTTCACCTACAGCTATTTGCAAACAATCCATGTTCAGCTGCTGCACCTAGATACACAGGTGAAGCATTACAAGTGTGATACAAAACGAATCCTAACCTAGTGTTACAATCTTTGCTGTTTTTCAATCTCAGAACAAAATATAATCAGTTATGTACAATTTTTAAAGAGACTGAACATTTATAGTTTTGGATAATGCCAGGAGTCACTACTTTCATCTCATTAATCACTATGTTCTAATCTAAATAATTTGTACAGGAAAGGTCACAAAGTGCTGGAATAACTTGGTGGGCCAGGCAGCATCTCTGGGAAACATGGATAAGTGATGCTTCAGGTCAGGACCGTCTGCAAACAAAAGAATGTAGAGTCTGTCTGAAGAAGGATCCCGACCCAAAACATTGCCTATCCATGTTCTCCAGAAATGCTGCCTGACCCACTGAGTTACTCCAGCACTTTGTATCTATTTAGTAAACCAGCAACTGTAGCTACGTATGTGTGCCGGGAAGGTTCTCTTACCACACTGGAGTAGGCCACGAGTAGCAGTCCTACAACTAGAAATAAACCTTTGAGTTCCTCCCAGGCTGTTTGCAATGCAGATGTGAGTCGATACAGCCTTGGGTTTAGATGCAACAGGTTCCAGAGCTTCACAGTGTTCAGCACCACCAATATGGAGATGGTGTAATTAAGTGTGGAGTTAATGAAGGCCACATCGTGGAAACTTATATAACTGCAGAAATAATAGATGTGAAAGGTTGATTATTGATGTTGGTAGATCCTTTAATAGATATTTTAGTTAAAATTGCAATTAAAACACAAAGTACTTGAGCTATAACTCCAGGAAAAGCGCTCAATTTAGAAAACCAAGTCCAAAGCCAAAATATTATCTAACTATCTAACTGAGTATGCCAACTTATGCTAAGGACAAAAAATAACTCTGTATGCGAAAATCAGCTACTGACACGTGAACTAGCTCTTTAAAAAAAACTAATCATTTAGATGCAAAGATACAAAGAAAGATTTCCAATATTCAAACATAAATTCAATGAAATTTAAATGGACCAAAATGTAAAAACAAAATCAAGTGTTGAAAAGGAAAGAACAAAAAGCCGGAGCAATTCAAATGGTCAGGCAGCATCTCTAGAGAAAGTGGATAGGTGACATTCTGGGTCGGGACCCTTTTTCCAACTGATTGCAGGGGTGGGGGAAAGAGAACTAGAAGAGTACTGAGAGCTGGCGTCTGGCGTCAGCACGGCACGGGTCAGCTCGTCAGACAACGGCACCTCGCTTGTCGGCGGGTTCAACGACAATGTTGGGATTGTTGCTGAGAGAGTGGAGGGCTCGAGTTCCAAAGAGGTGAGATTGAAGTGGGTAAGGAGAGTGGGGAAGTCCAAACAGTTGATGTCGCACTACTGGTTGGAAATAGAGGGGTCCAGAGTGAGTAGAAGGCCAGCAGGAGGGGGAAAGTTGGAGATGGGAGAAGAGGTCATCACTGGGCGCTGAGGACTCCTTGCGATAGAAAAATGCCCGGAGGTGTAGGCGAGGGAAGAAGAGCTCCACATCATTTGCTGGCCTGGAATTTGTTGAAGTGAGTGCATAGGGATACAAAGGTAAGGCTTTTATTGATGACGTTCTGTTCAGTATCAATAATTGGTAGGTCAGGAGGGGGATGGTGAAAACACGACAGGGGTGAGCGATGCTCGGGTGAGGAGGTACTGTGGGAGGGTGATAGGAGTTCGGGGAGGAGAGGGGCTGTAACAATGGGAGGGGGGTAGGAGAGGTAACGTTGATAGGATTGGGGGGGGGGGGGGTGGGGAAGGAAGGGCATCAGGACCCAGTTGTACCATTACAGAGTTCCATGATGGAAGGGGGAGAATGTTGGAGAAAACAAACCTACGGTTCCCAAACCAAATTGTTCGGGATGAAAATATATTAGAAGAATTAGATATTTATCGTGAAAATACCTTTGAGGATTTTTGAGATAATTGTCTAGAGTAACTCTTTCCAGTAATAATCGCTTCAGAAACAGAGCAAATCCACTCCAGCTGCACAGGATGATAGAGATTTCCATCAGATTAGCCTTCTTTGAAAAATACTTCCATCTCTGCTGTTTGAGAAGTTTTCCCTAAGAGCAAAGAGGCACAACTAATATTTCTGCATGATTGAAATATATTTAAAAAATAGGTTTAGGTGTCTTTGCATTTACATTTTACATTTACAGTTAGATTATTGCAAAATAATTTGGATATGAAAATGTTGCCATTGCTGTTTATTATGGTGTAGCACTTTCAACGCAAGCTACGTTTCCGTTCACAAAGGCTGATATCTTCAACTTTCGCCACCAGTTCTTGGTAGATTATGGTAGATTAGCTCTGTGAACATTTTGTGGTTACCTGTTGCACCATGCAGTAAATGGTGAAGAGCATGTATGCAATCTTCACTGCAGCAAACAGGACAGTAATCTCTCTGTGGGGCAGTTGTATGCTTTCCAGAGAAGTAGAGGTTATAAAGGCCCCTGTACAAATAAATTAAAGCAAAGAGATACATAAACACAGTGGGCGGAAAATGAGTGTTGGCAACATTTGCATTTTTTTTCTATCCTTAACTTGACTAATACCTGCTCTGGTGTTGTGAGATCAGTTGCAAGACATGGGAGAGTGAAAATCCAACTATGCGTTCAACACCCCAAATATAATAAGTAACAAACTCTGACTTAAACAGAACCTAAGGTGCAATAGATGTACACGACCAAAGGTTGATTCTTGCAAATTGGTCCGTGACCAAAGACAAATTTATTTATTCACAATACCTTTGTATATTTTTTCTCTCAGGATGTGCCTACTAATGCTGAGGTTGGCATTTAATTAAACCTCTTGAGAAGGTGGTGAATTACCACCAGATTAAGTCATTACTGCCAGTGCAACAAATCCTTTTAGATAAGGAACTATGAGAGGGCAGTGAATGAACTGGGAGGCAGCACCGAGCATACATTGTAGCAGCGGGTTCCATATCAGAATGGCCCTCATCCAAGAGTCATAAAATAAACATTGAGTGAGATAATAGATGCTGAAAAATGTCCTGGACACAGGGAAAGTTTCATTAATCTGGAAAAGACAAAATGTAAAAGCCCTGTCCCACGGTGCGAGTTCATTCCAAGAGCTCTCCCAAGTTTAAAAAAAATCAAACTCGTGGTAAGCACGGAGAATGAACGTAGCGGGTACGTCGGAGCTCGGGGACGTCTCTTAGCGCTAACGGCAGGTACTAGGGAAGACTCGCTAATGGCAGGTAAGCACGGGAAGACTCATGAAGATTTTTCAACATGATGAAAAATGTCCACGAGAGCCCCGAGTACCAACGAGTGGCCATTACCGTAAATCTCTGAGTTCGAATCAGGGCAAACGCGGGAGAACTCTTGGAATTAACTCGTACCGTGGGACAGGGCTTTAACTCTTTGAGGGAGGAAACAAGAAAGCAAGAAATGTTGAGTGAGATAATAAATGCTGAAAACAAATATTTAATTCAGGGAACGTTCGATTAATCTGGAAAATATCAAATGTATAGGAAGGAACTGCAGATGCTGGTTTAAACCGAAGAAAGACACAACAAGCTGGAGTAACTCAGCGGGACAGGCAGCATCTCTGGAGAGAAGGAAAGGGTGACGTTTCGCGTCGCGACCCTTCTTTAGACTAAATGTAACTCTTTTAGGGAGGAGACATAAAATACAAAAGCATGGGTCAGTGAGCTTGACATCTGTCATTGGGAAAATGTTAGAAGTTATTATTAAAGACATTACAACAGCTGCGTGCGGTTCTGGTCACATTACAGGAAGGATGTGGAGGCTTTGGAGAGGGTACAGAAGAGCTTCAGCAGAATGCCGTCTGGATTTGAAGATATTAGGCATAAGGAGAGGTTGGACTAACTTGGATTGTCTTCTCAGAAACACCGGAGGTTGATAGAAATATATAAAATTGTAAGAGGCATAGATAAGGTAGACAGTCTGAACCTTCTTCCCAGTGTGGAAATGTCAGACTAGAGGGCATAGCTTTAAGGTGAGAGGGGCTAAATTTAAAGAGATATGTGGGGTAAGTATTTTTACACGGGGGTGGTAGATGCTGAGAATGCGCTGGCCGGGATGGGTGGAAGCAGATACAATAGTGGCATTGGAGAGGTTTTTAGATAGGCACATAGATATGCAGGGAATTGAGGAATATGTATCATGTGTAGGCAGAGGAGATTAGTTTATCTTGGCATCTTGTTCAGCACAGAAATTATGGGCTGAAGGGCCTGTTCTTGTGCTGTACTGTTCTCTGCTCTATGTTCTATGTTCTAATGGGGCATTTAGCGTAAATTCAATGTAATGAGTCAAGGTCAACATGGTTTCAATGAAAGGGAAATCATGTCAGAGCATTTTTCATTGGCATTCTTTGAAGCTGTGCATAGAGCGGATGCCTTGAAGTACTGTACACATATTTCCAGAAAGCCTGTGGCAAGAAGTCACAACAAAGGTTATTGCAAAAATAAAAGCTCTTGGTGAAGGGAGTATCACTTTGAAGTCGATGAAAATTTGGCTAGCTGACAAGAAATAGTGAGCAGGCACAGATAGGTCCTTTCCTGGTGGAAAAGACATGAGGAGTGAAGTGAACATGTGAAATGGTGCAATTTAACATAATAAATAAAAAGCATACAATCTAATTATTGAGAATTGCAGAACTCTGAGAGGCAGTGGAATCTGAGTGTCCTCGTGAAAGATTCACTCAGTTATTATGCAAGTACAGCAACGAATCACAAAAGCTAATAGAATATTATCTTCTATTGTGAGCGGAATTGAATGCAGGAATAGGTTAAACTTTAATCTTGTAGGCCATTGGTGAGACCACATCTGGAATTTGGTGGACACTGTTGCCCTTCTTATTTAAGAGAGGATGTAAATACATTGATAACAATACAGAAAGGGTGACCATATTGGTACCTAGACTGGGCAAATTGCCTTATAAGGAAATGTTAGATAGGCCTGTTTTGTATCCACTGTAATTAAGAAGAGTGCGAGATGACTTGATTGAAAGAAATAACATGTAATAAGATCGAACAGGGTGGCCATGGAGAGGATGCTTCGTCTTGTGGAAGAATGTAGAACCAGGTTTCATGGTTCAAAATTAAAGAGTTGCCCGTTTAAAAGCGAGAGCAGTGATGTGAACTTGGAATTCTCTTCCTCAAATGGTGATAGAAAGAGATATTTTTAAGGGTGAAGTAGATAGATGTTGATAAGCGAGGAGATAAAAGGTTAGCAGAAGCAAGTGGAAAACATCATCTGACTGAGTGATAGAGCAGGATTGAGGGTCCAAGTGGTTTACGCTGACGGAATTCCTACATTCATATGCATGTAATTCATTTGTAATCATGAATTTCTGAAGGATGATAGCGTCATGATTTGGCAATGATATGGTAACATCACTGGTTTAAACTCTTCTGGGTTCTTTGTGACTTCTCATTTAATTATAAGCAATTTTGTGACAATGATAAACGCATCAACGTTGAAATGTGAATCTTTAAAATTCAACTCCATGATCAAGAGTCTTAATTTACAAACTTGCAGAAGCCTAATCCATCACGCTGATTTTTATATATGACAGCAAAGCGTTCCAAAAACCAAACTTAATTTTAAAATATTTGACAGGAAACTCTGTTTCATGCATTGGAATGACTGCACAACACCATCCCATACACCATGTAGTTTGCATTATAACATGTACCCTGTATTGGAAGATGACTGGAATGATTGTGAAAGCATGTCACATAAATTAAATGAGAAAATATAATTCAGTAAATCGCCGCGTTGTTCCTGTCCTGATTCATCACAAAGTCGTAAATTTATATACGACCTAAAAGTATGAAAAATCCAATAGGTCTTTCCTGGACAGCCTATTATTCTAGCTTTGACTAGATAAAAAGCAGCTACTGTAGTCTGAAGAAGGGTCTCGACCCGAAACGTCGCCTATTCCTTCGCTCCATAGATGCTGCCTCATAGCTTTTTTTGTCTACCTACTGTAATCTCATGTAAGTCCTTACTTATGCCATTGACTATGCAGAAAGCAACAAATCTCTGTTAGTCCTTACCTATGCCATTGGTCTCCAGTGTCTGAATAACTACACAGAGGAGATTCACATTCGCATTATATACCGTGAACTCGACAAAGATGGCCCTAGTGTAACTGTCTATCCAATTATGTTCAGCCAAGTATTTAACAATCCTGCAGAGAAAATCAGAATAAAAATGCTGTAAAACCAATGCTCAGAAAGAAGGTACAGGAGCCTGAAGACTGTAACGTCCAGGTTCAGGAACAGCTTCTTCCCCACAGCCATCAGGATATTAAACACAATGAATAAGCTTTCAGCTCTGAACTGGAAAATACTATATTATTATTTGTCATTTGCACTATATTTGATATTTATTGAACTTTTTCTTTTTTTCCCCCGTTATATACAATGTTTACCTATTCACATATTCTGTTGTCTGCAGCAAGTAAGAATTTCATTGTCCCGTCCGGGACGTATGACAATAAGACACTCTTGACTCTTTCATTACTTTACAAAAAGATACACAAAGGGGCACCTTGAAGGAAAGCGTATCTGCAGAGGGTCTGATTTACCTGGAGGCATTCTCTATTTCTGTGGTTAGATCAACCACATATCCACTTCCTCTGTACAATGCAAGAGATCTCCAGAATGGATACTTCTGTAATTTTGACTGGTAGTGCCAGATGTAACTGAGATTTGAGGTCTGCGCTGATATGTTCTTTGTCCATTGCTCTCCAAAGTTTGACATATCCTCCTCATCAAAAGAGTAGGGTACTTCGCATTTTTTAACAATTCCTTTCAAGATTTTCAATGCAGGACAATCATGCTTGTTTACTCTCAGTTGTTGAATGCGAGGGCTCCCGAGCAGTCTCCAATAACCATCGGTTATAAGTCCTGGCAACAGAATCATTCATATTAGTTCTTGATTGGGCTTTGTCTTTGAGCTCTGAAAGGAATACTCCACATCTAACACATTATCCTCCGACATTTCCATCACCTCCTAAGGGACCTTACCACTAATCACAACTTCCCATCTCTACCCCTTTCCACCTTCCGCAGGGACCGCTCCCTCCGCAACTCTTTGGTTCACTCATCCCTTCCCACCCACACCACTGTCTCCCCAGGTACTTCCCCTACAACTGCAGGAGATGCAACATCTGTCCCTATACCTCCTCCCTCGACTCCATCCAGGGACCCCAACAGTTAGACAGAGGCCCATTGCCAGTGATGCCACATTTAAACTGGGGGGGCAGCACCCCACATTTCACTTGGGTAGCTTTCAACCCAGCTGCATGAACATTGATTTCTCTAATTTTAAGTAATTTCATCTGATGCTTCCTTCCTCCCCTAAACCCCCCCCCCCCCCCCCCCCACCCCCCCTTGCACCCTTTCTCCTCCGGAGTCGTTTTACCAGTTCTACAGTACTCCACGTTGTATCTCTTGAGATCACATCTTCCCAAGCCAACAATGGATCTACTGGGCAATGCCCTGCCGGAGGTCATTTGTGGCTGGCCTGATTAGTCCTGGTCGTTTCTCATCTCCAGCTCTTCACCTCCCTCCAATACTCCACCTCCTACTGAAGAAGGGTCCAGACCCGAAACATCACCCAATCTTTTTCTCCATAGGTGCTGCCTGACCCAATGAGTTAAGCAGCACTTTGTGTCTATCTATGATAAAACTAAGTGTTATCGAAAAATTACAATCTGTATCTAACTCACAAATCAAGCAGGAAGAAGTTATTACATGTAAATTCTTGAATGAGGTATGGTTTTAATTTCTGATAGGAATATCATTATACTAAGCATTGCTTAAAAAGACAATCTGTACCAAATTCGCATATCAGTCATAAGGATTGAATGAAGCTACAATTTTACCAGCAACCTTTTTCCGTGAGAATTCACATAGAATATACTTGCCTTCATAACTTCCATATAGTTTGGGCAGTAACAGTTTGTTGGCCCAGAAGTAGAAGTCATCGGTGCTTCGGATATCATTGAAGGAAGGAGTGAAGGTTTGGTTAATAGCACTGTTGAAGTGGAATGAACTGAGATTTTTCTCTCCATATGCAATAGTTAGCAACAAGGAGAGGAACGTCAAATGAACTGAAAGATAAAAGCACACATCAGAATATGAAGATCTCAAAGCTTTCAGTTAAAGCCCTGTCCCACGGTATGAGTTCATTCCAAGAGTTCTCCCGAGTTTGCCCTGATTCGAATTCAGAGATTTACGGTAATAGCGACTTGTTGGTATTCGGGGCTCTCGTGGACATTTTTCATCAAGTTGAAAAATCTTCACGAGTCCTCCCATGCTTACCTGCCGTTAGCGAGTCTTCTCGAGTACCTGCCGTTAGCGCTAAGTGTCGTCCCCGAGCTCCGACATACCCGCTGTGTTCATTCTCCGTGCTTACCACGAGTTTGATTTTTTTTAAACTCAGGAGAGCTCTTGGAATGAACTCTTACCGTGGGACAGGGTTTTTAATGTATACAGTGGCTTGCAAAAGTTTTCATACCCTTTGGACTTTTCCACATTTTGTCACGTTACAACCACAAACATAAATGTATTTTATTAGGATTTTATGTGATAGACCAACACTAAGTGGCACATAATTGTGAAGTGGAAGGAAAATGATACATGGTTTTCAAATTTTTTTACAAATAAAAAGGTGAAAAGTGTGGCGTGCAAAAGTATTCAGCCCCCTTTACTCTGATACCCCTAAATAAAAATCCAGTGCAACCAATTGCCTTCAGAAATCACCTAATTAGTAAATAGAGTCCACTTGTGTGTAATCTAATCTCAGTATAAATATAGCTGTTCTGTGAAGGCCTCAGAGGTTTGTTAGAGAACATTAGTGAACAAACAGCATCATGAAACCCAAGGAACACACCAGACAGGTCAGGGTTAAAGTTGTGGAGAAGTTTAAAGCAGGGTTAGGTTATAAAAAAATATCCCAAGTTTTGAACATCTCACGGAGCACTGTTCAATCCATCATCCGAAAATGGAAAGAGTATGGCACAACTGCAAACCTACCAAGACATGGCCGTCCAGCTAAACTGACAGGCCGGGCAAGGAGAGCATTGATCAGAGAAGCAGCCAAGAGGCCCATGGTAACTCTGGAGGAGCTGCAGAGATCCACAGCTCAGGTGGGAGAATCTGTCCACAGGACAGCTATTAGTCATGCACTCCACAAATCGGGCCTTTATGGAAGAGTGGCAAGAAGAAAGCCATTGTTGAAACAAAGTCATAAGAAGTCCCGTTTGCAGTTTGCCACAAGCCATGTGGGGGACACAGTAAACATGTGGAGGAAGGTGCTCTGGTCTGATGAGACCAAAATTGAAGTTTTTGGCCTAAATGCAAAACGCTATGTGTGGCGGAAAACTAACACTGCACATCACCCTGAACACACCATCCCCACTGTGAAACATGGTAGTGGCAGCATCATGCTGTGGGGATGCTTTTCTTCAGCAGGGACAGGGAAGCTGGTCAGAGTTGATGGGAAGAGTGATGGAGCCAAATACAGGGCAATCTTGGAAGAAAACCTGTTAGAGTCTTCAAAAGACTTGAGACTGGGGCAGAGGTTCACCTTCCAGCAGGACAACGACCCTAAACATACAGCCAGAGCTACCATGGAATGGTTTAGATCAAAGCATATTCATGTGTTAGAATGGCCCAATCAAAGTCCAGACCTAAATCCAATTGAGAATCTCTGGCAAGACTTGAAAATTTCTGTTCACAGACACTCTCCATTCAATCTGACTGAGCTTGAGCTATTTTGCAAAGAAGAATGGGCAAACATTTAAGTCTCCAGATGTGCAAAGCTGGTAGAGACATACCCCAAAAGACTTGCAGCTGTAATTGCAGCGAAAGGTGGTTCTACAAAGTATTGACTCAGAGGGGCAGAATACTTTTGCACACCACACTTTTCAGTTTTTTATTTGTAATAAAATTTGGAAACCCTGTATCATTTTCCTTCCACTTCACAATTATGCACCACTTTGTGTTGGTCTATCACATAAAATCCCAATAAAATACATTTACGCTTGTGGTTGTAACGTGACAAAATGTGGAAAAGTTCAAGGGGTATGAAAACTTTTGCAAGCCACTGTATATATATATATATCTTTATTTTGGAAACACTGAAGAGATCTTAAAACAGAGAGAATGCAAGCCCTAGATTAATTGATATTAGTGAGCAATTAAAAAAAATCATTCATGTACCTAGAATCTCCTGCATCCGAGCATACAATTTCTTCTCTTTTCTTTTAATTTCTTTAATGTGTTCTACAAATTGAACTGCTGGTGGATGGTAGATTTTACTATCTTGTTCAACTGATAAAACTTCCTCTTGTGTCCCTGTGAATAAATCAAAATCTTTTTAAGGATGCGAATAAATTAGAGATGGTCCTTCAAGGTGAGATCAAATTAGAAAATAGGTGAGACGCCACATCTTGAAAATATGAGACTTGCCTTAGCAGGAAAACCAGAGCAATTTTCAAAGACATGGATTCCATTCATTGATTCCCTACAAGGATAGTATGGTGCAACACAATTTTGTAATTAAACCTACTTACGGACTGGGTGATGGGTGGGGAGAGAAATGAAGCAGTAGGGTCTCGACCCGAAACGTCGCCTATCTCCTTCGCTCCTTAGATGCTGCTGCACCCGCTGAGTTTCTCCAGCCTTTTGTGTAACCCTCGATTCTCCGGCATCTGCAGTTCCCTCTTTAACAGTATATCATCACTTTGGGTTTTTTTCTGTTTTTGTCTTTTTATTTCTTTACGTTTTTCTCATTTCTTTTGCTTATTCACTCTTCGGCTACACTTATTTGGTAGTCTATGGGTTCTATTCTTACACATTCACTTTCTCTTCCATTTTCTCTCTCTCTTGCTTTTTCTCACTTTTTCTATTTCATTTTAGTTAAAAATTAAAATTGAAGCTGTACAATAAATGTATTATGTCATATGCTACGGATTATACTTTTGTACACTGCTTCAAATAAAAAATTAATTTAAAAAAATTAAAAAAAATAAAAAAATAAATAAATAAAATAGGTATTTGGGTCACCGGGTTTATGTTATTAGTTTATAGCCTGACCACTCTGGTCTTGAGATGGGATCAGTGGCATTCAACGGAGTGACTTTCTAGAGAAACAGAACAGCTAAAGTTACCTTTGTCCATTAACTGCATATCCTCCAAGAATTGAGGAGGAAAGTGCTGCAGGTATTTCCAAACACAATGAGCACATCAGACATTTGAAGGGCAGGCTGTGGATGAGGTGATGTGATTCACTGCACAAAGTTCTACTAGAGCGTTGCAAATAAACCGGGTCATGCATTTCCAATCTAGGAAAGCTGTGACCATACATGTGAAGCATATTTTCAAATATTGCAAGTGCATACTGTATTTGCATCAGCTGGCAACTCCAAAATGCACTGGAGATCATAAGGTCATTAGGTCATAAGTGATAGGAGCAGAATTAGGCCATTTGGCCCATCAAGTCTACTCTGCCATTCAATCATGGCTAATCTATCTCTCTCTCTCTCCAAAACCATTCTCCTGCCTTCTCCCCTTAACCCCTGACACCCTATTACCCATTACCCATAGAGGATGCAGAGAAGGTTTGCCAGAATGCTGCCTGGACTATTGACAATTGCCTGTGCATAGTTGAGATTCGGCAAAGGAATGTGGAGTGAAAAGTGACGGCTATAGAGTGTAACTTGTGCAGTTGTAGAGAGAGGAAGTGTGTGTGTGTGTGTGGAGTGGTTGTACTGTTTTGTGTACATTTGTGCACTCATTGGCCTATCGTGATGTCTATGAGTGAGTGTTGCAGCTAAAGGCAGCATGTGAGGCAAAGTTACAACAGTGAGAGCACTCTCTTTGTCAAGTCATGGAATTTTATCCTGCATTCCTCCCGCTAGTGATTCACATGGGAACATTCAGCTGCCTCATCCTCCTCCCTTCAGGCACAGCTGATTTCCTACGACCTCATCCTTGCCAACTCATCAAGCACATTGATGGGATATACTGTCTATATCTCTCGTTACCCAAGTACTGTCTATATCTCTCGTTACCTAGGTACCGTCTATATCTCTCGTTCCCCTTTCCTCTGACCCTCAGTCTAAAGAAGGATCTCGACCCGAAACGTCACCTATTCCTTTACTCCAGAAATGCTGCCTGACCCGCTAAGTTACTCCAGCATTTTGTGTCTACCCTCAAAGATATTAATTTTCTTCTATTTATTCATTCACTTTTGAACTGAGCCATACTGGATTAACACTGCTACCAAGAAGTAAGTCATTTTCTGGACACTTAACTTTATTACAATATTGAATTACCTCCTGTTGCTGCTGAGTTTAAAATACCAGCAATGTGCAGGGTTTAACTAATTTATTAGGGATTTTCTGTGCAAGTTTAAAGCATTACTTTTCACACATCTGCAAGACGGGCTGATACTCAAATTATATTGACACAAATCTGACAGGGCAGTTTGATAAACAATAGTAGTGTGAAAATCTGAATATATCTGATACTGTTTTAGCATCCAACACATAGAGCAATTAGCTAGACCATATCAAGTGATTCAGCCCTGCACTTCTCTGCCAAAAGAACCCACTCCTCAAAATATTTTAGAATATAACAGGAACCTTTGTTTTTCAGTCCACTACCTATTGTTTTCATGAACCCCTCCCATCTGGGAATTTTGCAAATACTTCCACAAGTAATGGATTCTTGTGGATCTTTTTGCCATTGAAACTATTCAACTTCTGCTCCCCGCACTTTAATTTATCTTGTTTGTCAAAGCAAACCTACAATGTGGCCGGCTGGCCAGCATCTTGAGTTTCTCTCCCATATAATCTCATGACACCACGAAGCTCAACTGGTTCTGAGATCTACTTCCTGCCATGCCAACTTTCAACCAAACCGCAAACCTTAAAACTTCCATTCTTGGATTCCATGCTAGCTGACATTGCAAATGCATCCCTCTTCTCAGATATCCTCCCCCTTCCCAGCAAATCTGCCGATGCATTCCCCTCCACAGAAAAAAAACAAACATTGTTTGTTTTCTTTTGTAAAGTCTTAGTTTGTTTCCATTCCACCAGGGGGGCTGGGGAGATGGCTGCCCTGCCGGCAGTCTGTTAATTGTTTCATTATTTTTGTTATTTTTAGTGTGTTAAAAGTTTGTTTTAATGTTCTTTGGTTTATTTTAATGTGCGGGGAGGGGGTAGGGGATCAGGGGAAACTTTGTTTCAGGTTCTTACCTTGCCGGAGATGTGATTAATTTTCGGATCACATTCTCCGGGCGCTCTGCGGCCTTCCATCGATGGAGCTGGAGGCCTCCTCGGACTGTCGTGAGCCTCACCGCGGGGCGCGGACTTAACATCGGAGCAGATCCCTTGCCAGGGATCGCTCCCACCATGTCCACCGCGGACTTAAGAGCTCGCAGTCTCCGGGAGAGGCTAGTCGGGAAGCTCCAACGACACAGAAGGTTCGACCAGTCCCGACGCGTGGTTCGATCGCCTGGCACGGGGGAGCTGACATCCCCCAGATGGGGGAGCTGATTGCCTCGGCGCGGAAGGCCCGAACGCCGCCGGCTATGGGAGTCAAGATCGTCCCGTCAACGGGGGCTCGAGGCCCCCGACTGAGGAAGAACTAAGGGAACGACTTGAATATTTTGCCTTCCATCACACTGAGGAATGTGTAGCAGTCACTGTGGTGGATGTTCATGTTAAAATGTGTTTTTGAGTGATCTGTTGCTTTTAATTGTATGACTGACCTGGCCAATGAAATTCCTCGTATGTTGCAAAAAATACTTGGCAAATAAAGTGTGATTCTGATTCTGATTCTGACTCTGATATGCATTTCCCCCACAACTGCATGTAATAGGCCATTTACAATAACGTCTAACATATACCAAGGTTCATCCACTTCCTTCCTACACCAAGAAGAGTCTGTACGAGTTCATCTTTGATAATAAGGTGATTCTAAAAACTGTATACGTACTTGTTGTCAGCTGGAATGTCTGTTCATCGTCATGACGATCTACGTTTTTCATGAATAAAGCGATAAAGACAGCAGCACAAAAAACCTTCAGGACAAAAGATTTAGGTGATGGAAAGAAAAATATAATTTTGCATTATTAGCCAGAACCTATATGTGCAAATACTTCAGTAATTCAGAATTTTAATTTTTCAATGCAAAAGCAATTTTCTTTCATCCTAAAACAACATAAAGTTAAAATGAAATGCTATCTGATACACATTTTTCTTTATCAAAACTATCTGCCATCTTCAAATATTTAATTCAGACATGGAGTTAGCTAGTTCCTTCAATATATTCCACTGGGATTTGTATGGGCACTCTCGCATCTGAAAACTGGCTAACCTTTCAGAGCCTTGTAAAACCTATTTTGAATAGCCTGCAGCTAACTCTTGAGCTGGATCAAACGGATGTGCGGTGAAGGCCTTCTGTCTCAAATTACTTCACACTGTGTAACATTCACATATACAGCTGAGATTTTATGTTAATGATAATGAGAACAGGACCACACCCTTCAGCCCACAATGTCTATGCCAAATATGATGACAAATTACACTCATCTCCTCTTCCTGCATGTGATCCATATCCCTGCATATTCCCTGCATATCCATGTGCTTAGCTTTTGTATCTGCTCCACCACCATCCCTGGCAGTGTGTTCAAGGCAAGCACCACTCTCTGTGTAGAAACATTTGCTCTGCACTTCCTCTTTAAACTTTCCTGCTCTGATCTTAAAGCTATGCCTTCTCGTCTTTGACATATCTAGGAGAAGGATTCTATCTATGCCTCTCATAATTGTATATACTTTCCATTAGATTGCCCTTCAACGTCCAATGATCCAGAGAAAACAATCCAGGTTTGTCCAATCTAAAACCTTCTAATCCAGGCAACATTCTGGTAAACCGTTATTGCATCCTCTCCGAAACCTCCATATCTTCCTGTAAAGGGGCAACCAGGTCTGCACGCAAATGCGACCCAACCAAAGTTTTATAAAGCTTCTCATATTATCAAACCGTTTCTTCAGGCCTCTTACCTTTACTGGCTGCAGAATAAACACACTTTGAAAGAGTGATGTTGCCATGGAGATTAGCCACTTTATTGACTGCACTTTACCGTACGTTAGTCCGTATAACATGGTGAAGAAGGCAGATGTAGCACTCGTTACAACCACTAGGGACCAAGCAATGTACACAAACCACCAAGGCAATCCATTAAAGTGCCTTTGTCCAATCTTGTCCTCCTGAGTGTCAGGGTGAGCTGTTGGCCTGTTCAATCCTCCAGTGGCTGCAGTATTTCTGTCGCAAAAACATTTAAGGTTTCACGGTTTCAAGGTCAGTTTATTGTCACATGTACCAGCTAAGGTACAGTGAAATTTGCTGCAATTACATTAAATTTTCACCTCCTGCAGTAATAAAAATATTACAGAAACAAAATGTCACATGGTGTTGCATGTTTTCTTGATTGTACTTCATGAGATCTTGATTTCATGAATGTTGGTGATATAGGATCAGCAGCAAGGAAACTGAATGCCTTAAAATCACATGGTCTTAATGTAGAAGGCCATAACTGCTCCACCATCCCATCAGATAATGGCTGATCAGCACCTCCACTCCATTTAATGCCATAGCTCCACATCCCTTTAAACCATCACCTGATAATGATCAGAAACTTCAGACGCAATTGCAAAACTGGTTTTATAATGGAGATGAAATATGTGAGATAGTAAGAGGTCTTTATAGGGCTTGCCACTAAAAGACCATGCTTGCGTTATCAGTGGTATTATTTATGTCCCCTCTCTCTCCCATTCTATCTGCATATGTGCCACATGAAATAGTCGTTTCTTTCAGTGTCTCTGCCATTCAGCAGCACTGATAGACGGTGAATTATCAATGGTGGAAACCAGGCAAAGGCAGCAGCTGACCTTGCAGAGATCTACTGTATGCCGATGCTACTGATTCCTGCCTGGTTTTACTACAATGGAACTCAGTCTTTGGGTGGCATTTAATGAGATTTGATTCCAAAACCGTGTGCTGGATGATAAACTGTTCTGATGTTATTGGAGAAAGGGTTTTGGAAAACCTACTAAATATTCTTAACAATTAATAGATATTGTGACACCGTCAATAAAACAGAGCATATTTTTGACGTGATTGGATTTCAGCTTCGAGGTGGAATTGGGTGATGATGAAAGATGTTAAAATTAAAAGGGCAGCACATTGGTAGAACTGCTGCCTTACAGTGCCAGAGACCCTGGTTCAATCCTAAGGGAGCTGTTTGTACGTTCTCCCCGTGACAACGTGGATTGTCTCCGGGTGCTCTGGTTTCCTCCCATACTCCAAAAACGTACAGATTTGTCGGTTAATTGGCTTTGGCAAACAAATTGTAAATTGTCTGTGGTGTGTAGGATAGTGCTAGTGTACAGGGTGATTCAAGAGATTCAAGCGTGTTTATTGACGTGTGTCCCAGATAGGACAATAAAATTCTTGCTTTGCTTCAGCATAACAGAATATGGTAGGCAGACTTGGTGGGCCAAAGGGCCTGATGCAACACTGTCATCTCTAAAGGTGAGCTCCACTGGGGATTCTGTTGTGAGGTTATGAAACCCAAAAGTATGAGTTTCCTCCAGACTTATGCAGTAGTCAAGTGCTCTAAGCCACAGAACAGAGGTCCATAACAAGCCGCCATGTTACCCATACTTTTATTGTAGCAACAACACAGCATGACTATTTTGGACTATGCTTATCATTGGAGATCAACTACTAATGATCAATCACTTTTTAAAGTGATACAGAAGCACTGTGATATAAAATGTCTGCCATGCTATCCCTTGGTTCAATTCAAAAATCAAAAATCATCTGTGATATTCTGTCAACTAAACTTAAAGAATAACATGACATAAACTTCCAATGTCTGAGTAGATTGCTGGACACATGTCACACCATAAGGCGGTCAAAATGCATCATCAGTCTTTATTACATTTAAATTATTGCTTTACTTATAACATCCATAAATTAAATAATTCCCCATTTGACTAATTTGAATTAATTACTTGCATTTCCTATGTTTCTAAAGCACTTTTACATGTTTATATTGTTCCAAATTATGAGGAAGATGTGAAATATATTATTTTAGAGACTGTCTTGATTGTGAGTACAGTCAAGGTTTGAGGGACCATTTGACAAACAAGGAATTAGCCATGTACCTTTCACATACTGCATCCTTCCACTGAGGGGAACTACTCAGGAAATGGGCAATTTTCCGCACCTGATCAGCCGCATGTATCTGACTGTATGGATTCTTGAATTTGTGCATACCCATCTTATTCAACTTCTCTTCCACTTGTTCCAACATTGTGCCCAGCCGGCATAGTTGGAGTCTCGGTCTTGGATTCTTCAAACCAGTTGCGGGATTTCCTGAAAGAAGAAAATTGGAATTATACTTTTCAATAAACTATTTTGATCTTGAACTGCCATTGATGCAAGAGACATAGAAACATAGAAACATAGAAATTAGGTGCAGGAGCAGGCCATTCGGCCCTTCGAGCCTGCACCGCCATTCAATATGATCATGGCTGATCATCCAACTCAGTATCCTGTACCTGCCTTCTCTCCATACCCCCTGATCCCTTCAGCCACAAGGACCACATCCAACTCCCTCTTAAATATGGCCAACGAACTGGCCTCAACTACCTTCTGTGGCAGAGAATTCCACAGATTCACCACTCTCTGTGTGAAAAACGATTTTCTCATCTCGGTCCTAAAAGACTTCCCCCTTATCCTTAAACTGTGACCCCTTGTCCTGGACTTCCCCAACATCGGGAACAATCTTCCTGCATCTAGCCTGTCCAACCCCTTAAGAATTTTGTAAGACAAAATACTGTCTGTTTGGTTGTCATTGCATCAGCCGTTAGAGGCTTATTATGGGAATAAAAATGACCAATGAAGCAAAGCACTGGCTTCATAGACAATAACTGCAGGATTAGGCCATTCAGACCTTCGAGCCAGCACTGCCATTCACTGTGATCATGGCTGATCAGCCGCAATCATAACTCGTTCCTGCCTTCTCCCCATACCCCCTGACTCCGCGATCGTTAAGAGCTCTATCTAACTCTCTCCTGAAAGCATCCAGAGAATTGTCCTCCACTGGAGAATTCATACTGCAGATTATAATTTCAACTGGACCTTCCCATCCTGGCTGAAAGGGGTCAAGATTACAATTTGTTACTGCGTCATTTCTTGCAGCACTTTAATTGTTTGACATTTCTGTAGCAAAAGCACTGCTCGATTAAGCGGCCGGCCATTTCAAGAGTGTAGATGCAGTTATCCTCTGGTAGATTGATGGTTAGTAACAGAAGAATATATAATGCCTGAAATTAAAACAATATATCATAGCAATGCAAGGAAATTTGGTCAGAAGCTGACAGAGTACATTTACGTTTTCATCAGAATCGCCGCTGGAACAAACATCAACAGCAGCTCAAATATCATTAATTTGTTGAAAGGAGCATTTTAGTTTACCTGAAATGTGCTGATCTTCTAATGCAACGTGTTGTCTGCAATCAAATGCTGGTGCATTCTAAGGTGCAGAGATAAACACTGATGGATGCACCGATGCTTAGTAAATGTAGTTTATGTACATCAAGATTTTAGATGAGCTCTTCTAATCATTAATGTTTCCATGTGGAATATCAAACAGTCTGTGTATTTGTGAAAAATATACATCTTCTAGATGCGCTGGGACGCATCCTCAGTGATGTGACCTGGGGTCATCGGGTGTTTCGGGTCTCACAACATCAGACACCCTCGCCCAGGCGACCCAGCCGGGGTTGATCAGGCCCCGACTTGCGTCCCAGCAGCAACCGCCCACGGATCAGCCATCTTAATAACTACTCTGCAGGGGTTGGGAGACTCGAAGTGCATGGAGGGGCTAGGCTCTGCGGGGTACTAAAATAGTGAAATTGAAGTGCTTTCCTTACCCTTTGTCGTATTTTCATTCTGGCTCATTTTCTGTTGCTCCACACTCATCTGGAGAACATTTGCTAACAGCACTAAAAGCTGGTTGACATCACCAACATTATTGACTTCCTCTTCCAGTGATGGTACATCATCCTTCAGGGTCTTGGAAATAAGGTTGATGATCTGTTTAATATCCTATTAGAATGGTAAGAAAAATATGAGGCAAAACAAATAGCATATATAATCAAAAATGTATTCCCTTTTACAAAAAAGGACAATTGCCTGAGTGAAGCAAGGAGAGGAAAATGGTACCGATTTTAGGCTCATTATATTAATTGTATGCTCTTTTAAACAAAGGTTTTAGAGGTTTCTTTAACTTTTGTAAAAGGTACTTTTTTTCTCTCCAAAGTAGCTGTAGAAATGCTGACCTGCAATAGAGACTCGGGAGTGAGTGGACGGGAATTGGGACTGGTGAACGAGGAGCTCTGCGTGCTTTGGTATTTCAATGAATTTGTCTCACTTGGACGGGGGTGGGCGGATCTGAAAATCTGTACAATTCCCAAGTTGATGGGAAACATAATGATGGCACTCTCGATCCCGATCATGAACTCTCTCATGAAGAGACTGAATTCTCCTGCAGAAAATAATGAAAGGTTAACATCAACAACTGCTGACATCGTTTTACCAGCAGGAACAAGTATTCAGCTGAAAAATATTAACATTTTGGCAATTTTCTTTCTATTGTGAAATAAGAAGTTATACATAAGTATTAATTATAGTTTAGAGCTCTGTCTCTTTATTTTTTTTAATTCAGAAATTAATAAATCATGTCATCATGATTGACTTATGACTGAATACTGTACAACTGCAGTGGAACCTCCCTGCTCTTGTACTCAAACAGTAAAAGGATTTGAGTACAAGTGCAGGGAGGTTCTGCTGCAGTTGTACAGGGTCTTGGTGAGGCCACACCTGGAGTATTGCGTACAATTTTGGTCTCCTAATCTGAGGAAAGACAGTCTTGCCATAGAGGGAGTACAGAGAAGGTTCACCAGACTGATTCCTGGGATGGCAGGACTTCCATATGAAGAAAGACTGGATAGACTCGGCTTGTACTCGCTGGAATTTAGGAGATTGAGGGGGGATCTTATAGAGACTTAAGGGGTTGGACAGGCTAGATGCAGGAAGATTGTTCCCGATGTTGGGGAACTCCAGAACAAGGGGTCACAGTTTAAGGATAAGGGGGAAGTCTTTTAGGACCGAGATGAGAAGATCTTTTTTCACACAGAGAGTGGTGAGTCTGTGGAATTCTCTGTCAAAGAAGGTAGTTGAGGCCAGTTCATTGGCTATATTTAAGAGGGAGTTAGATGTGGCCCTTGTGGCTAAAGGGATCAGGGGGTATGGAGAGAAGGCAGGTACAGGTTACTGAGTTGGATGATCAGCCATGATCATATTGAATGGCGGTGCAGGCTCGAAGGGGCGAATGGCCTACTCCTGCACCCATTTTCTATGATTCTATGATTCTATGAATCAAATCATAAATGATATGCATGTTTATGTAATAAATATCACTGGTACCCAGAGTTGTGTACTGCAATGATTCATTGGGTGACGTGCCCCAGAACATGATGTTGGTCAACATTGAACCAAGAAGGAGCGAAAAGCAGCAGGAAACTCGCTGAACACGAGTGAAGGGGCTTCTTGATGGACGCTCAACAACTGAAAACCAGATATGTTGATCGGTCAGGCTGTCAGCTATCTTCATGAAGAACAGGTTTCTAGAGTAAACAAACAAAGACATTAACACAGCCTTTAAAGTATAATGCTCCATTTCTGCTGCATACGAGCATGAAAAGTTATCATTTAGAGAACGGTTTACATTTTCTTTGATCGCTCATTTGTTTCATGCGCTGCATTTCCCCACTCATTACAACCAGTTTACGTAAAATCACAATCTTAAGCTTAATTCACAACTGAAGTCCAACTAATGCTCCGCATATAGTCTATCATTTTAATATATGGATCCTCTCAAAACAAACTCCTGAAGACCATTCTGCTTGTTAATGGTTTTCATCAGTCAAACTACTTTAAAGAGAATATTAATTTCAAGCATATGGGGAAATATAAAAAAACAACCAAGTTGAGATAAAGAGCAAATAACATAGAACATTACAGCACAGGAACAGGCCCTGTGGCCAACAATGCCTGTGCCAAACATAATACCAAGCTAAGCTAATCTCATCTGCCTGCTCATGATCCATAACTGTTCCATTCTTGCATATTTATGTACCTTTCTAAAAGCACCTTAAACACTACCATTGTATCGGCCTCCTCCCCCACACCTAGCAGCATGTTCCAGGCACCCGCCACCTTCTGTGTAAACTTGCTTCGCAAATGTCCTTTAAACTTTGCCCCTCTCACTGTAAAGGCAGTCTGACAGTTCCACCCTGGATAAAAAGGTTCTGACTGTCTACCCTATCTATCCTTCTCATAATTTAATATACTTTTATCACACCACAATCTCCATGGTCTAGAGAAAACAATCCAATGTGTTCAACTCACAGCTAAAACCCCACAATCCGGAGAGCCTACTGATAAACCTCTTCTGCACCGTCTCCAAAACTACTTCCTGTAATGGGGGGACCAGAACTGCACGCAATATTCCAAATGCGGCCTTTCCAAAGTCCTATAGACGTGCATCAGGACTTCCGAGGTCTTATCAATGCCCCGACCAATGAAGCCAAGCATACAATATGCCTTCTTTGCATTCTCTCTACTTATGTTGTCGCCTTCAGGGAGCTATGGATTTGGATCCCAAGATCCCTCTGCATGTCAATGTTGTTAAGGATTTTGCCATTAACCTTATACCTTCCTCTTACATTCAACTTTCCAAAGTACATCACCTCATATTTGCTTGGATTAAACTCCATCTGCCATTTATCTGCCCATTTATGTCGCTGCTCTATGTTCCACACTATACTTGACAGCATTCCTCTGTCTGCAACTCCAGCATCTTGGTGTCATCTGCAAAACTACTAACTAACCCATCCACATTTATCGCCTCATCATTTACATACGTGACAAATAACCGAGGTCCCAGCATAGACCCCCAAATTGCACTGGTCACTGACCTCCAGCAGAATAATATCATTCCACCACAACCCTGTGTTTTTTTTATGAGTAAGCCGGATCTGAAAACGTGTGACCAAGTCACTGTGAATCCTATGCAGCTTAAAGAAGAATCACTAATCCAATATATTTTATTGATTACTGGAAGCGCTTCATTTCCACGTCAGAAGCTGCATGGAATACTTTGTCCAATATGTTTTCACCAATGTCGATGGCCAGCCATGAATTGCAGATGAAGTGCCATTGCTGGCCAGCTTCAATATCCATGATCGTCACACGGTTCACATACCTGCAGAGTAGGTAAAGCTGAGAGTCATAAACTGGAGAACAAGAACAAAGGGAGAACATTGAAAATACTGAAATAACACATTTGAATTAAGTTCAAACCTATGCAACCTAGTAGTCCAATGAAATATGGGCTCAGTTGCTGCCATTCACTCATGCACCAGACTATCTGAAGGAATATATTAATTTTCAGTATCTGGATGAGATTGGCAAGATGCCAGTGCATTTGACCATTCCTAATTGTGCTGGTCTTTCTGGGGACCAAGTTCCAGGATTTAGACCTGGTGACAAAAAAGAACCAATGATATATTTCCAAATCAAGATGGTGCACAACTTGGAGGGATACCTGCTGATGGGGGTGTTCCCATTCATTGCTATCTTTGATCTTCCTTAAAGGCAGAGCTTGTGGGTACGTGACGTGCTGTCAGAGTGGACTGCGTCACTAAATCGCAGCGCATTTTGTAGATGATATACAAGGCAGCCTCTGTACTTTGGAGATGAAAGGCAGGTGGTTGATGGAATACTAATCAAGCTCATCTGCTTTCCCTTGGGTGATGTTGAGTTTCCTGGTAAATCAAGAATATTCTACCTTTCTCATCATTTGTGATTTGTGAAAAGAGGGTATGCTTTGGCATTTCAGGAGGTGAGTTGCCCCTCATAGGATACTCAATCCTGGACCTCCTCTGGTTGTGATGGTATTCAAGTAGCTGGTCCAGTTGGATTTCTGGTCAATGTTGACCCCTCCAGGTCAGGTCGGGGGGAGTTTCCCCCCTCCACGGGTACCATGTAATCCCGTGCTACCTGTCACATGGTCGCATAGTCGGCGACTGAACCGTCTCCCCCACCTGGTTTGCCGGGTGAGGAGGGGGCTGTGGACCCCCAGCAGGACCAGAAACATGACCCGTCAAAGGGCGGATGAGCTCCTAGCGAGCCAACGGCCATCCACACTTCAGTAGAAGTTGCGATCGCTGTCGTACACATTGTATGGCACCGTGACCGTTGATGACTGACCCCCAGGATATTGTTGGTGGGGCATTTGGCACTGGCAGTGTCATTGGATGTCACCGAGAGGTGGTTAGATTCTCTCGGGTTGGAGATGACCACTGGCACCTTTGTGACATCAATGTTTCTTTCCACATATCAGCCTGTGCCTGACTGTTGCCTGGGTCTTACTGCAAGCAGGACTGCTTTAGTGATAGAAGTTGAAAGTAATTGCATATAATTGACATTGACAGCACTGGGCCTCTACTCGCTGGAGTTTAGAAGGTTGAGGGGGAACCTTTTTGAAACTTACAGAATAATGAAAAGCATAGTTAAAGTGGATGTGGAGAGGAAGTTTTCACTGGTGGGTGAGTCCAGGACCAGAGGTCATAGCCTCATAATTAAAGAGCGCTCTTTTAGAAAGGAGGTGAGGAGGAACTTCTCCAGTCAGAGGGTAGTTTATCTGTGGAACTCATTGTCACAGAGGGCTGTGGAGGCCAAGTCAGTGGATATTTTTAAAGCACAGATAGACATATTCCTGATTAGAACGGTGTTATGGGGAGAAGGCAGGAAAATGGGTAGACAAAAGTGCTGGAGAAACTCAGTGGGTGTGGCAGCATCTGTGGAGCGAAGGAAATAGGCAACGTTTCGGGCCGAAACCCTTCTTCAGACGTTTTGGCGTTGCCTACTTCCTTCGCTCCATAGATGCTGCCGCACCCGCTGAGTTTCTCCAGCACTTTTGTCTACCTTCGATTTTCCAGCATCTGCAGTTCCTTCTTGAGCAGGAAAATGGGATTAGGAGGCAGAGATCAACCATGATTGAATGGCAGAGTGGACTGCATGGGCCAAATGTCCTAATTCCTCTCCTATAACTTGAGAACTTGTGAACTTGTAATTGAACATAGCAATCATCGGCGAACACCACCACCTCTGGCCACTTCATGCAAGAAAGGTCATTGATAAAAGAGATTATGCTGGTTGGGCCTATGTCACTCCATTGGAAATGTCTGCAGTGATTCCCTGGGATCGGGAGGATTCACATCTAACAACCACAACCACCTTGCTTTGTGCAAGATATGATTATAACCACCAGACCGGTTTCCCTTTGATTTCAATCACAGGTGTTTGCAGACCAAAACCATGATAAGGTTTGGAGTCAAATAACCCCAGTTAAACCCAACCTAGGCACTGGAAAGTATGATAACACTGACAATAATGGTTTCCATCACTTTGCAGATAACATGGAGCAGACATATTAAGTGGTATTTAGCCAGATTGGCATTGTGCTGCCTCTTGAGAACAGTACATACCTGGGTAATTATCTGCATTGATGGATAGATCCTTGTATTGTAACTGTACTGGAACAGTTTGACTGAAGGTGGAGCAGGTTCTGGAGTATATCTGCAGTGTAATATTGTCTGGTCCCATAGCCTCTAGTGTATTAATACTCTTGGCTTTTTGTTGCTATCACATTGAGTGAATGGAATTAGCTGGAGACTGGCTTCTGTGATGGTGGCGATCTCCATGGGGAAGCCAAGATGGAGAATGTATTTGGCATTTCAAAGTGAAATTGTTGCAAATGCTTCAGCCTTTAATTTTGCATGAATGTGCTTGGTTCTGCCATCGTTAAAAATGGGGTGGTGATGTTCTTAGAAGTTCCTCCTCCTGTTAGCTGTTTAACAATCCATCACCGTTCATGACTAGATGTGATAGATCTGCGGAGCTTTGATCTGGTACCTTGATCCAGTGAGACTATTTACCTTTGTCTATCGCACGTTGCTTTATTAACTTGCTGTGTAAGTAGTATTGATTTGCAGATACACTTAGCTGGTGCCACCTCATTTTTAGGTATTCCTGATGATCTTCCCAGCAAATTCTCCTGCATCCCTCATAAATCAAAGTTAGACCCCAGGCTTGACAGTAACAATGGAGTGAGGGATGTGTTACAAATTGTGGCAGCATAGATCTCTTCTACCGCTTAAGGTCTGCTGTGTCATGGATGCCCAGTTTGGGGCTGCCAGATCTGTTCTGCATCTATCCCATTTAGTATGTTCATGATATCACTTAATACTATTTAGTCTCCTAAAAGTTTTTGTGAAGGCATCAACTGCTGTCATAGACTGGTGAGACTGAAGTGAAGTAGGTGTATTCCTTCTGTTGGATGTTATTTTAATGCACTTTAAAAGTAATTAGTTGTTCTTGATTTACTGGAGTACTTTTTCTATTGGGCTTCAGTTATACTACTATTTTAGTTCTATTTTTCATGGGCTTGCTTGAGCCTTGTAGCCTACCTATTCAATTTGTTGACAAATTCATTACAGTCACAATGTCCAATGAAAGTTAAATTACCCAAGCTTAGGAATAAATACATTATGTAGATGGCACATACCAAGAAGGACTGGATCCTGAGTTGTCATGCCATAATCTTATGGTTTGAAGATTTCCCAAGGAAAAGAAAGTAGTCAGAAGAAAATCATCAACTCCACCTCTTTCAAGGACAGGCTTCTCAGGATCAGTCAGGAGATGAGGATCGCTCTGTCCCTCTGAGCCACCGAGCAGAATTACAACCTGTTTTGCAACAGCAGAATGAAATCGTCTCTAGAATGACATGACATAAATAAATAGATCTTGAATTTCTATCGTACATTTTATATCCTTACCACATCCCAAAGTGCTTTGAATGACTTTCACTGGAGTATTCACTGGAGCTGTATAGTTTAGAGAGATCCAGCATAGAAACTGGCCACCCCGACCATCGATCACCTGTTCAAACTAGTTCTACGCTATCCCACTTTCCCATCCACTCCCTGCACACTATGACATTTTACAGAGGCCAACTTACCTACAAATCAGCACATCTTTGGAATGAGGGAGAAAACCAGAACACCCAGATGAAGGCCATGCAGTCACAGGGAGAATGTGCAAACTCCACACAGGCAGCACCAAAGATCCTATAGCAAGCAAGATAGATCACTTGACGAAAAAGGCGTAGAACGATCATGGGCAGACTTTTGGGTAATGTTAGGCCCCATTTCCGTAAAAACTGCTTCCGTCTCCGCACCAAAGGTCCCATATGCAAAGATAACTAGTGCGGAGACGGAAGCCGGTTACGGAAACATCCTCGTAAAAATAAAAGTTCTTTGGTAAAAATCTTCTCCTCATTTTCAGAATTATAATTATAACACAAACTGTTCCCCCCCGCAACGTTGATTACACTGTGAGCCGAGTCGGGTCGGGTTACGGAAATGGATGAAAAAAAGGCCCACGTTCCGTTCCGTTGCGTACTACACGTCAACCCATTGCATTTAGCAGGAGTGGTCTATAGGATCTTTGCGTCAAGATTGAAGCCTGGTTTCATGCACAATGGAGTAGCAGTTTTTCCAGCTGTTCCTTAATTTAGGATTGACAATTAAGGCTCTTGGGTCTGCTTTGTATTTCTGACTGATTACATTATGTTCATTAACCTGGAAGTGAACCTGGATTATTATGCATTGTGTTTATCCAGAGATCTGGATTAACAATGCATAGACCTCAGTTAAATCCCCCCTTGATAGATGCAAAATGCTGGAGTAACTCAGCGGGACAGGCAGCATCTCTGGAGAGAAGGAATGGATGATGTTTCGGATCTGAAGAAATCCGCCTTAGCAGTTGTGCAATTTAAATTCAGTTAATCTGGAATATGACCAATATTAACTACATTGTGTATTGCACAGTACCACATTGAGATAAATCACCAGATAATGCTTTGAAGTTATAATTTAACATTAAATGTGCCCCAAAAATGTTGTTTTTCTTTTGTGCTCAATCCTGACGAGGGTCTTCAACCTGGGATGATAGCTCTTTCCACTCTTTCCACAAAGGCCACTTAACCTGCTGAGTGTTTCCAGCATTTTCTAAATTTGATATAAAATTTCCAACATCTGCAGTTTTTTGATTCGATATATGATTGCCATACACAACTTGAATTGTAAATATTGGTTCACAGGTGGAACCAACTGAAACATAAATTTGGGGCCAAGCCTACTAACGATTGCGGCTGGATTTTGCAGCATGCAACATTACAGCATTTTTCAGCGTGTCCTCTGAGTGTATTTTCCTCAGTGTGTGGACTTTGGTGTGTGAGGGCACTTCATGAAGTACAGGTGACAATAAAGTGTGACTAGTGCACGTGCTGTGAGTTTGTCCGGTTGGATCAGCTGGAATCCTATGTTCTGGAGCTGGAGCCATGGCTTTAGTCACAGCCACACAACTGTGACACTGAAGACTTTGTTGCCGGCATGATACAACAGACATCAAGGGAATGGGCGATTAGGAGCCTGACAAATTAGGAGAAGTAGGTTGTTCAGGAAACCCCCCCAGTTCATCTTGTTCACTAATAGGCTCAGTCACTGGCTGGGTTCAAAGCCAAGATCAACAGTTTTCGGTTTAATAATAGAATCAAGGGATATGGGGATAATGGAGGAAAATAGTGCTTGAGGTAGAAGATCCACTGTTATCTTGCTGAATGGCAGAAGAGCCTCAAAAGGTTGGATGGTCTTTACCAGACCCTTTTTTAATGCTCTTAATGATAGTGGTAATATCTACTTGCCTGTAGACACTCAATTAGATTCTAAGTGACTAAGACTCAATGCAGATGAAGATGATGTTACTTGATTTTCATCTGTAAATCTGTAGGACTGTTTGGAGGATAAGACGAAGGAGAAATAATGAGAGCCAAGTGAAAATTACAAAAGGATAGGCGGGGAATAAGTTTTACAATTAATTACTGAATACTGGAAGAAAAGTTTGTCTTGTTCACCAATAGATTTCTCATTTTAAATACAGACGGCAGCAATGCCCCTCTCGGGAGTACAGTCAAAATATGTACTCAGGGGGATTAAAGCTGGGAACTAAATATTCCAGGGACTTCAATATTCGGGAAGGTCAGGAAAAAAGAAAGGAAGGATGTTGCTGTTAATAAAAGATGACATCAAACAATAACTTAATTAAAAATGTTCCTGTCCCAGCAGACTGTTGTACAGGAAAATAATTATATGAGATACATCTAACAGGGCTAATATAGTTGACTTTAATCAAATCAGTACTAATATTGTACAACGGGAATTTCCTGGAATATGCACACAATCAATTTCTCAATTAGTTTGTTGAGGAAATGACCAGAGAATAAGATATTTGAGATCTAATACAAGAAAAGATTGATTCATATTTTTTCTGAAGAGGATCCCTAAAGCACAAGGGACCAAACTATGATAGATTTTACATTAAATTTGATAATGATGTCATTTAACCTGGAAGTAAAATTTTGAATCTAAACAAAGGAAACCTAAATTAAAGTATAGGCTGTGTATTTGGAAGCAACATTAAAGGGCATCACAGCAGACAACATGTTTAAAGAAATAACACATGATGTACATTCCTGTAAACTATAACAATTGAACAGGAAAACTGGGCCAACCATGGATTGCAGGAAATATCAAATGCTGGATTCATTCTTAAAGGCATATAAAGTTGATAGGAATAGCAGGAAGCCTGAATATTGCTGGTGTTTCAATGAACTCAGGAAAGGATCATGAGCAAATTGAGAAAGAGAAACAAAACTAATGTGACAATAAACTAGCATGGAATGTCAAAACAAAATGTAAATGTTTTTATATGAAAGTAAAAAGGAAAATATTGGAAAGGGCAAATGTGCTCTTGTTTCAGACAGAGCTGCGATAATTCATAATGGAAAATAAATAAATAGTAAAGTAATTAAACAATTACTTTATATCTGTTTTCATGGTAGAAGACAAAAAAATCTTCCTAAAACCTCCCTGTGAAAATATGGGAATAAAATAAATAAGTATTTATAAAGAGATAGTTCTTACAAATTAAAGAGCCTAAAAACTGATAAATCCCAAAGATCTGATGATCTACATCCCAGAGTTCTGAAAAGGGTGACTGTGGAGGTACTGGATCTGACCATTGTTTTTTCACATTTTATAGATTTTGAAATTATCTACTTCAGATTGGAGTGTTGCCGAGGCAACCCCGCCATTGAAGAAAGGAATGAGAGCGAAAACAGAGAATAACCAACCTACTGTGCAGGAAGGAACTGTAGTTGTTGGTTTAAACTGAAGATAGACACAAAAAGCTGGAGTAACTCAGCGGGACAGGCAGTATCTTTGGAGAGAAGGAATGGATGATGTTCCGGGTCGAGAGGTCTCGACCCGAAACATCACCCATTCCTTCCTCCAGAGATGCTGCCTGTCCTGCTGCATTACTCCAGATGTTTGTGTCCATAACCAACCTACTGTCCTGACATTAGTAGTAGGGATAGTATTGCAACCTATAATAGTAAGATTAAACGAGAACTTACCAAGTTTGAAGTTTGATCTGTATTTTACGAGGAGTCGCGGTGAGGGATTTCGTGAAGACCCCGCCAGCACGCCTGCGCAGCATCCTTCAAAGCAGCGGTGTGGAATCACAGAACCAACCATGACTAAAAGTAGTAAGATGAAAACCGTAGAACTACCTGTTTGACCTGATGATAGAGGGTGGGAGCGGTGGGCACGAAATCCCTCACCGCGACTCCTCGTAAAATACAGATCAACCTTCAAACTTGGTAAGTTCTCGTTTAATCTTACTATTTTACTTCGGAGTCACGTGAGTGACTTCGTGAAGATTTCAAAGCTCTGTGATTTCACGCCCTGAACAACGTCCATGCTTATCACACTGCCGCCATTCTGATGGAGTAAGACTGTTAATGGAGTTCAGTTGACAGTGGCTGAAAAATCAACACAATTTATTAATCAAATAAACAACAACCCCTAAACCGGGGCCAGACATTTACTGAGCGGTACCCAGGATAGCTTCTGCGAATGTCGCAGGAACGGCCAGAGGCTTGTTATAGAACCGTTGAAAAGGTTTTCTCCCCACTGGCCCAGCACGCGGTGGCGAGAATGTGGTCCATGGGCACCTCCATGGCTCTCGCTGCAGCCCTGGTGGAATAAGACTTAAAAATGTTAGTAGCAACTCCTGCTGCACCCAGCACCACCCTGAGCCACCTGGCGATCGTCTGTGTAGTCACCCGATGATGCGGAGGTTTTATGACTGATGAGGAGCCCCTGTTCCTTCATCCTGATAACTCCAGTAACTCGGATGTAGTGGTGGAGATGGGTGACTATGCAGAGTGTGGCATCTACAGGGTACGCCCGAAATTCCAGCTGCAGCCCATGCGCCCCTGGCCTGTGCTGTTTTAATAACTCTTTACCAAAGAATTTTATTTGACCAGGGTTGGCCACCATGCTGTCCAGTCGCAGTTTTTGTAACATCTGGACTCGTTGGGCTGTTGTCAGTGCCATGAGCATCACCACCTTAAGGGTGAGCTGTTTCAAATGGTAGCTCATCTATTGGAGCCCAGCTCCTCAGTAGGGTCAGCACGATCCCCACATCCCACGTTACTGTATATCTGGGTCGTGGAGGGATTGGTATTGAATACTCCCCTCATTTAGTTTAGACGCCAGGTGGTGGGAGCTGATACTATATCCAGGTATGAATACAGCGCACTCCTGTCGCTGTTGATGGCACTGTAGCTGAGGCCAGCATCAAAATGGAGGCCTGCTAGAAACTCCAACACATCCGGTATTGTTGCTGAGTTGGAGGACTTGTTGTTCCGGGCACAGAAAACCTCGCACTTTCTGATTTGAGTGAGGTATTGTTTGCGGGTTGATTCCCGACACGATGCTGCAATAAGGTTCATGGCTCTTGACGAGATGCCTGCCCGGTTGAGCGGTCTTTTCAGAACCTGCAAGCCAACAAGTTTAATGACCATGGCAAGGATGACTGACCCCCCTGTAATGGAGTGAGTAATCAATTTGGGATGTTTCCCAATCGCGATCCATGGTTGTTGTACATTTCTACAACCATCGGGTACCATGGTTGTGTAGGCCAGTCGGGAACGTAGAGTAAATTCCTACGAGGCGAATGCTGGGTATGGGAATCTATACCTCCCACGAATTATATACCCTTGAACACTTTGTAAAATAAACTCATCTGTGGTTACAGTTTTCCCATATGTCCAAGGCCGCCCGCAATCGCCTACCTATTCGTGCAGAAGGGGATACTACTGCGTGAGAGGAGCCAGACCCCCTTACCTCCATAGTGAACGGCGGTTCCATACATACGGTGCTTCGGGTGGACGTTATGGAGGTTGACGGCCCGGCGGCCGCATTTCCTATGCAGGCCGCTGTTGGCCTTGCCCTAAACGGTCGTTGTATTTATTGAGATGGAGGTAGGTAGAATCTTTGTGCCCTATCCGGCAGCCTTGGTTGTATTAGGCTGTTGCCGGTGATATGGGTGAACTCTGGCCGATGGAGCTTCATGAGGCCCACTGTTTTGGCCTCCTTTGTCCAGTCCCTTCACCTGTTTGTACAGGCCTCCAAGCAACTGATGCGGCGGTGGAGCGGTAATGGTCGGCACAACCCCGCGAATTTGGGGTCTAGTGTGGGCTATATGGAGCTCTTACGCAGGCAATATATCTCATACTGGGCGTTGCATAGGAGTGCTAGCGCATCATGCTATTTACTGGACACATTATCCCCGATCAGGGTTTTCCAGAACGCCGTTATGCCCGTGGAGAACCTTTCTCCCAGGTATTATTGAGAATCTGACTCCAGAGTTGGTGCATACGTAGGCAACCAATGGTGCCCGCCAATTCGTGGAGCAGGGTTCACCTGTCTGGGTAGAAACGGCAAACTTCACTCACCACATCCAGCCTCCTCCTCATGCTCTGGTTCAGCGGTCCCTGGCTGTCCCTGGTCGTCGTCAAACTCAGCAGCTGGCCAATCATTAATGCTTCTGGCTGGAGACGATGAGGAGCTGAGCGGAGTCCTTGCACGGCTAGTGGATGCCCCCCCGAGTCCCGTTCTTCTCGTTCTCGGTCCCGCTGGAGGTGTTGCACCATTTAAGAGCTCCAACCGCTCAATGCGACCGTCCCTGCGAGATGCAGCGGACAAGCCGACTTCCCCAGGCCCTGCGAATTCACTGGGGCTTCCACCATCGGACCTCACCCCCTTAGGGTCTATGGTCCAATGGCAGGTCGTCGTGACCTACAGCCCAAGTAGGGTCATACGACTCCCGCACGGACTCTCCGCTAGTCTGTCTTCTCCCAGACTGTGGCGGCCCACCTGGCAGATAAGAAGGCAGGTGAGTTGACTCGGCGCCGGCCCCCGGAACCTGGCTCCCCGGAGTCCGTGCAGGCTTACCTCCACACTTACACCATTACTTGGAGGCGCATGGTCGGCCGCTCGCAGCGCTGAGCTGACCGACCGCTTCCTGCTGCCACCTCCGCCCTTGACCGCAGCCTGACGGGGTGTGTTGTCGGCGGTATCTGCTCCAGCAGGCCTACACGACGCAGCAGTGTTATGCCCGGGCTGCACGATGGCAGATATCCCTGGCTGCGGTACGCAATGCACTCTGCAGGGCTCCCCTGTCGTGCGGCTGTCCCCCGGCCCAGCCCCCTCGGGTCTACTGGAGCTCGGGGAGAGGTTGCCTGTAAAAGAAAAACAAGACCCCTTGCCACGTACCTGTATCCCCCCTTATTCTCTTGGGGGACGGGGGCTCGGAGTCTGGACCTGTTGCTTGCAGCTCCATAGCGGTAACCCATTCGGGTGAGTCGGCCCCTGTATTAGCGGGAGCGCCCGACTTCCGCATTCCTGCCCCCACCGTTGCGTTAAAGCTGCCGGCGTTCCGTGCAGCTCCGGGGACAAGGGCCGTCGGCTGGCCGCAGCTCAGCTCCGCGCCCGACTCTGCATTCCTGCCCCCACCGTTGCGGTAAAGCTGCCGGCGTTCCGTGCAGCTCCGGGGACAGGGCCGTCGGCTGGCCGCAGCTCAGCTCCGCTCCTCGACAGCGTCGTCCTGCGGCCCTTGTCCATGCTGTAAGGGAAAGGTAATACTCACCTGCCGGTCTTGTGAAGGAGCCGGTGCGGAGAGCGCACTCCCCCCCCCAGCTGCCGCTGCAGATGCGCGCGACGATATGCTGCGCAGGCGTGCTGGCGGGGTTCTTCACGAAGTCACTCACGTGACTCCGAAGTAAAATAAAGGTCGTGGTATCAAGTCACTTAAATGTAATAACATGATTGAGCAATGTCAATGTTGATTCATGAAAGTGCTTGACTAACTTAGTGTAGGGTACTTTAGGGGTTGTATCGAGTGGAGTAGATCGAGGGAAAGCCCTGGGTATGTTGTATTTGTTTTTTGGAAGGATTTCATGAAAGTTGCATCAGGAGACTGGTACACAAGCTTAGAAAATATGGGGGGTTACACAAAAAGCTGGAGAAACTCAGCTGGTGCAGCAGCATCTAAGGAGCGAAGGAGATAGGCGACGTTTCGGGTCGAGACCCTTCTTCAGACTGGTCAGGGGTCAGGGAAACGAGAGATATAGACGGTGATGTGGTTAGAAAATATGGAATTGGGGATAATATATTGGTGTGGATTGAGCGATAATGAACAAAGAGCAAAGAACAAAGATCAAAAGTGGACTGAGGTGGACCACCAGAGGGACTGGGCCTGGGCATCACTGAGGACTAAGCTGACAGGACAAATGGTAAATATTTCCAAATTTGCTGATGACGTGAATGTGAGGTTTTGAAGATGGAAGTAAACATTAAGGACAAATAAGCAAGCTAAGGGAATGGGAAGCAACATGGCAGGTTCAGTACAATGTGGAAAAATGGGAGGTTATCCATTTTGGTTTAAAAAAAAACAAAGAAATGGTAAGTATTTTTAAATGGTGAAAGATGGGGAGAGTTGATGTTCAAATGGAGCTGGATATCCTTCAACACAAGTTGCTGACAGCTTCAGGTGCAGTGGGCAATCAGGAAGGCAAATGATGTGTAGGAAGGAACTGCAGATGCTGGTTTAAACTGAAGATAGACACAAAATCCTGGAGTAACTCTGCGGGTCAGGCAGCATCTCTGGAGAAAAGGAATAGGCACGTTTTGTGTCGCACCCCTTCGATAACCTGAAGGCCAATATGGATTGACGAAAGTAAAGGTATCTAACCACAATTATATAAGGTGTCTGTAAGACCATAATTATCTACAGTTCCGTTGTTTTAACCTAAAAAAGTAAAATAGCTGCTATAGAGGGAATGCACTGAATATTCAATAGGTTTCCAGAATGGTTGGAATGTTAATTGGAGAGATTTAAGCAGGACTAGTCCTGTATTCTCTGGAGTTTATGTGAATGAGAGGTGACCGCATAGAAACATAGAAATAGAGCTCAATTGCGTAGATGTGGGGAAGAAGATTCATTTTGGTAAGGAATCCAGAATTTGGGTTCAAATATCCAAAATAAGGAATAAGCCATTAGGGACTGAAATGTGAGGAAATGTGTTCACTGAAAGTGGTGAATGTTCAGAATTCTCAATCCTGGATCGGAGGCTCAATCACTGGCAAGGTTCAATGCCAAGATCAATGGTTTTCTGGTTAATAATAATCAAGGGATATGAGGATCATGCTTGAAAATAGTGCTTGAGGTGGAAGATCAACCGTGATCTTGCTGAATGGCAGAAGAGCCTTGAAAGGCTGAATGGTCTTTTCAAGCCTTTTTTATGTACCAAATGATCGTGGCAATATCTACAATACCTGTAGACACTCAAATAGATTCTAAATGACTAATACCCAATGCATATGAAGGTGATGTTACTTGATTTTCATCTGTAGATCTGTAGGACTGTTTGGAGAAGGAGAAATGGTGAGACCAAGTGAAAATGTCAAAGGGATAGTTGGGGCATAACATTTACTCTTAATTATGGAATACTGTGGAAAAAAAAGTGAATTGAACAACTTGTTGGAAAAAGTTGAACTCTTCCCTACTTTAATTATCCATTTGAATAATTATTCAAGTTTAAATTAAATAAAGTGAAAGACGGAAATAAACACACTACTTTGTTCTATAATTAAATCTTAAAGACCTCCTCAAACCTTAGCCGTGGTAGCTGCTCCTCTGCGAAAACCAGTGTGAACTCTGATCAGGTAACAATATTGCGCAAGTGGGTCATTATCATGCAGGACTGTTACCTTCACCTGAAACGGAATAAGTGAATACAACATCAGTGAAAGAGAAGCAACAAAATAAAGAGGAAATATTAATGAGAAATATCTTGGTAACCAAGTCCCAGCTAACATCTACTACTAAACATTTGTACCTGACAATGGCCCTAACTAAAGTAATAGCTTTTAATCTGGACCAAAGAATATTTTATTAAAGGATTGAAGAGACAATTTTCGTTGGAACTGAGGAATTGGACTGCCACCAATTTTAGCCCAGCATTCTGTACAAGCAGTGCAACCTCATAAAACTGGTCCTCACATCTCATCTACAAACATGCTTGTTTACTCCCACATTTCCCTTTCACAAAGTTTTCAGTAACTAAGCTTCTAACAGTCCTTTAACAAAAAGAAAAGTCTGGTTTAAAATATGTTAAAACAAAATTGTTTGTTGCATTGGGAAATAAACTAATAATGGAATTAGCCTCATAGAAAAATATTAAAGGTGTCATTAAGTCCTAGGGACACACAGCATGGAACAAGTTCCTTTTGGTGATGGATTTGAGTCAAACATCAAACGTTCTCTCCTGCATGAATCACGGAAAGATGGCCTCACCTTGTTTAAGTCGCTTCTATCCTTCATTCGAGCCCAAACCACAACAATGATGTAAACACCAAAGATACTGGCCACCAGGGACACCACCACAGGATTTTGACTGGTCTGAGTGAACAGTTCTGGTATCTGTGTCAAATCCAATGCATTGGGCATTACAAAGAAGGTGGTGCCGAAGGAAGTGAGATGGTTACAAAGACAATGGCTGTTGTCAGGTGTTGTCTTCAATCCAACCTAAAGGAAAAGAATGATAAAATAAATATTAGTTTACATCTGCATTTAATAAAGCACAGAATGATGTCCATGCCTACTTTCTGTGTATCATATTGTGAATTCAATACACTGTCTACGTTCTTATTTTGTGAAATGTTCATATTACATACAAATGTTAATACAAATACATCATGAAAAAAATGAAATATGTTTGATTTCATAGGGAATACAACAGATAAATGTGTGTTTCGCTACCCAGCACCTGATGTGTTTTATCCATCAAGTCAGATAAAGATTTTAACTATTCAGCAGGCAAGAATATTAAACAAAAGTCAAAACTTTCTACAAAGTTTAATCATTAAACTATGAAAATGCTCTAAAAATAGAGGCCTGTGTCTTAATTAATGTCCAGACATCTCCAGAAAGTACAATGTTGATATCCTCAGTTAGACTCGACAATTAGTTCCAAAGAAGATCCAGTAAATAAGATCCAGAATTTTCAGACTCAAACCCAAACCTGCGAAACTTCACTACCAACTGTGCATTATATATCTTCCACTAAAGAGTAACCACAGTTGTTAAAATTCATGACGTATTAAAAGTCAAAATTGTTTTGTCTTTTGTTGCCAAGCATGCTCTTCTCTAATTCATAATTCCATCAAAATACATGTATTTTGAAGCCAAAGACCAGTTCAAGGTGCAGAATAATTGCCTTGCATTGCCAATGGTTTAAACTTACTAGAACTTCCACGCTCCGCACATCAACACCTCTGTAATGAAGGATTGAACAAACCATATTCACAATCTGGCAAAATTCTGTCAACATACAGTACTATTGTTTACAATCTGTCACACTACACAATTTATCCCGGTAACAACTTACATGGCATTGATCAGCTGACCAATTTTGTCCTCCCCAGGACAAACACTGTGTTGTAAAGACACTGGCCGTGTAGTTTATGTCCTCTGCCTGGGTGGTTTTAGAAGGTGTGACCATCAAATAGTAAATTCCTGCTCCATGCGTTAACATTTCAGGAGTCAGAATCCATGTATATATGTGATCTTTTGAAAGACAGATCAATTTGTTAGAACGTCAATAGAAAGCCTACTCCCAATGTTGTAAACAAGGCCCCTAAATTCAACACGACCAAATATATTTTATCTCCGAATTCTTGGAATGTTCTTATTCACATTCCAGCAGTTTACCTAACATCCCGAATCTTGCAAGCTGGTCTGGCCGCCCTTCTGAGGTAATGGTAAATAGTTTACTGCAAACAAACACACATGATGGGAGCAGTATGGTCAGACATTCACATTTGTGACTGGGGGAGATAATTGAGGGAGGCTGATGTCTTCCACAAATTAAATTACAATTAAGGTAAAAGATTGTGAATCAAGGCAACGAAACAGAAGAGAGGGAGTGAACCCACATCTGATGGTGGAGTTATGGAATCATACTGCATGGAAACAGTATGCAGTATGATTCCTTAGCCTAGTGACCTTTGAGCCCACTGAAACCATGCCAATTTATTGAGCATCCACTTGTACATCACACTTTCATGCTATGAAATGTTCATAGCCCTACAAGAAACTACTTGAAATAAAATCTGAAATGTCTCTTGAGACAGTAAAGCCAGAGAAAATATTAAAATCCTAGTACAATAGAATGAGGTGTAAGTATTGCAGCGGTAAAGTTATTTGGCATAGAGGAGAACAGAGACACCTGGGGTGGCAGAAGGAAAGGCACTGGGGTTGGAAGTGCTTCATCCTTTTGACATTCAGAGGGGTTTAACGAGAGGCTCAATAGTCATCAGATCCTGTTTTTCATCCGCCAGGTGTGCTAACGCAGTGCTGAACATGGTCATTTGATTGTTAGCAAAGCCCTAGTGTGGAGTTACTCACATCATGAGACACTGTTATAACAATATAATAATATAAGAATGTGACTTTGAGAACATGGGGGGGAAGCAGGAAATCTAATGAATTTATCAAACTGCAAACACATTGACTGAGATAATATATGATATTTCCTGTGTAGGAAGGAACTGCAAATGCTGGTTGAAACCGAAGATAGACGTAAAATGCTGGAGTAACTCAGCGGGACAGGCAGCATCTCTGGAGAGAAGGAATGGGCGACGTTTCGACCCGAAACGTCACCCATTCCTTCTCTCCAGAGATGCTGCCTGTCCCGTTGAGTGACTCCAGCATTTCGTGTCTATTTCCTGTTCCCTTTAAGCATGAAAAGGAAGCCAAAAGATCAAAGCCTGGAAGGTTTGTCACAAGGTAATTTATTACACATTTTCAGCATCGTGTGATATGACTTTACATTGAAGACATTGTAGATCTTTGTGGAAAAAAACAAGTAGAAATTCCAGGAAAGAGCTCACAGAACCGTAAGATGCCAAACTCCAATAGAAGCCAAGTTTAGTCATTTTAGGGATGGTAGGAAACCAGATTGTACAAGTTCATTGCGTAAACATAACAGTTACTATATTTTTCGAATCTGAGAACTGCACTTGGATTTAGAAACAGACTTGAGTCCGAATCAGAAGGAATAATTTAATTGGATTTATGGAGATTTCCTTTTCATGTTTACCATTGAAAGGCAGACGTGCTTCAAATTTTTAAACCATTGGAGTTTCTACAGTGAAAGATCATTTTATTGATGAGTAGCAACAAGAGATTTACTCAGGCTCAATATTAACACATGTAACTGGGGAAGTTGGAAGAAATCTGATTCGTGCAAAACCACCAGAATATGGAATGTTTTGCTATAAGTTGCTGAGTCAATAGGTATTTTTAAAAGGCAATTAATTCAACAAGTTGATAAATATTGTAGAATACAGACAGAGACATGAATCAAGAGTGTTTCATAAGTCCCGCAACGGAACAATGAAGGTGCAATTGACTGATAATTTCCATATGAACATAATTCGTAAATTCTAGGAGCAGATTAGGCCATTTGGCCCATCAAGTCTACTCCACCATTCAATCATGGCTGATCTATCTTTTCCTCTCTACCCCTTTCTCCTGCCTTCACCCCATAACCCTTGCTGATCAAGAATCTGTCAATCTCTGCCTTAAAAATATCCATTAACTTGGCCTCCATAGCCATCTGTGGGAATGACTTCCACAGATTCACCACCCTCTGACTAAAGAAATTCCTCCTCATCTCCTTTCTAAAGCTGCGTCCTTTTATTTGGAGGCAATGGCTTCTGGTCCAAGACTCTTCTACTAGTGGAAACATTCTCTGCACACTCACGCTATCCAGGCCTCTCACTATTCAGTAAGTCTCAACGAAGGTTCCCCGTCATCCTTCTAAACGTCAACGAGTACAGGCCTAGTGCCTTCAAACGCTCGTCATATGTTAACCCAATCATTCCTGATTGATTGTTGATTCCTGATAAAGTGAACACTTTAACTTAGTGTTAAAGTAGGCATTCTGGTCCGTAATTTCTAAAGTTCTAAATAAATGAATAAATAAATATTCATTAATTCATTTCCATTAATCATACATGATTATTGCATTAAATTACAGTAACTGTAAAAGTGCCGCCTCTCACATATGCCCTTCTCACATGTTTTGCTTCCTTGCTGCTTGTTAATGTAGTACAATAAACAGTGCGTCACTTTTCATGAATGTTTTTGGTAAAGTTACATCTCCTGATGCTCCTGAACACATCATCAGTCTGAACAGGGCTTCATGCGCCCTGTGAGATCAATGTTTGTAATGTAAAAGGCCTTTCCCACTTACGCGACCTCGGCTCGCAAATTACGCGACCTCGTGGTCGCTTGAGGCGTACGGGCACCGTATGGCTGCGCGGGGCCGGTCCCACTTAGAAGCGCGGAGGGGTATGGAGTTGTGCAGGGCTGGTCCCGACATCCTTAGGGGATCCTCCGAAATTCCTGCAGTGACCAAAATCTTTGCGCGCCAACGGCCTGTCGGCCTGCATACGCACGCAGGCGCATTGCGGTCGTACACAGCATCTTGACGGCGTACGCAGCGTCCTGACGACGTATGCTTAGCACGTGGCGCTGCGTGATGACGTCACCGCCCGACGCCGTGCGACGCCCAAATTCAGTCGGCCCGCCTCCTGCCCAGCTGATTTGATTTATATGCGTAAATAACGTCGCGCGCGAACTTCGCGCGACCTCCGCTTCCAGTTGGTCGCACCAAACCCACGCAATCGCATGCAAGTGGGACAGGCCCTTAACGAATCAGTCTGAGGAAAATAGACTAAGGACCCAATACACTTATATCTCAGGCACACATCTTCCTGACAAGAATGCACTAGCTTTCCTTTGTCCAAAAAAAGATAAAGCATTATAAAACACAATAATAATTATGACTATCAAAACATTATCCATATTGCATTGTGCACTAAATTATTTAATCAAAATTATGTAAGAAAACATTTGGCCAAATACACAATTGTCCTTTATCATCGTTACTTTTTTGCATATCTTTCATTCATTAGTTCTATATCTCTCAACATCACCGTCTATATCTCTCGTTTCCCCTTTCCCCTGACTCTCAGTCTGAAGAAGGGTCGCGACCCGAAATGCCACTTATTCCTTTTCTCTAGAGATGCTGCCTGACCCGTTGAGTTAAGGGCCTGTCCCACTTAGGCGACTTTTTAGGTGAGTGCAGGAGTCTCTGCGCTCGCCACATGGTCGCCACATGGTCGCCACATGTTCGCGGGTGGGCTCTGGTGAGTCTCCTTCATGGTAGTGAGGCGTTCCCATGTTGAACATTTTTCTGCGACCAACAATTGGTCGCCAAGGAGAAAATCAATAATCCTGTAGTCGTGGGTGCAGATGTAGTGGGGTCGCCATGTAGTTATGGGTAGTCGAGGTAGTCGTAGGTAGTTTTAGTTAATCGCTTTTGCTGACCGGGCATTTTCATTGGCACATTGTGGAAAAAAACACATAAGCATGAGTTTTCAGAACCAAGGATAACCGACCAGTAATATTAAATGTCCGCCGAACTTCACAGCTGTGCATCTCTGGCTTATTAAAAGTTGTATGGATTCTTAAAAGTGTCTCCACTCCTTCTCACCCTTCCTCCCTCTTTTAAAGCACTTACCATACACTGTGCTAGCCGTCGTAACCTTCCTGTTCATTGAGGTGTATCCGCTGAAAAATCGCCCAAGTGGGACAGGCCCTTAACATCCAGCTTTTTGTGTGTAACACCAATGATGTTTTCTTTTCATTTAACAAAACTCAGTGGTTTTGTCTCTTTTTTTTTGCCAAGATCATATTCCTGGGCATTTTTATTTATTTTACAAGGTTTTCGATGATTACTTCAAACCTAATTTTTGCATATTTACTGCATTATTTGACCAATGTCATTTTCTCTATTCCCTATTCTCAAATAAAACAGTTATGTTTACAATTTTACTTCGGAGTCACGTGAGTGACTACGTGAAGAAGCCCCGCCTGGCGCTGGAACGGCATTACGTCGACGCTGACGGCAGAGCATGAGCTGCAGAGGCAGTTCCTCGACAGCGGTAGGTACGGGCCCGCAGGTAAGTGCAGTTGAAAAACTTTCAGGGTCTAAAACTCCGTGGCTGGTGTTGAACACCAGGATTAAAACAAATTTAAAAGCAAAAATAAGTAAAAGTTAAAATAAAAATACTGTATAAAAACAACGGAGTTTTAAAAGTACGTCCCGGGGAAGCGATCGGGACAGGAGATTACGGAGCCGGTTCCGATACCGGTGGCCGTCAAAAAATACGTTAGGAAGGCTCCGCAAACGTTTGGCGGGGGGGGGGGGGAATTTATGTCAGAAAGGCCTTAATTTAAAAAGTTCAATAAAAGGCCTTCAGACTAAAAAAGCTTTATAGCTTGAAAAATAATGGAAAAAAAATTCCAAAAAATAAAAATAAAATAAATAAAAAAATTCAACCAAAAAGGGTTAAAAGGCCCAAAAACATTCCCAAACCTAACCTAAGGGGGTTTCATATATTGAAATATATGATGAAATATTGTGGGAATATCTACCTCAGATATGTTTGGAGGTAGGCTCCTTGAGGAAACAACTCAGGAGTAATAAGGGCAGTAAAAATAAAATGGAAAACTGACCCTAAAAATGCACTGATAGTGGTGGCTGGTCATGAAGTACCCACCACAGCACCAATAATATATATATATATATATATATATATATATATATATATATATATATACACACATATATATATATACAGGTGTAGGTACAACACCTGATTAAGAAGTGAGGCCATGGAAAATAACCATGGAAACCAAAATTAGTTGGTCTCTCACTAAAGCTGTTATGATTAAAACAGCAGAATAAAAATAAAACTTTTATGTTTTATTCAAGTACACTTCAGCACAAAATATATAGAGAGGTGTACTAGGTACGATACCCGAATGAATGAGTGAGGCCATGAAAAATAAACATGGAAACTAAAAATTAATTGGTCTCACCAAAGCTGTTATGGTTGAAACAGCAGAATATGATAAAACTTTTATGTTTTATAAAGATATCAACGGTGAATCCGTTTATGATATCCATGTCTCAATTATATGAGATATAAGGAAATACGATTTCAAAGTATTTCAAACTGGTGCATGGCATTACTATTCAATGAAAAACAAATAAAATATTGTGCAAATAACCAATACATTTAAAATAAAGTAAATTGCCATCAGTTTGTGGAGCTCAATGGGAAGAAATATATAATATTAATTTAGTTATATATATGTAATTGTATAGGGACCAAATCTGCACTCTAGATTTGCAGATCAATACAAATCAGGTTATGTTAAACTCCTGATTATTATGGAATAAAACCTGCCTTATGATAATTCAAAAATATTGATTACAAAAGAACAGACTATTGATCTTTAAACTTTGGGGGGAAAAATGTTATGATCCAATATAAAGATTTGATAATGGATCAAAACAAAGGCATAAGTATGATAAAAAAACATAATCCAACATAGCCTTATCCGAACCCATATTATTGGGAAAAGAAGGCTTGAAGTACGTTGAAGAGGTGCAAACAACTGTTACAAAATAAATTCATGAAATCTCCGATTGTGGGGGATTACAGGTGTATTATGATGATTAATTTAATATAACTAAGGACTACAAAAATTGTAGAAAGGATTGGTTCACTTGTATAAGGAAAAAAAAATTGATTTTATGTTTGCACCCAAAAGTAACTCCAATAAAGAAGGGGTACGTACATATATATATTATAAAATTACCTCAGTGTAAAGATGTGATGGTGTAAACCATACAAAACATCATTTTATATACACTTTCACAGTGTAAGAACATTTTATTAAAATGGAAACATCTTCAACATTGAAATACAGTTGTTATTAACAAAGTGTTAATCAAATATTACAGGTGCTTGAAATTAATTAAAATGGGTCAAGTGGTGCAAGTTGAAACATTGTCTAAAGGATTAAAACCAGTTCAAGGCTGTTAAACAGAATACTGGAAGAACAATTGTACTGATAAAAGATCAGCACTTGCACTAATGAGGACATGGTCATGGTTTATCTTGATCACATTTAAATTAGAGTCAGCTGCAAATTAGTGCTGCAATTACAAGCCTGTTGAAAGGCAAGGACCTGACCCATCACATAAAGCCTATGCTTAGGCATTCATAAAATATTCATAAATTACTATTCTGGATTTAGGAGTAATTCAGCACCATAAGAGGGGGAAAATTGTTCCATGATACAAATATGTCTCATTGCTTTGTTGACATACTTTGTCCCTCCATTAGAAAAGGAGCCTAGGTAAAGAGTAAATAAAGCTCCAAAATAAGGAATACAGAAACTTATAAGAATATGTATGCCTTTGTGAGAGGCTTATGCAAATACCAAATGATACATTATCATTATTAAAGTAATGGATTAAAAAAAAAAAGTTCACAAGTTGCTTCAACTATAAGCTTAGCAGCTGTTGCAAGCTGAAGCAAGTATTAACAGATGATGGACAGCTTCTGTGAATATTTGGGTAAGATAAGAATATTATCAATTCTTATAAAAATAATTGATCGTCTCTTGTTAGGACTACGGACAATAATACCAAGTAATTGCAAATGGATTGTCCTAAGAAATTTCTCCAAACATTTGTATTAATTATTGAAGTATAAGGAGTTATGGATTAAATATTGATTGTTCTATTATGGAAGTGTCCATGTCATATCAAGGTGAACAATACCACGGCTGTGGCATATATTAAATCACATAAGATAAGTAAAATAATAATCATGGGGTTATCTGAGTAAACAGATGTGGCATATTCTAGAATGTTTAGTCCAGCTGTTTATCTCTAAGAAAGAGACAATGTTATCGGAGACAACAAATAAGGGGGGAAAATACATTTGTCATTAATATGGATTACTTACGATTAATCTGGTTGTATACAGATTAAATCACCGATCTTTCAAATGTATCGTGGGTAAAGGATGACCAAGAACAGGAAAGGTGGATGCTTTTCTCTCAATTACATGAGGAAAGATGTTCTTTTATGTTCCTCATTTTTGTCTGATAGGGCAGTGTCTGATGAAAATGTAGCAGGACACTGCCAGAGGCATATTGGTGGCCCAAAACGGATCCTTCATGGTTTCATAAATATTGAGTGATGTTGAACCACTTGTGATGATTCATAGTTGCAGTAATTTATTGTTGTACAAAGGCATCCATGATATGAAAATATGAATATGACTATCTGCAGGTTGACCAGACCATTACAACAGTTTGATGGTCAAAGAAGTCTATGAATGTTTAACTAATATAACAACATAACAATAAAATAATTATGTATAAAAAAAGTGTTATACCTGCAATTTGCAGAAATAAGTTTTAAAAAACAATATTTTGTTATAAGAAATTGGAAGTCTGTGTAGACAGTAAAGTTATTTGTCATATTAGATATATGTGAGTTCCTTGTGGATTGCATTTTTTCTGAGTATCTAATTGATAAAGCCAATAATAGGGCTCAGAGTGTTTATCGTCCTATTTACGGACAATATACTAACCAAGAAGTTATCGGGTTCATTCGTAATATCCCGATATGAAAAGGGATATATATGTAGATATAATATAGATATATATATGTATATATATATATATATATATATATAATCTGTCCAAAATTGCAATACATAAGTCGGGAGATCAATATAGTCCTGAATGGCCTTAGGCAATGGACTCCAATTCTATCAATGATTCAAAAAAGTTAACATTGAAAGTAATAATGCTGATGACTTTAGTATCAACATAAGAGTGCAAACATTGCAAATATTACGTTATAATTGCATGTGGATACAGATTACATTATCATATATGTTTATGAATTTACCAAACAAAGCAGACCAAGAAGAGCTGAAACCAAGGTAAACCTATAAGCATATCCTGCCGGCCTTAAATTGTGTGTGTATGTGAACATTGATGAAATATGTTGAAGTAGGTAAGAGTCTCTGTGGTGATGAGACAGCACTATTTATTACACACAAAAAAACACATTAGGTTTCAGTAAAAACTGATGGTTCTAGAGAAATGTATTCTAGATGGTTAAAATTGAATAACACTCAGTGGAACTAGACACTGAAATGTGGAAAATCACTCTGTTAGGGAGGTAGATACATTCACAGGAATGGCACAGGATGAGCCGCTCGAGCAAAGATGCAAGGCCACAGGAGGGTGTAAAATAAATATTAAATTAAATGGAACCAGTCATGGTGTCAGGATTGGACACGGAGTGTTGGGTTCTCTATAATTGTTGCTTTGTTCATACCATCAAATTATATATATATCAATTGATATTTTGTGATAAACTTACCTTTCAATGGAAAGGGCATTACTTTTATTCTTTTATAACGTGAAATAATTTATCACATAACTTGAGGCAATGTTTGGAGGAAAAAATGTGTTATTTTGCTCATTACTGTGTTGAATGAGCCAGATTGTCGTATGGAATGAGTCTACGACATAAAAAACACAGAAAGCTTCAAAATCTTCACGTAGTCACTCACGTGACTCCGAAGTAAAATAGTAAGATTAAACGAGAACTTACCAGTTCGAAGTTTGATCATTATTTTATGAGGAGTAACGATGAGGGATTACGTGCCCTCCACTCCTGACCCTCATAAAATAAATGATCATCTGGTAGTTCTAAATCTATGTTGAACCTTACTATCTTACTCCGGCTATTATGTTCTGTGTTTTTCATGCCGCTGCTTTGAAGTATGCCGTTCCAGCGCCAGGCGGGGCTTCTTCACGTAATCCCTCATCGTTACTCCTCATAAAATAACGATCAAACTTTGAACTGGTAAGTTCTCGTTTAATCTTACTATTACACAATGCTGCTGACAAAACCATTGGATTACATGTAAATGGGAAAGTTTATATTAATAGGTCATCACTGGGCATTGCCAGATTTTCTTTTGCAAATCATATAGTTGGGCATCACAAAATTGTCATATTACATAATAGGGATTCAATATGGATTTCAACAATTTCACTTATTTTCTCCGAACAAATGTTGTTGGATAATTCAGTTTCAACTTGTTCTTCCTTTTGTGTACCCTCGATTCTCCAGCATCTGCAGTTCCTTCTTTAACACTTTCTTTTTTCTCTTCTATCTCTAGGGTCCCGAACTGAAATGTCACCCATATTTCGCGTAGGCAGCTTACAATCCAATGGTATGAGTGTTGATTTCTCTAACTTCATAACCCTTGCTTTCCCTCTCTCTCCGTCCCTCCCCCATCCTAGTTTTCTGACTAGTCTCAATTTCCTCCTGATCAAATTTTACTGATTGCATGCCTCCTTGTCACCTTCCCCTCAGCTAACAATGAACCATTCTACATTTCCTTATCATCGTCTACTTTGATCTGTTTTCACACCTTTCCCTTCCAAATCTCCCTCTCCCCTGACAGTCAGAGGCAGGGTCTCGACCCAAAACATCACCCAATCCTTCTCTCCAGAAATGCTGCCTGACCTGCTGAGTTACTCCAGCATTTGTGCCTATCTTTGGTGTAAACCAGCATCTGCAGTTCCTTCCTACACCTTCCCCTATCTGCAACCAGTGACCGCAGAGAGTGGGGAGTATTAGAATGATGCAGGGTAAGTGAAGGGGCATAGACTGAATGGCCTTTCACCTACAGCTATCAACAGATCAATGCAGTAATATTCGATTGGGAAACAACCCCTCATTTAATGTATTATTATGCAGCCAAAATGTTATAAATGTTGAAAATGTGAAAGAAAAACAAAAGGTCTGGATGTCCACATCTCTAGGTAACATTAGTGAAGACAAATATAAGGAGAAAGATAAATGTTAGGAGTCTATCTTTGGAAACTCTGAAGAAGGAAAAACGTTGAAAAGTCGCAAGTTAACCTATCCATACAGATGGTGAGCAATTTGCTTCCAGCAAACCTTACTTTTTCATTTACTTTACCACTGATATAATTGTTCTATTGGCCCCATGCAAACACAAATTGGAGTTAGTTAATAACTTATTATTTAAAAAGTGATATGGTGCTGGTAAAAATCCACAGCCTTAATGTTAATGGAGATAAATAAATTAAAATTACCTATTTTTGTGAATGAAAAAGGTTTCAATTTACCTCCATTGTCATCTATAATGGGCAGCACTGTCTGAAGCTGAAATGTTGTCTCACTTGGAGTATATTGAAAGCCTAGGAACAGCTGAAGAGGGCAGTGTCCTTGTGGTGTGATGTTGATCACCACTGTACCTTCAGCTGAAGTGACATTTAGCTCCATACTCAAGGGATTTGTAAACGAGTGGAACACTTTGGTTACGTTTTTCCTGGGAAGGTTAATCTGACAAGAAAATGTGACAATCAAAAACATTTATCATGATTGGAAGGTTTTTACAGTTTAACTGCACTGAGAAAAAATAAAGCATTGAATGATTCTGACCCGTCATAATATTGGCTCTTGCAAAGGCACACTGCCACTCCGTGGCATGGTCAACTGCACTAATCATGTAAGGTGGCAGGAGTTGTACTGAAGATAGACACAAAATGCTGGAGTAACTCAGCAGGCAGGCAGCATCTCTGGAGCGAAGGAATGGGTGATGTTTAGGGATGTGACCCTTCTTCAGACTGTACTGTCACATTGGGGGTATGCCCATTTTCAGGGACATGATCCAACTTGGTTCTAACAAAAACAAGACTGTGTATTACTTGAAAACATTGATAAATACTCCAGATTTTCACAAGATTCAACTTCAGATGCTGCCAATAACAGTCCGAGGAGAATCATACATGACCAAGAGTAAAGGCCACGATTTGTCATAGTTCAAACTCCCACGTCAGTAACTCCAGTTTGTTTTGGCAGTAGTATCTGAGAAGGGCACAAACATTAGTGGATTGAATTTTTTGCAATTACTGGATTATTTAGACTGAACAATGAGAATGCAAGGAGTTCCTTGGGGATTGAAGGTCAGGGCATAGATTTCAGTCAGATTTGTAAGGATGCAGATTTGGCTTGTAGATCTGAAGAAGGGTCTCGACCCAAAACGTCACCCATTCCTTCTCTCCAGAGATGCTGCCTGTCCTGTTGAGCTACACCAGCTTTTAGTGTCTATCTCCGTTTTACAGTAAATTCAAACTAACTTTGAAAATCAACCGTTCGCTCCAACATAATGTAATGGCCTGGTAGATCGCCTGAACAATAACAAGGATTACCTCTATGTTCTTTGATAGATTGTAGACTGCTACTTCAGAGTTATTTGAGTACAGCAGAGTCAAACTACCCACATTCGCTGTGACTTGTTTATGTCCAACAGACGAAAAGGGATTGAATTAACACATGGTAAATGGAAAGGAATTACATGGTAATGGTAAGGAATTGAGGAATGCAGTTCCCTGAAGATGGAAACCTAAAGAAAGCCTTTAATAAATCAGCATTGAATATAGAGTAGGGAAGTAATGTTAAAATTGTACAAATTGGTAAACAATTCTGGAGATGGTGTACACACTAGTTATGGAAGGATTTAGAGAGAGTAATGTTGCCAGGGTTCCAGCAACTATGTTACAGCGAAGGTTGAACAAGTTACTTTACAGAAGGTTACTTGATTGAGGTCTTTAAAATGATAGGGATAGACAGATGACGTGGCTGAATCAAACAAGAGGGGACATGAGAATTAAGGCACAGAAGTTTCGGGGTAACGGGGACATGTCATCTATCAGCATGGAGTCATGTCAGCCAAAGAGCCTGTTCTGGGCTGAATAGCTCCACGACTCTGACTCTATCCCATGTAGAGCTATCTAAAGATATTACGCTGAGAAGAAAATGCAATTACTTACTTTTATTTGAATTGAAGGATCTGTGTCGATGATGTGCTTTAAAGCTCTTTGAGAAGGAAAGGTGAAACTTACACGGCCAGGTCCTGGGGTGGAAACTGTACCGTTTGGTAAGTCAGTTGATCTGATCCTGTGATGAAAACATGTGTTACTCTTCCGAGCTAATATATGAGATAAATATCAATACTCTGCAGGTACACAAAATGCTGGAGAAACTCAGCAGGTGCTGCAGCATCTATGGAGCGAAGGAGATAGGCAACGTTTCGGGCTTAAACCCTTCTTCAGACTTTTCCAGCATCTGCAGTTCCTTCTTTAACATCAATACACTGCATATCAACTGAGAATTTAACCATAGGGCAGATCTTCTATTGCCCTGGAATCCCCAGTCGTCTGACGCCTAGACCACATATTTGTATACATCGTGCTGATGTAGTCATGCACTGGGAGCAACTGCTCCTAGAAATAGAGCATCAAGATGACAATGAGACAACCTCTCCTAACCGTATTCATAAGCATTCAAAATCACTCTGCGACGAGGTGGGCAACCATCTCCTCTCCATAGCAGCCGTCCCGAGGGCAGCGTGCGCTGGCAGTGAGGTTCCGACGGTGCAGGAAGGTTCTGACTGGGAGGGCTCCCCCCACCGCCAGCCAAGCCAGGTCTTGGTGCTTGTTGGTGAGTTCTGGCAATGAGGCATTTTGCCAGACAAGCCAGGCAGTCTGTTCTGGGAACCATACCACAGGATAGTCAAATATAATCAAAATGTAGATAATGAAAAATAATGTAGTTGAAAGACTAAAACACACACATTCACACGTCAGACCAAATAAATTAGGGTGAATAATGCAAATAATCTAATCAAATAAAAATCTTCACCTACTTTTCTCCCTTAGATTTCAATGGGCCATCTGTATTTGCGCCAGGTTAGACTGGAACAGGTTCCGTTGAAATGTGCACTGTCCTTATGGACTCCAGAGTTATGCACTAGCACAGCTCAAGTTCCCAGGACTGTAGAGTGGTGGACTGTAGAGTTGCAAACACTGCTTAGCAATAGCCAAGTGTGGGGTGGGAGATTGCAACCTTCATGTGGTCCGCCCTGTTTCAACGAATGCGATTAACCCGGCTTAGAACAAGTTGTCCAACAACTTTAGAGTGGGCAAGCCATACGTAACAAGAAGATGAAGCCAAGTATATGTCTTATCTGATGGCAGATACACACGGATTTCAATTGAAGAATTACTTCATGTCATTCCAATATCATTTTTACAGCAATCGAGGCACAAGGAACTGCAGATGCTATAAAGAAGAAAGTGTCCCAACCCAGACCATCACCAGTGCATTCCTCCACAGATGTTGCCTGAACTTCTGAGTTACTCAGCACTTTGTGCTTATTTACTATCAGAGCGATATAGTTTCATAATGTAATGCTGAATTGGAACATTTCTAAGCTAAATGCCTTTACTTACCTTCTTATCTCTTTCAGACCCTTGGCCATGGTACCAACTCCCCTATCACACAGTCCCCTGACCCCCAGCCCAATTGTCCCTGGCCTTGCCCCATACTCTCTGCTCCTTGATCTCCTAATCACCGACCCATCAAATCCCCTGATACTTACTGTCTGCAGATCATTGTTCCTCAGCCCCAAAACTAAAACAGGTTTTGATTTCCAAGCAACCCATCTACAATGACGCTCTTGTCCGCCCCAATGGATAACCCCTGCACAACTCTGTCCCAACCAGGGTCCTGCAATGTAGAGCTAGACTCAGTCAGGACCTCTGTTGGAACACTCCACAGAATTCCTGGCCCAATCTCTCTCCCCTCTCACCTGGCCTCAGTCTCAGGCACTGAACCATACCAAATGATTTCTGGCACACTGCACAATGACATTACAGCACAATGTTAAAGTGGAACTATGTTTTTTTGACCATACCCATTAAGTGGACTCAAGAGTTCGACTCCATCAGCTCAGCTCAGAGATGAGAGTGTTTTCATTTGAGACACAGCTGAAACCCACAGCTGAAAGAAAGGTGGCAAAAGGCAGATTCTCCTCGTATCCAAATCAGCAAGGATGCCTTAAGGGCCTGTCCCACTTACGCGATTTTCTTCAGCGACTACCTGGTCACCAACATTTTTCAACATGTTGAAAGTTCACCCCACGACATGCCTGTTTGGTCGTGAGTAGTCGCCCAAAGAGTCGTACCTTTTTCTGGTCGCCGCTGGATTTTCACCAAGTTTAAATTTTTCGGCAACCTGCTGCGACTATGACGGGTGCCAGCAAGTCACCGAAAAAAATAAAAACTGTGACAGAAAAAAATGCCCTTTAGTCAACTTCACCTAAAGCAATGCATCAGTCACTTTTCTCACCAGTGTTTATTGGTTAGATTCTGCACACAGGTTGGTTACCAGATTCCCTTAACAATTACATTTCAAAACTAAAAACTCTCTGGAGCTTTCAAAAGTTTATAAAAGTTTTTTTTTCTATCTAAAAGATATCACTTCCTCAGGTATTCCTCCCCTCGGCCAAACTTCTCAGTAGCACTGACCTATGCAGGGACTCGTATATAGAACGGCTAAACGCATGAGCAGGGAGTTCCCAATACCAATAAGATCATGTACATAATCCATACAAAAAAATAATATAAATTACCTTTGGTAATATTTGCCAAAGAAGCACTTTGCCTTTTGTAAAATGTTCTTATATCCATTATAATAACTATTACCCTTTTTGTTTTAATTAGTTTAACACTTCTATTAAAAATAAAACTAAGAGATCATTTCAGTTTTAAATATGACCATAGTATTTCCTACCAAAGGACATAAAGGTTACTAATTTAAATGTCTCAAAAAGAAGTTTCCCAAATTGTTAGTTTTGTTTTAAGGCCATAACTACCTTAAGGCCATAATGTGAATGAATTACCTGCTCAGGTACACGCTAAGTTTCCGTCCTTGCAAAGTAACTGGTTTATCTCCTTCCTTTATCGTGGCTAAAATCACAGTTTGTATTTTCTCCAGGGACTGCATCAGATTGCTTGTCATTTGTGTCAACTAATGAAAGGGCAGAAAGCATTGTTTGTTTCGTTTTTTTAGGACATTGTTCATCTTCATTTCATTTATATCTCAATATGAAAGACTCAGCTAGAACATTATTTCCATCCCTGATGCCTATAACACTCTTTTAAGAAAATATGGGATATTAAACATGTAAAGGGTAGAAGGTCGACAAAAGTGCTGTGGAAACTCAGCGGGTGAGGCAGCATCTATGGAGCGAAGGAAATGGGCAACTTTTCGGCATGAAACGTTGCCTATTTCCTTCGCTCCATAGATGCTGCCTCACCCGCTGAGTTTCTCCAGCACTTTTCGTCTACCTTCGATTTTCCAGCATCTGCAGTTCCTTCTTGAACATGTAAAGGGTAGAGTAGGGAAGAACTTCTTGTATGTATCTAGGAGAACTATCTCCATCAGTACATTCGCAGGCTGACTCATATGCACCATTGGTAGGAATGAAGTGCAGATGTTGGTTTACACTGAAGATGTGCACAAAATGCTGGAGTAACTCAGTGGGACAGGCAGCATCTCTGGAGAGAAGGAATGGGTGACGTTTGGGGTCGAAACCCTTCTTCAGACCCCATTATTGGGTCAGGTTCTGATGAAAGAGGAAGGCCAAGTGAAGTAAGTGCCAGTGCGGGAACATAGTCAGATTTATTCGCCACATACCCAATGAGGTGCAGTGAAATGAACTTGCCAGCAGCGGTACAATAAAAAAGAACGCACAATACATAATAAAAATTGAACACAAAAACGTCTACCTCACATTCATCACTGTGGTGGAAGGCACAAAGTTCAGTCAGTCCTCCTCCATTTTTCCCCGTGGTCGGGACCACAAACCTCCGCAGTGGGCTTCCAGAAGTGCAGGCCCTCTCGTCTGGAAGGTAAGTCCCGAATCGGTGCTTCCCTACCGGAGACCGCGGCTTCAAGATGATGTAGGCCGCAGGCCGGCGGTCGAAGATCTAGGTCCCCGCCGCACCGCGGCTAGAAGCACCACGGATCGCGACTTCAAGATGTTGTAGGCCGTGGGTCGGTGGTCGGAGCTCTTCTTGTCCAGGGTCCCCAACAAGGGATCCAGACACAGCGCCAGCTGGAAGATCCGCAGACCGCGGCTTCAGGCTGTAACAGTCTGCGGGCCAGCGATCGGAGCACTCCCTTCTGGCGACCCCAGGCGAGGGCTCGCCCGCTAAGCCATGAAAAGTCAACGCTGCGCCCGCTGCTGAAGCTCCGGGCCTGACTCCGTGAAATGCCGCACCAATCCTTGGTGTTAGGCCGCAAGGGAGGCGACATGGAAAAAGTCGCCTCTCCGTGGAGGAGGCAAGCAAAAGCGGTTCCCTCCTTACCCCCCTCCCCCCCCCCCCTCACAACCCCCCACACAAGACACACCGAGAGACATTAAAACAAACATTTAGACATACTAAAAAAACAAAAAAGGTAGAAATGACTAACACGCTGCTGGCAGGGCAGCCGTCTCGCAGCGCCCCCACCGACCCCTCCTCCTCCTCCCATTCAGGGAACAGTATTCATAGTATCCTGGAATTTAGAATAATCATGGAATGGATCGAGTAGAGATTTAGAGTAAGAATCTTATTTAAAAGAATCATAATATCAATGGGTTGAAAATAGAACCAACCAGGGTGAAACCAGAGTCTACGATTGAGGGACAAGACTCTATTTCAATAATGAGTGACAGACAACTAAACTCTCAGGAATCAAGAGTCAAGAGTGTTTTATCGTCATATGTTCCAGACAGAACAATGAAATACTTACTTTCAGCAGCACTCCAGAATATGTAAACATAGTACTCTGTAAAAGATATAATGGCTGTCGGGAAGAAGCTGCTTCTGAACCTGAATGTTAGAGTTTTGCATGCTCCTTCAGAAGTGAAATGAGTGTGTGGCCAGGGTGGTGTGGGTCTGTGATGATGCTGGCTGCCTTTTTTAGGCAGGGACTCCTGCAAATCCCTTCGATGGAGGGGAGGTCAGTACCCGTGATGAACTGGGCAGTGCTCATTTTCCACACACATCCTGGTACATTCCTATGAGGGAAGGGAAGCGTAAGCAAAGCCGGATATTCTTGAATGATAATCCTCCAATCCAAGGTGGACAAAAATGCTGGATAAACTCAGCGGGTGAGGCAGCATCTATGGAGCGAAGGAATCGGTGACATTTGGGGTCAAGACCATTCTTCAGACTGATCAGACTGATCCTTCCAATCCACCTCAGTTACTGTGGACATGGCAATGGCTTAGAAGATTGCAAAATCCACACCTGTTTGAAAAATTACTTGAAAATAAACCCATTATACTTCAAGGAGAATAATTAACTCAATTTCTCTTTCCATAAATGCCTCTTGCCCTCCTGAGCGTTTCCAGTATTTTCTACCTTTATTTCTGATTTCCGGCCTCCCCAGCTTCTCGCATTCAATTGAATCTCAACAAAGGGGATCCGGCGATAAATGATAATCGGGGAGACATTATTATTCACTGATGTGTTAATGGCAATTTACGTACGACTAACTTGATCTGAGAAGGTTCATTAGGACAAGTAAGTGATGCTGAGATGAACATTTAAAAGGTATTTGGTGAAGTAAAGCTTATGCAAAATAGAGGGGACATTGACAACATGGCTCCAGAATTAACTAAAGGACAGAGCAAATGTACCATAGCTATGGTTACGTTTTTGGTTGGATGAAGAAGATATACAGTGGTATTTAGCCAAAGATTATTACGAGGATTATTGCTTTTCTTCACATGTATTAGATGAATATTGGGTTCTGTATAAAATGGAACGGCGTTCAGCCACAAAATTATTAATGGGCAACAGGTAGTATATATAAAGACTATTTCAGCCAATCTACTCAACAACAATAATTTAAAGGAGTTATTCTGCATATTACACTTTATCTTGTAGTTAAGATTCTGAAAATTTGTAATGCTTTTTAAATAATCAATTTGTTGACATCATAAGTAAAATTGATATTAGCTCTTGTATTTTGGTCTCTGCTTTTCAAAAATAGTTCACACTGTTAATCATGGAGAAGGCAGGCATGGGTTGTTGATTGGGAACGATCAGCCATGATCACAATGAATGGCGATGCTGGCTCGAAGGGCCGAATGGCCTCCACCTGCACCTATTTTCCTATTCCGAGACATTTTAACGTGAAACAACAGCACTGTAAAATGTGTGTTACATCTTCATGGATTCCACTTTCTTTCTGTTGTAGATTATACACAGTATGATAATTTACCATGTCCCTTGTGTGGGTGTTTATTGCAGGTTCCAGCTCCATTGTTGCAAACAATTGATCCACTGCATGGAACAAAGAATTAGCAACCAAGTGTATTTTTTCAAGAGAGTTCTCAGCGTTATCTTGTAGGTGCAGCAACTGTGTACTCATCAACAGAAGCACTTCACTGGCTTTCACCTATATAGAAAGTTGAAGAGTTCAAATAAGTAAAATTGAATCAGAAAAGACGAGCTGAGTACATATTTTGATCGCTCTACTTTCATTTTCCAAATTAATGGTTGACATTTTGGGACTGATCTGATGTCCAAATCTGAGGAAGGACATTATTGCCATAGAGGGAGTGCAGAGAAGGTTCACCAGACTGATTCCTGGGATGTCAGGACTGTCTTATGAAGAAAGACTGGATAGACTCGGTTTATACTCTCTGGAATTTAGGAGATTGAGAGGGGATCTTATAGAAACTTACAAAATTCTTAAGGGGTTGGACAGGCTAGATGCAGGAAGATTGTTCCCGATGTTGGGGAAGTCCAGGACAAGAGGTCACAGCTTAAGGATAAGGGGGAAATCCTTTAAGACCGAGATGAGAAAGACTTTTTTTCACACAGAGAGTGGTGAGTCTCTGGAACTCTCTGCCACAGAGGGTAGTTGAGGCCAGTTCATTGGCTATATTTAAGAGTGAGTTGGATGTGGCCCTTGTGGCTAAGGGGATCAGAGGGTATGGAGAGAAGGCAGGTACAGGATACTGAGTTGGATGATCAGCCATGATCATATTGAATGGCGGTGCAGGCTCGAAGGGCTGAATGGCCTACTCCTGCACCTAATTTCTATGTTTCTATGT